>OX453066.1:6241422-6458998 GCA_949699795.1 Spicauda simplicius
GCTGATATAGGTACTTCGCTTTTCCCTGCCTTCACCTTAAAAGATGTATTTCTTCTTTAAGCTTTTACTTTAGTAAGTTTAGTAAATCTCGCGTTTGAGTTAAATAAAGGATAATTTTATATCCTCTTAAGGTGGTAGAACCAGTGTAGTTCGAACCGGGAAGTACCAACCGCCACACCTATTTCTAGCGTGAAGCACTTCGATAGAAGGGTGAGGTTGCCGGCACACTTTCACATGAGGCGACCATCATAGTCCTCGGGAGTAGCAAAGCATCTGTGATTTACTTCAGATGGAACCCATGTTCTGTATTAAGTTGATTACAGATGTCCATGGGCGGCAGTGGCCACTTTCCATCAGGTGGACTGCATGTTCGTTTGCTACTTCACTCAGATAAAAAAATGAGCGTAATAATTAAAATCATGATATATAGAGGTTGAGTAGAATAACCACTTACTGTTAGATGGACAGCATTCCTGTTTGCTATTTTTTCGGATTCTGTACCCAAAGGGTAAAAACGGAACTCCACAACTACACTGTCCGTCTGTCTATCACCCGGTGGTATCTCATGAATAGCTAGAAGAATAGTCTTTTTTATACAATAATGAAGTAGCAAACGAGCATGCAGTCCACCTGACGGTAAGTGGTCACCGCCCATAGACATTTGTAACCAACTTCGCATAGAACATAGGTTCTATCTGAAGTCAATCAGAGAAAAAAGCGAAAGTGACAAATAACTTCAATATTTTTAAAGACAGACAATTTTTTAAAATATTCGAGTTATTTGTTGTTTTGTGTTGACAGTCAAATTTCAAATTTGGCTACCTTCAAAAGTTTTAGCTACTTATTACTTTACCTTATTGGAGCTAAGTTCAGAGCAGACTGGAACTTAGTCCACCTACATTAAAACAATGCACAAGAGACTATAAACAAGTTTGTTCTAGTGCATGAATAATAGCACTTCCAATGAAACATTATGAACTATATATGACTGTATATTGTATATTGTTGTATAGCTAATGTAACCATACGTCCCATTTTGAACGGGACCGTCACGTTTTTCGGTTCTTCATCCCAGTGTCTGCGATGAAAATTTTTGGACGCAAAATTCTCCGGTTTCTGCAAAATTGCCTCCTGTTCTTCTTTCCCTGATGTTCTACTGTTCAGTTTTCTTTTAGAAATATCAATATTTTTTTATGAATTATCAAACTCGCTTTAGTTTGATGTCCTGCTTAAAATCAAAAAGTAAATGGCACGTTATGACTATTAATGAACAAAATCTTTGTTTGACACAAAGATGTTCTATGAAAGTATAGTTAAACAAAGAGGTCCATTTTAAAGACTTATTGTTACTGTTTATCTATTTGCTAATTTAACTAAATGAAACTACTAAGTTATTCCCCTGGTTTTGAGTATCCTTTGTTTTAATCTAGGTCATAAACTATGTGTATGCAAATATTCTGCCAGTAATTTTTGCATCTACACACACATCCTCACAAAATTTCGCATCCCTACTTTAAATTTGCTTTTTAATTGCTGTATGTAGTGATTTTTAAATACTGAATTAGATTGCCTCAGTTATATTGGAATGTAATAATATTTGATATTTTTAAAGGCTTTAACGTGAGCGACGCACTATGGACAATCGAGGTCTGTATCAGATCATAAATCGATAACTTTTTTATTTGTTAAGATAACCGATTGAATTTTTGCATAAGCATAAAATATAAAATAGCGCTTTAGGTAAAGTTCAGATATCATACTTTTATTGGAGTATATGTATATAAAAAAATCATGAAAAAAAAGTTTTTCACTAAACCCTTTTATTTAATTTCCTTAATCCACACTACTTATAGTAGTAATAAAATGTATTATTAAAATCAGTTTATTACAGAACAATGTTTCTTAAGCTGTTATTTATTTGAGAAAGAAATTAATAGTTATCATTACACATACTTATTTAAAAAAAATAGAAAGTATACAATAAGTTATTTACAAGTAAAATAATATTAGAAATGATTGTATATTACACAATGAGTATATTATATTTAATTATACTAGGTGAACTTCGGGGTTCATAATAAGTTCATTCACTTTTAAAAGATCTAGGGTATCCTCATCAAGTGCCTTCACACTTTTGCTATGTTTTTCTAAGGCTGGAAATGTACGGATCTGATGTGTAGAGAAGAGTATGAAATACATCTTCATTTGTAGCTGATCGAAAGCACTTCTTGGCATGATGTAGGTGAAATTTATTATAATCCTTATTACGGGCTTCCTATGCGTCTTCGGAAAGTTGACCAATTAATAATTAATTTAATAGGCACTAAAGAAAAAATAAACAAATTTGTATCGGAAACAAGTTCAGACTCCTCTGAAAGTTTATGTTTATACTGAATTTGACCAGATGAACCATCACATCCCCATTTACTATATAAAACTAAATGACACAATCCATTCTTATACACCGAATCTATGGCCAAAATCCTAGCTGGTAGTGTGGTCCAATAAATCTTGAAGATATAGTATTTTTGCATGTGTATTAGTGATTTCTATTGTTTTGATGGTGGATAACATTACTGTTTGATTTCTTGTATTTTATAAAACGTTAGCAGTATAACACAGTCTCTTTCGTTTGTTAAATTCCTTAAATACTTGTGTTGCGCTTTTGTTAAATCCAAATCAATGAGAACACTCAATGCCTCTTGATCTGATAGCATTTTGCTCTCGCTTGAGTTTTCTATGATATTCAAATAGAGACATTGTATCATTGTATCTCGGTTAGCAAGCCTTAGTTTTTCCACGAGTTTTGCTTCTAATTCTTCTTCTATTGAACGTAAGCCCTGAACGTAGTCATTGCAGATGTGTTCAAAGCCATATTCACTAAATAGCGCGTTATTTTTTCGCCTCGCCTCGTCGTTGATTCTGATGAATCTCCATAAGAGACACAGGGTCTTCCACATTTTTCAGAAGACGTCGATAGCGAGTTCTTAGGTGCTACTGCTTTAATGATTGGTAAGGTTACCAAATATTCAGAATCTTACCAATTTTCGTTCTTTTTTAAAAATGAATCCTTTTTCCGGGACGCTTCTCTCCATCGTTCATTAAAGGAACGAATGAGATTCATTTGAATGTCGCTGATAATAAAACATATACTGTCTTCAAAAACATGAAATTTTTCTTTTAGAACTGCTGATAGAGCTTCAAGTTTTTTTCCTCCTTCAACGTATGGGAGTGATATTTCACGCTTAGAACACTTGAAAGTTTTAGTCATTTTGAAATTTAGTGAAGACACTTAAAAATCAAACGTCTGTTAGTAAATGTAATACCAATTTGTAATAGTTTTAGTAAATTGATTCACTCTTTTTATATAGTTTCATAAATGAGAACGGTGTGCATTTTATTCATTAGTAACACCGCAAAATGTGTGCAAAATAAAAATAACACGTCCTTGTATCAATAAAAAACAATAATTTAATTAAAATTTACCGCTAACTTATCAATTAAATAGGACAACATCAGAAACCACAATAGATAAAGTTTTCTTGTTCCCTGTCTTGTATCGTAGTTTTCTCAATAACTTCTAAAACCGCACGAATCCGCAGCTGATTTTTATAAATGTTATTTATGAATATCTGGACTATAAAACAACATCAAATGTAAAGCGTCGGGAGACGTCGGTAACTGTTAAAAGTCTCGATGAATTTAAAACACGTACCTTTTTCCCTTCATTAATTGTTAATATTTTTTATAGGAATATAATCACAAAATCCGCAACATAATAATTGTTTTAAAATCTACATTTAAAAATATATAACACTTTATACCTATTTACACAGTTTTTTAAGGAAATTATATTTAAAATATCGAAGCGAACAACCTGAAATAGACATTCTTACGTACTACAATTTCTCACAATAAAAAAAAAAAATTCCAAATGTAATTCACGAAAAAATAACTCATTACATTAAAGTTTCACTATAAAACTATTAAAAAAAAACAACGTGCCTCAGGGACGACTTTAGTAAAAACGAATTATGATCTGCCGTTGTTCTACCATTGTCCATAGTGCGACGTCGTAGGTAAAAGCACTCAAGTAAAGTAGTGATTATTTTTAATACTCGCATAATTTTGGCAAAATCAGTGTTGAGTGCCTAGGATTCACACACCTTTGATTGACTAGATGATTTCAAACATTTCGAACATCATGCTCTCACTGCTTTATATGCATAACAATAATTATACACATATTCCTGAGACCAAAAAATTCGAGATTTGACATATTTAAGTGGCCCCATAAGTGTTGCCAACTCATTATTGTCCCACTGCTGGATGCAGGTCTTCTCTCAGAATGAGAGACTTTTAGGCTATAATCCACCGCGCTGGCCAAGTGCGATTTGCTGGACTTCACACACCTCCGAGAACTTTTTTTTAAAGAGCTCTCGGGTGTGTAGGTTTCCTCACGATGTTTTCCTTCACCGAAAAGCAATGATAATTCATTTCTTATACGCATATAATTTAGAAAAATCAACCTGGCTTTGAACCTCGGATCTCCCGATCGAGAGGGCAAGCTTCAACCACCGTTGTACGAGAAACCTTCAACCTACAACTACAAAGCCATTAGTCGCAATTTTTATTTCTGATTGCTAATCAGTAAAATAACATAGATGTAGGTTGTTACACGTTTCCTTTTTTATGTCGCATACCGAATATAGTGAAGGCGTCATAACTTTTTGTCCGCATGGCAGATCACGTGCAGGAGCCCATTTACATATGTGGATGAGGATTTTCCTTAATAAATTTAAATAATAATAAAACTACGTAGTTGTTTTAAAAGTAAAATAATATTAAAACTGGCTTTTGAAATATATTTGTCACATTCATTTGTTGGCGATGTTGCGAATGGTCCACCAATTCGCACTTGGCCAGCGCGGTGGACTATGGCCTAAAACTCTCTCATTCTAAGAGAAGACCCTTGCCCAGCAGTGGGACAATAATGGGTTGACGAGAGATACCGTAAGAATAGTTGCTACATCGTTAATGGATCTCCAGTCCGTAATATTCAAAGGCGTCACTAGTAACTACAGAAACCTCTACCAGCGATTGGTTGCATAACTTTAAAAAATCGCAGTTCGTAGTAGTACTGCAGTAGATCTGTGATTTGGTTGCTGAGGCGCCATCATCACACCTATCTGGATTATAGCAAAAAGTAACGTAAATTTAGAAGGCCTTATTAAGGGTTAAGGGAGATATATTATCTGGAGCGTTAAAAAACACCGTCTAAATGCGAGTTGGTTTCGCGCACAAAGGATTCCATCTATAAAAAACGGCAAAAAAAATCACGTTTGTTGCATGGGAGCCCCTCCCCCCCCCCCTGGAATATTTGTAATACTAGTGAAATAATAATAGGGAAAAACATCGTTGACCTTCATTTTAAACAGAAGTAATGCTTTGGATGCATCGGATCTAATCTGATGGTAATCGTGAAATACGGTATATAATTACTTACAGGTCTCTAATGCACAGCATGTGAGATAGTGCTCTTCTCTCGCCTCGTTAATGCCAAGCCATCTTCTCAAATTAAGGTGTATTCTTCACACACTTGTATATTTTTTTCGTGTCTTGCATAATGTAAAAGCTAAACTTTATCCGGGATATTTCTGAAATGAATGGCATTCTATAACAATTCGTTTTTATGAAATAAAATTATGTAATAATTATCATATATAATATACATTTTCCGCCAAAATCGATTTAGATTTCAAGACATAATTATAAACAAACTTTCTCTCCAAAACCACATATTATGTAGGTAAAGTACAGTTAGGTATTTCAAGACCATAAACGGACTTTTAAATTTTATGTCTACGTAAACTTACCGTTATATGCTCAAGCTGTTATAGCTTTAAATAGGTCATTGCGTAATAAAATGTAAATAATGTTATAAATAAGATATAGGAGGTAACAAATATTACACAGCTCTTTGAACCTTGTCGTGACACCGTCATAATCACATTAGACCCTCACGACTTCTTACAACACTTGCAAAAAATACTACAAGTCACCTGGCCAAATGTTAAAACGAATATAGTTCGGATAGGTACCTTTTTTTTCTTTTATTTTTCGAGGGGGAAACCTTCAAAAGGTACCCGACGCCGTGGGAGCGACACAGGGTTATGTGGGATTTTTACCGCACTAAAACCCCCCGGTGGCCATCCTCGGCGCTATAAAGAGGACTCCGGGAACTCGGACCGACCGCAACCGAAATACTCTGAGCGCGTTGCCCCATCGGGCTCCTCCCAGATGGGCGGCTGGGCCCACCGCTCCGTCTAGTCTTTACGACGGTATGCGACCACATATACCGCCGTCCTTCCCGGGATCGCCTGACCGAACGGTTCGAGCTCCCACTCTAGCCGCCTGCAACCCCGAAGCCCCGTTTAGTCGCCTCTTACGACAGGCAGGGGATACCGTAGCCCCATTCTGATCCCGGAACTACAGGGACGTCGGATAGGTACCACGATCACACTTATTCCAAGCGAAAAGCAGTTCTTGCGTTTCGTTGGTTATCGGCTCTCTATCTTAATCCCTTAGAAAAGCAATGCATCAGTAATTGACTTCAGATAAAAGCCTTGTTTTATATGAGTTTTCTTTTAAATCTATGTACATGGGCGAGAATGTTCGCTTACCATCAGATTGACTGCTTGCGCACTTGCAACCTACCCTAATTCTTAATCCGAAAGATAGTTATTATAAACAGCTTACTATTTAATAGTAGGTATAAATGGAATTAAACTCTTGTTCTGTTACAAACAAAGATAAACGTAGTTGAGAAATCGAAATTTCTTAGTTTCGGAATTCCCTTTACGATACAGATTATTCAAGATTTTTCGTGGTAGGTTCATGTAGTGACAGTTTCCAGTTTTAGAATCCAATCGCAATGGATAAAATGATGTATATAATAGAGGTACATACATGTATAATTGACTACTAATTATTTTACCTCTTGAGCTAAATAGTTATCGAGAGGCGACCTTGAGACAAAGAAAATACAAGTCCAAACAAATGAATTACTTGAGGAAAACATCGAAAACCGATATCCATGTTTGTACTTACATAAAAACTATTTACATTTGAAGTTACAATACCTAGAATCCTGTAGGATTAAAATCCGTATTACTGAGATACCCTGCTCAAACTTTCTAGTATATTGGTTGAAACAGAAAATAAATAAAATTATCATTGCCGAAGAAAAAGACAAATATCTATAGAATATGCATGAATGAAAGAAAAAGAAAGAAATATTTATTTGTAAAAAATACTACAACATAATGTGGTATGATTAACAGCATACATACTTTCACATTAGACCGTTGCTACAGTAAAATTTTACAAAAGGGTCTACACTCAGCCTCACTGCGGCGAACCACGGCCACTGGATTTCAGTGTGTCCCAACTCGACGAGCAGCTCGGTCAAGTGGTGCGTTGGCAAAATAATATAAAGAAAAGACACACGACAATACTTAAAATCAAAACATAACTAAATAAAATGAATGCATGTGCGTATGCGTTTATGTATGTATGCGTTTGAACGTGTGAACGGGTTAGTCAGTCATGACATGGATGATGATGAAAAATTGTGGCTACATACCAACTTATATAATAGAACAGATTATGTAGACAACAATATTACTGGTGAAAATTAAACCGGTGTTATCAAGTATTAAACATAGCACTTACTATAATTACGATGTTACCGGCATAATGTGTATTATTTGAGAAAATAACGACGCATCACAAATGAGTTGTGCGTAAATTATAAATTCTCGCACGGCCGCTTGTTAATATTAAACTGATTTTATGACGCGTCATGACAAGTAATTTCAGCGTTAATCTCGTAACATAGCTGCAAGATAGTTAATACCATTTCCAAAATGAACAAATGGAAAGGTAAACTGATGGCTTATTCAGTTTTCTGTTTCTGAAATTTGCAAATACGTACAATCGGCATAAGTTAGCAGTTGCAAGACAAGTCGTATCTGTAGTTCCGGGATCAGAATAGGGCTACGGTATTGTCTGTCGTAAGAGGACTAAAAGGGGCTTCCGAGGTCGCTATGAAAGAAATAGGTATATTATTTCATCATCATATAGGCAAAAAGATTATGGTCTAGGAGGATACCAACTCCACACCTATAGTAGGAGAGTCCACTTTTCTCTGTGGTCGCCAGCTTTAAAATTTTTTCGTTAAATTGTTAAATTATGGCTGGCGACCACAGAGAAGACTGGGCTCCTCTACTACAGGTTATTAATAAACTTACCAGGGGAGGTCCCATACATTGTATAACCAACCCATTATTGTTAATAAAGGATTTTTGAAGTGAAACAACTTCTTTATCGGGGTTGGAAAAAAATTTAGTGTAACATTTTTTCGTTACGCGCCATCTTTTTCTGTTACGCGCCATGTTTTTTTTCCGTTACGCGCCATCTTTTTCTTATCCCTACCACGCGTGATATTAGATAGATTATTATAGATTAGATTATTAGATAAAGTTTATTAAAAGGCTTTTATATTTATTCAACCAATTTCTGTAAAGTTGCATATAGTAAATTATTTTTTGAAAAATAACGTCATAAAGAAGTTTCACTTCCTACGCTAGTACACGCACACATTTTTTTTATTTTTTTTATTTGTAATTTTTTCACCTACATAATTTTCACAGTGTAGGGTTTTGATAGAATTGTGTGGTTGGCGGCTCACTTTCATACAAGATAATATTATTCCTCTTTTTTATCCAAGTGAAGTAGCAAACGAGCATGCAGTCCACATGATGGTAAGTGGTCACTGCAGCATGAACATCTGTAAGCAACTTGAAATAGAACATGGGTTCTATCTGAAGTCAATCACATATGCTTTGATACTCCCGAGTACTATGATGGTCGCCTCATATAAAAGTGTGCCGGCACCCCCACAATACAATACAATACAAAATTTCTTTATTGTACACCACCCGTCCATCGAAACGCAAAAAAATGCTTTACGCTAGAAATAGGTATGCATCTGCATCCTGGTGGTATCTGCATCGTCGGGACTAGCAACGCACCTGGGATTCACAATTCGTAAAAAACACCTGAAATTGCTCATTGATGTCCATGAGCGACGATATCAATTACCATCCCATGTTACCCATGTAAAAACAAGATGGCAAATAAAAAAAATAAAAAAAAAGATATACAAAGAAAAAAGTTGAGGTCGTGTTCCGATCCGGTGGTAGTGTAAAAAAAAATATATAAATGTAACTGACAATTTGTAAGCGCCCCCGAAGGCCTATGCAAAATAAAGACATTTCATTTCATTTCATTTCATCATGGACTGCATGATCATTTACTATTTCAAATTTACTATTTCAAATTTACTATTTCTAAATATAGAACTAAAAGATCGAAGTTTGTTTTTGATATGGAATCTATTGTTACCAATAAATAAATACAAGTCATTAGTAGTAATATTCTTTTCAAATTTGGCATAAATTATTTGAATGGATTAAAGGTAACAAGGCCGAATTTCTGAGAGGTTTTGAAAGATGAAATTCCAAAATACAAGTATATAGAAAGTCCTAATACAAACACCAGAAAAAAATTCGTCAAGAAACCATAAACATTTTTTATGTGAAAAAAAGCTACGTAGCGTGGAAACTAAAAACTTTTGATTAAATTTTCTTTTGCTTTTGCCATCCATTCCGTGGCATTTTTATTTTAAAACTCTAAGAACCTTTTCATCTTATTTGTAGCATATCGTCAAGGTACCATCTAATCTTGTGTCATCTTATCTTATCAAATTATCATACAATTGTGTAACCTGAGATTAAAGTGACAGAAAGCTACATACCGAAATCTTTTAACTATTAAAAAAATCTCTACATCTAGATAAATCTATACAGGAGTATCTGTATTAAAATGATAAATATATGTTAGTGCTATAACGAATATTCGTATGTTTTTAGATTCAATATTCGCAAAAATTGTGCGGATTTTTTGCGAATATTGAATTGCAATGCTTCAAAAAAAGATTGCCAAACTGAAATCCAACTGAATTTTGACAGACAAAAAAGAAAAAGTCGCCAAATACAGATTTTCACCTAAACCAAAAACTAAAAAAAATCATTCACGTTCTGCTACTTTGAACTCACAGGTTCGTCGTCAACTCTTTATTGTCCCACTGCTGGGCACGGGTCTTCTCTCGGAATGGGAGAGTTTTAGGCCGTAGTCCACCGCGCTGGCCAAGGCGAATTGGTGGACACACTCAAAGGTTATACAACATTTACCATTTATAACAATTTAGAATCATGTTTATGTGTTTTGTCGTAACAGGTGAGCGAATGTTGTGATCCACATATCCGAGGCCGGCTGGGTTCCTTGCCTACTCTGTCCATGTCATTCGGGATCCTCATCTCGTACGTGGCCGGCAACTGGCTGCATTGGAGACATCTGGCGTTCTTGTCTGCGTCGTTTTGTGGTGAGTTCTTTCATAACTATTTAGGTTTTATTTGTGGTTGCTTGTTGTCATCAATCTTGTTATCAATGAATTTGACGACCCGCGTGGCAGAGCGGTTACCATACCGGTCTTACGCGCAATGGGTTCCGGGTTCGATGCCCGGCCAGGTAGGTATCTGACTGATGAGTTTAGATTAATGTTCTGGGTCTGAGTGTTTGTGTATTCGGTTTGTGTATGTCCATGGTACTCACGACACAGGAGAAAATCCTAGTGTGGGGCTATGAGCGTAGAAAGCGTGTGTTATCTTGCCATTAAGTACAAATGATATTATTTGAACATTCGCGAAAGCGATTATATTGGTTTTTACTTTAGTTTGTGGTGTAGAGGCCAAGGGGTCTAGACTTGGCGACCGTTTTTTTGATCAATAAACTATAGTTTGACTTAAATTCGTATAAATTTGACGACCTTTTTTGCAAAGAACTACAATTCAATATTTGCAAAACATTCGAACATTTTTTGCAAATGTTATTATTTACACCACTAGTTTATACTTATTAGACAAAAATGAAATGAAATGAAATTTTTACACAAAAATGATATCAATATATCATTTTTGAAGTTATACTTCTTTAGGCGCGTTATGTAAATTTAATGAGAGTGAAATTTGATGAGAGGCGCGTTATGATTTTAAGATTCGTCACACAAAACTCACAGTATAAAATTGAAATGAGAATGTGAATGAACATTAAAATCAAAATGCTATGTAATAGCTTTACCGCGGCAGTCCCCGAGTGCCGCACATTTTTTTGTAGTCATACTTCTTTGTTATTTTATGAAAAACATGCCTAAAGATTTTTATCCACAGAAGTATAACTTCTAACGCGTTTACTTAAGTACACACATACACACTATTTAATTTATAATTATACTTCGTCGTTCCCGCGGCTTCGTACGCTTAATAATTAATTAGAAATATATAAGTTAATTTACGATATAAAATATCTGTATGCCAAATTTCGTTAAAATTCATTTTTAAGTGAAACAGTAACAAAAAACATGCATTCTTACATACTTTCGCGTTTACAATAATAATAAGATTATTCCTATATTTATTAATGAACAACATTTAATATTAGCTATGAAAAACGCTATTTTCAAATACTTTTTTACGTTTTATTTCTCATTTATATTTTGTTTCTTTACTCATTTACTTGTATATTTAAAACGTCATCGATTTTCTTTCTCCTTCACACCTTGATACAGTAAATTAGTGAATAAAATCTTAAACAACTCGGAATTAATCACTCGTAGCGAGATTTCGATTAATTTTAGGTCCATAGACGTGTTCATACATCCGTTTCTGAAAATTATTGACAGGTAATTTAAGTTGTTTCAGCCCTAGCGCATAACTGGAATGTAATTAGGTTACTGTGTTAGTATACAGTGTTAATAATTAGGTTCTTAGGTTATTACTGTTTTGGCGCTGGTTACCTGGCTAAATGGTACCAATATGGTGATTTAAAAAGGCTACATTTAAAAATCTTAAACGCATGGCCCCACAGAATGATTTTCTTCTGTGTCGTGGGTACCATGGACATACAAAGAGGGATACACAAACACCCAGACCCAGAACACAAATCTAATTTCATTATCCAGATACCTGTCTAGCTGGGAATCGAACCCAGAACTCATCGCGTGTCAGACCGGTATAGTGAACGTTCCGCCACGCGGTCGTCAAACATACTCGTTTGTACAACATCAGATGGACTACATGCACGTTTACTTCCATATTCCTTTTATTACCTATTTCGATTGAAGGATGTAGTTGCCGGCACACTTTTATATGAGGCGACCATCATAGTCCTCGGGAGTAGCAACGCGTCTGTGATTGACTTCAGATGGAACCCAAGTTCTGTATAAAGTTGTTTACAGATGTTCATCGGCGGCAAGCGACCACTTACCATCAACTGTATGCTCGTTTGCTACTTTAATCAGATAAAAGAAATTAAACTCACCCTAGCCTTGTCTCTCGTTCGAAGTAGAAAGCAGCTCCCATGGATGCCAATTCTTTATATTACACGTATACATGACTAATAAATAACTTTATTTTTTGCTCTGAATCTTTATATGTTTATAAAGAAAATAGGTTTTCTTTAATTATTTAGTTCTTTTTTTTAATTTGACATGTCTGTCTAATTTTAAAACTTCAGAATATATTTTGTGAAGAAAGATTTGGTGGAATAATAAACTTGAAATGTCGTTTCTTATTTTCAAAAGCAACATATTTGTTTATTTTCCCTAATATATAACCCTAAGATATAATCTTATATGCTTAAGTATGGTTTAAGTAACAGGTTACACTATAAACCACGAACATTGCTTAACTTATTGTACAATGAAAACGTAGTAACATTTATTTATTCCCAAAATATATCAGTCGGCATGGGAATGAAATAAATCTGTATATTCAAAAACTTTAAAAATATAAACGATAGGATTTGAAACATATCTGAATGAAATGTCGCATCAATATGAGCAAACAATATGCTCTGTACAATTTATTTCTCTCTAAAATTGTTTTTTTACTTTTAAATCTGGTATATACTATTGTACTACGTGTTTTATTGACACTGAATTGTATACCTCGGTATATTGCTTCATTTATTTAGTTCGTTTCATTCTCGGTACACTTAGGGCACAAAGTTATCAGATAGAGGTAAATTAGTGATGTGCCAACTCGGGATAAAAACAACTCGAGTCAACTCGTGTTAAAATGCACGTAACCCTTTTTTTCGTGGCAGTAAGAACCGTCAAGTGGCTGACCTTTTTTGTTGTGTGGTCATACTTGATTCAGTATAAATTTGACGGTCTTTTTCTGGTCATCAAGCTTGAGGATACTCGAGTTACAATGAATTCAACTCAAGTTAAATCGAGTTAAGCCTAATTCGAGTTAACTTTAGTTAGCAACTCGAGTTGACCATCACTAGGTTAATTTATTAATTATTTATCTTGCGATGGAAACTTTTTATAAGAATAAATACTTAAGGAGGCATAGGTATAGAATAAATACCTGAATGTGCTTGCGGTCATTTGCCTGTCATTGCCTGTATATGCTGTATATGCACCAGATAGCACATTCAGGTATTTAAATGGTCATCCATATAAATTCCACTACACGAAATATCTTAACCTGGTACCGTAACCAACCAGGTAGGTACCTGGCTAACTGGTATACCAAGTGGTACAATCAGTATAATTCGACTCAGAATACCTCCCAGGTCGAACTGTACTGGTTGACAGACAAACCCTACAATAATTTGATTATATAATCTAATTTATAAAATTCTCGTGTCAGTTTTTGTTGCCATACTCCTCCGAAACGGCTTGACCGATTTTTACCAAATTTTATATGCTTATTCAGTAGGTCTGAGAATCGGCCAACATCTATTTTTCATACCCCTTAAGGGTTATCCACCCTTAACATTTTTTTTATTTTTTATATGGCAAAACAACGTTTGTCGGGACAGCTAGTGTTTAATATAATATCACAACCTTAATATTTACTTATTCAACACTCTTAAAATATGTTATTTTTTCGCAGTGGCCCTATTTCTGGTCCTATTGCCTTTGCCTGAGTCGCCTGTATGGCTGCAGGGTAGAGGCCTTGATCCATCAGAAGCTATCAGTTGGCTGAAACTTTCTTCCCACGCCGTGGCCACAGTCAAAGAGGATAATAACCAAACTGAGTAAGTATTTCAGAAATGCTTGATTTTTTATCATTTTAAACTAAATAAATTCAGCAACATAAAATACCTATTATCTATTTATCTGTCTGTTTGACTGTTGTACCTTAACGGTAAAGAATTACTCAAAACTACTTCCGACAAAAATTGGTTTTGATAGACTTTCAAAAAGACTGGATATTTAAAGAGAAATATAAACTTTTTTTGAGGTCTAAGAGTTTAGAAATGTTTAGGGTTCGGTTAAATGTAAAACCAGTAACGTTGTCCAGGAACAATAAATACCAAATTATTTAAAGAAGTGTTGCTAAGAAGTACCTTCTTGAGATTCTGAAGTCTTTTTTCATTCACCTACCTGATGTTCTACGAAAAAATTAACTGTTAAAAAATGCATATCATGTATAAAGTTTATATAAGTACATAGTTGAATAGTTGCTACGTTTAGCAATCGATTCATACATAAATATTTATTGAGGTAATGCAATTTAATAATATACTAATATTTTTTATATCTCAGTCTTTTCTAGCTCTCATTATGTATCTATCATTTAAGAGCATTGATCATATTTATGTATTAAATTATCTTCATAACAATTTTCATTGTGATAATTGCAATGTTTACAATAAAGTCATAAATTCCGGTATTGTAAAATCCGATAATTGTTTGCGATTCTAACCTAATTTACACGTATTTAGGGAGTGAACTGGATTTCCATTTTACGTTAGTTCAAACTAGTATGATACAATAGATAAACATTAACATAGTTTAATAGTGATGTAAGGAACGCTCGCATTCGCAGCGGATATTTGCATGTGTTTAGCAATTCGCATTCGCAAAAATTATGCGAATGATTTGTGAATATTGAATTGCAGTGTTTTGCAAAAAAAAATGTCGCCAAATTTATATAAATGTAATTCGAGTTGGCCAATTCGCGCTAGGCCAGCGCGGTGGACTATGGCCTAAACTCTCTCATTCTGAGAGAAGACCCGTGCCCAGCAGTGGGACACTAATGAGTTGACGAGAGAGAATTCGACTGAAGTTTGCTGACAAAAAAATAAAGGTCGCCAAAATGTTTATCCTCCGGCACCTTATACCAAAAACAGAAATAAACCAACATTCTCATTTGCATTCGCATTCGCGCATGTCAAATACTTAATAGCATTCGTTACCAGTGGCGTAGCTAGGCGTAAGCGTAGTGGGCGATCGCCCACCGCCTCGCACTAAAACTTAAAGGGGCCTCGCGGGGCCTCTTTGGAGGAGGAGGCGGAGGCATTATCTAGGGTACCAGAAATGGAATCAAAAGCAAAAGCAAATATAGGGGGGGGGGGGGGGACGTCTTACCCTCCAGGACTCTCATATGCTAAGGCAATGTCAACGTACCCTCTTTACCCGGGCAATTTTCTAGGAGATCGAATACCTCCCGGATCCTTAATATTTATACATAATAATACAATGTTAATAAAAACATTGTAATATCATGTACAAATGTAAAATATATTTACCATCCCCACTGTTTAGTGGGTTGATTCGCGTTACGCTGTTCATCACATCACTAACATGTACATATATATGAGGACATTTTTACCGAGGCCAATCGTTCTATTATGACAATTTGCACCGACCACCGTTACTAATAGAGGCTCTAATGAATGCTCAATTTGGTTGCTCACAAAAGAAAAATGTAATCATTTTCCGCGATGAAATTAAAAAAAAAACATAATTATGCCTACTTTATTAGTTAAGTATAAAATCATAGCCTACGTACGCTAATAGTAGATAAATATAGAACAGCATAAATTATGAAAATGTTTAGAATTATGTCCAAAGAGTAGAGTAAATACGTATTATATTAGGTGTAGTTCGCCAACTGATAGTGTGGTACTCTAAGGTTTTTCTTCTAAAAAAATAATATCACATGTTATAGTTATCGCTTTTTAAAGCGTAAGAAAAATTAATATTCTTTGTTCTACTTCAAAATACTTGTAATTACTGTTTCATTTGTTATTGTTCTCAACTGTTATCATCTTTAGACTTTTGTTTACAGGCTTAATGTCCCTAGACCTAGGCCAAGAGCCCTAAATCTGTAATCTTAATTTTTATATCGTCATATCACTTGACACTTAGTGGGTACCTACATTGTTGCCAAAAAGCTGAACCCCGCAGCTTCGCCCGTGTTAAAAAAAACAATGTATCGATTGTTCCGTGGAATTAAGTTATTTTCCCACAGTAAAATTAGCCTACATGTTAATCCAGAGTGTTAGCTAACTCCCTACCAAATTTTATGAAAATCGGTCCAGCGGTTTAGACGTAAAGAAGTAACAAACATACACACTCACAAACTTTCGCCTTTATAATATTAGTATGATACTAACAGTTTTGGGCACCATAGGCGAATCAGACGAGCAAAAGCTTCTTATCCCATACAAAAGGTACATGTCAATTATATTAAAATATTTTTTTCGCAGCAAACGTCTTCCAAGCCAGGAACCGAAGAGCCTCTTCACTCGCGAGGTCTTCTTCTCTTCAATGGTCATAAAGCCCCTCATCGTAGGCTTCGCACTTCTCATCTTCCAGCAGTTCAGCGGTATCGACGCTGTCATATTCTTCACCGTTGAGATATTCCAAAACGCAGGTAATACCATCACGTCCCTGTAGTTGTATGAGTGGTCGCATACCGTCGTAAAGACTAGACGGGGCTGTGGGACCAGCTGCCCATCTGGGTGGAGCCCGATGGGGCAACTCGCCCAGGGATTCCAGTTGCGTTCCTTTAGGTTGCAAGGTTACGCGGACTTCTCTTCTTTATTGTTTAGAATAGGTTAACTAGAATTTTACTCTTCTATTCCTTCATTTGCAAAATCACGAGCTAAATTATATAGTTGTATAAAAATTTTGAGTCTTGTCACCGTATCACATCGTAGTCATGCTAAGATCAAATTATTTAAGAAAACATCAATTAGTAAATTTATTATAATACATACTAGGCAGTTCTCGCGCCTTCTCCCGCTCTGGTCATGTCCACCACGCTATTTAATATCTTATGTTTTATTCTGGGCCGAAATCCGACCGGTAGTTTTCACGCGAAAGCTTATCAAACAAAAGTTTGTTTGATAAGCTTTCGCGTGAAAACTACCACCTTGTGAAAAATAAATGTAAATGTAAGTACATTTACATTTATTTTTCACAAGGTGGTAGAACCAGTGTAGTTTGACCGGAGAGTACCGCCGCCACACTTATTTCTAGCATGAAGCATTTCTTGCGTTTCGATAGAAGAGTGTGGTTGCCGACACACTTTCACATGAGACGACCATCATAGTCTTCGGGAGTAGCAACGCATTTGTGATTGACTTCAGATGGAACCCATGTTCTGTATGTAGTTGATTACAGATATCCATGGGCGGCAGTGACCACTTACCATCAGGTGGACTGCATGCTCGTTTGCTACTTCAGTCAGATAAAAAAAACATTCATAATATTAGTAGGGATTATAAAAATCTTTGTTGAACTAATATGTTCAACTTGTGATTATAGATTCCGTTATCAATCTTATTGTACAATACTAAAAGTTTGTAAGCAATTATTCGATACTTTACAAATACAGATACCTATGCAACTTCATCGAGAGAAATCAAACCTTTATAGGATACTAGTTGAATCCCGCAGCTTCGCCTGCGTTAACAAATATCGATTGTCCCGTGAGAATAAGATATTTTCCCACGGTAAAAAGTAGCCTATATGTTAATCCAAAGTATCAGCTAACTCCCTACCAAATTTTATGAAAATCGCTCCAGCCGTTTAGACGTGAAGAAGTAACAAACATAGACACTCACAAACTTTCGCCTTTATAATATTAGTATAGACTATCATATTTATGGAGAATTTAATGATTTCACTACAATTAATAAAATTACATCCACAGGAAGCACTTTAGATGCTATGACAGCGACAATAATAGTCGGTGCGGTGCAACTAATGAGCAACGCAGTCAGCACCATGTTGGTTGACCGTGCGGGTCGAAGACCGCTGCTGCTTCTGTCAGCGATCACCATGTGTGCATCGATGGCATCCATGGGAGCTGCTTTCTACTTCGAGTTCGAACGGGAGTCATGGCTAGGGTGAGTTTGATTTCTTTTGCTGATTAAAGTAGCAAACGAGCATGCAGTCACCTGGTGGTAAGTGGTCACTCCGCTCATGGACATATTTAAGCGACTTTATATAGAACATGGGTTCCATCTGAAATCAATCACGGATGCGTTGATACTCCGAAAAACTATGATGGTCGCCTCATATAAATGTGTGCCGGCAACCACACCTGTCCATCGAAACGCAAAAAAATGCTTCGCGCTAGCAATAGGTATGCATCTGCATCCTAGTCCTCGAGGACGAAGATGCATCATTTAAAAGTGTGCTGGCAACCACACCCTTCCATCGATCAACACACGAAATTCTTCAAGCTAGAATTAGCTGTGGCGGTGGTGCTTTTCCGGTCAAACTGTACGTCATCGCTTTATATCGAATCGCACGCTGGGTTTCTGGGTATACTAAGTGTGACAATAGCTTAATGGTAATAGCCGCCCAAAAATAAGAGAGATAAATGATATCAGACACAATTTATTAAAAGGTATTTCTATACATCTGTTTCGCTTTTAATGTCGTTCTCTAATCCGCCTTATTTCCCGTCTTTGATGTCAAAATGGCTAAAGTGGCTAATGCTCTGCGGTAAATCCCCGTCTATTAACAATTTTCTTTTTGCATTCTTGAATGTTAATTTATTTAATAAATATTCATGAAAGACTTTTTGTTCTCGGCCATTCGTTTTAAAAGGTAATTTGATTTCTAAGAGAATACTTGGGTCCGCGCGTCAACACATAAATCGTTTGTAGTTTAGTCGTCTCCCAGCCAATTTAAAATCAAAAAGCCTAAGTGAATAATTCGCACGATCCGGTTCTCGCATATGTTTGTTTCTAATAACGTTTCTATTTCTAGTAACATTATGATTGCCTGCTTCCGTTCATATTATTTTTGACTTTTAAATGTTACTATTATTTATTTTGTCCTTTTCGTTTAATATCAATAAGGAATATAAAATACATGTTATAACGCAAGGTAATTCTTGATTTTAAATTAAATCTGATACCGCACTTTCTTAGCAGGTAGGTATATCATCTAACATTCCAATTTAAATCATTCTTATTGTTAGTATGAAATTTCTGTTTGTGTTATTTAGTTATTATTTATTTTGTTTAAACAAAATATCTAACATTAGTTTATTATAGTGTAGTATATTGTTCCAGTAGACGATGGACGCGAGTCTTGGCCCCAAAGTTTACAGTTCCTGTTATATTTCGAAAGCATTACCTAAAACTTCTCTTTTCAATCTTTCAGACTTTGCAACATTGAGATTCCATTGTGTAACTATACCAATTATGTAATTAATTTAATTGTGCAATTTATACTAATTAATTTTATTTCCATTTTCAGATACCTCCCGATTATAAGCTTGGTGGTGTTCATGTTGGGATTCTCGCTGGGCTTTGGTGGCCTCCCATTCTTGTTACTCGGGGAGCTGTTCCCAGCGCATTACCGGTCGCAGCTGTCTGCAATGGCCAGTGCAGTCAACCTGCTCTCCATGTTCACCGTGATCAAGTCGTATCACACCCTCGAGGTTCGTTTTGATTTTGTTTTATTCCAGTCTGGTCTGGTCATGTCTACCACGGTGTATATAAACTACGTATGTGGCGAATTTCATTAAAATCTGAACGGTAGTTCCTGCGTGAAAGTGTAACAAACAAACTCAAATTCACATTTATAATATTTAATAGTAAGGATATTTTTATGCAAATGACAGCAAGCAAATATAAAGCTTGCTGAACTTGAAGTCAACATAAGATCTAATTCTTCTTCGCGTTCGTTAGTGCAAACTTTATCGTAATGCTCCAAATTCCAGAATAATTATAATTGATAAATTGACGATTTTTAATTTCAAAAACCGAAACTCATTCCAAAAACATAGCAGAAAAAGAAAGGCACTGAATTAGTATTTATCATCGAAAAAGTCAAGTGCAAAACTATTAAATGACAAATGTAAAAAATATAATAAAACGAAATGATCAACTAATTTGCAAATTGACAATGAACAGTTCAATTAGCAAAATAAGCTAGTTCAATACAATTATGTAAGTTTATTAACGTTTTTGAAATTTAATTACGAAATTGAACAAGCGTGGCTGTGATGCTCCGTATTGTTGATGATAAATTGTAAAATATTACCTCATAACCGTTAAAACGTAAATTGTGAATGGATTCCAGTTCATTTGATGAATATTAATTTTGGTGACACGAAAATATTAAATTAAAGAAGAATTCTATCAAAATTTTGGCTATCAAAATACATTTCATAAGCTAAATGTTAATTTTATTCGTGGGTGGTTAATTTCATTTCCGGACACAAATTGACAGGTAATTCGATTGTGGCTACGTAAACTAAATAGCGTAATTAGGTATGTCTCAATGTTTGTAGTATATTTGTGTGTATATGGATCACACAAGATAATAGAAGCTTTGTTTTATTGTATTAGCAGAAATAGGCAAATAGCCAACTAGTACGGATCAAACCAGTATCATAGCATTCTGGGGAGGGGTAGTGCCCACGCCATGGTCTTGGAAAGCATGATATGGGAATGGCAAAATTTGTTTTGATATTAAGTTAAAAACATACCCACAAATTTTCTAAGAAACGTATACTACAAAATGAAAGAAAATGTGGGGAAAATGTGTGTTCGTAATGAAAGAAAATATATCCTTTAGAGATCATATCAAAAAATATCAAAATTGTATGACCGCATTTGGCCCACGTGCTGAAACGAAATCTAAATATTTCTCATTCTGAAACTTGGGCCCAGCATTGATAATGATAATAGATGATTATAATATAAAAGATTTAAAGCTGATGGTGATTTCATGGTGAATGTACACCAATTTGCAATTAGCCAGCGCGGTGGACTATGGCCTTAACTCTCTCATTCTGAGAGAATGACATTCAGTAGGACAATAATGGGTTTACGTGAAAGATGATATTGGTATATGTTGTTTAACCTTGGACGCGTTACCGCCACACTTATTGTTAACTTATAACAACAGTGATAAGCGCTCCTGTTTGGTCTGAAAATCCTCCTTACGCGAGGCTTCCCAAGTGAGTCCTCAGATGTAGCAATTCAACAGTGATCAATCTAGGGTGAAACTGATGTTATCTGGTGAATACCGCGATTCAGATGATCTCATTTTATATGCTGACATGAATATTGTTATTTATTTATTTATTTATTTCATACCAACACAACTACCATTACAGTTTTGCCCAAAGCGGCAGTGTGGTCCCAATACAATAAAAAAAAATTAATTGATTTACTTATAGCATAATACATACATAAAAGCATTTATAAATTCATTAAGAGGACAGGTAAACAAATCAATAAATTCTGCTATGTTATTTAAAGCGTGCAAGGCGCGCGTGATGGGTGATTTAGCAAGAATATTGGTGCGTCCGTTCGGTACCACTAACAACTGCGGCCGCCGCCGTCGCAACACGTAATTGTCCGGTACATTCAAACCTAACTCTTTCAGTAAGGCCGGATTACACGTCTTACCTCTCAATACGTTCATTATATAGGTGACTAAGGCTAAATCCCTTCTCGTCTCTAATTTGTTGTACCCTACCATGCCCAAAATAAAAAGGGTTGGATACATAAGTGGATAGCGAGGATAGACTCCGTATAACCGCAGGTATAAAAAACGCGTGAATTTATTTTGTATGCGCTCCAGCATAAGTTTATATTTGGTTTCATGAGGAGACCATATCACCGCATTAAACTCTAACTGACTTCTGACAAGGGCATTATACAGTGAAGTTATAGCTTTTAGACATCTGAATCCCTCCGCCCTACGAAGTACAAACCCTAGACTTTTGTAAGCATTTTTACAAACCGTCACAATATGACTACGAAATGTCCATTCAGTATTAAGCTGCACTCCGAGATCGCGTACGCTATCCACTCTATTAATTGCTGCGCCGTCCAATTCGTAGTCGTAATGACATGGCTCCTTTAGCCGGCTAAAAGTTATTATTGAGCATTTCTTTGAGTTAAATGTTAGACCGTTGCACTTACTCCACTCAGCTACTCTATCAATATCATTTTGTAACCGAATACAGTCTTGTTCATTCTTTATTGCCATTAGAAGCTTAAGGTCGTCAGCGAATAGTAGACACCTAGCATCCTGAATGACACCAGGTAGGTCATTTATCATGATGATGAACTGCAAAGGACCTAAATTGCTTCCCTGGCTGACACCAGATCTCGTAAAGTAAAGTTCTGATTTATGGCCTGCATATTCTACAAATTGCTGTCGATCCCTAAAATAACTAGTAAAAAAATTAAGTAATTTAGGAGTACATCCGATTGCGGCTAGTTTCGATAGCAGTATATCGTTGTCTACTAAATCAAAGGCTTTTTTATAATCAAAATAGGCTGCATCAACTTGAATTCCCGCGTCAACGTTCGGAACTACATACGTCACTAAATTCAGCAAATTAGTGGTTGTGCTGCGTGCTGCTCGAAACCATGCTGGGCATCCGACAACTGACTCGAGACCTGCTGAAACATGCATTTGTGAATGACAGACTCAAAAACCTTTGCTGGTGTTGAAAGTATGGCCACCGGTCTATAATCACTCACATCCGAACCGCCTTCGCCCTTAGGCACCGGAATAACTCTGGTTATTTTCCAACACTTGGGAAAACACGAAGAATTAAGACACTGATTATACAAATGTAAGAGCGGTTTTGCTAAAATCGAACGGCAGTCTTTAAATAAAAATGCGGGAATACCATCAGGACCCGCCGACCATTTAGGCTTAAGTCTAGCAAGTGCATCACTGACCTGATCTAATTGTAGTTGTTCGATGTGGACCCGCGAGCTACCCTCGCCACCGGCTGCCATCGCCGCTCCAACGTCTAGCCGTGGTTCTTGGCTTTTATAAACCGAATAGAAATAGTCCGCAAAGTGCATAGGACATTCCGTCTCTGTTAAAATATTTCCATTTGAAATAATGTCCTTGCGATTAACTATTCCATGTCCCTACAGCATTCATGAAATACGTGGGGCAGTGGTACTTCCCTGATCGAACTACACTGGTTCTACCACCTGTGAAAAGAATATAAAAAATACGATAATTTATGTTTAATACTATTATTTATTTACTTCTAGACTGTTCTGACATCTGCCGGGACGTTTTGGATGTACGCCTGCTTCTGTGCTCTGGCATTCTTCTTCGTTCTTCTAGTCGTACCGGAAACCAAGGGTAAATCACTGGCTGAAATAGAGCAACACTTCCGTGGCAATAAGACGAAAGAGAACATCGATTTGCAAAGTATACAGACTATATCTAAACACGTTGAATAGTTTCCCTTATGTGTTGCTAGTTATAGGAAATTGCTTATTTCATGGAAGAAGTATCTCGTCATGGTCAAGATATATCATAGCTGAATTGTAATTTATAAAAAGGTGTTTTGACACTGGGAGTAATTAAAATTTAATTTTATAGGCAATAATTTTGCTATATTGATACATATACGAATATTTCAAATGTTCTCGTTTTTGGAACTAATGATTTAGGATTAGGATGTAATGATCATTTGTTCGTAATGTTTTATTGTAAAATAATAGAGCATAAAATAAGTAAAGCTTAATAAATTAAACTTAGTTGAGTGAGATAAGTACACTTTATGAATGTTGTAGTATGCTAAATGGTAAAAAATATATAATTATACAAAAATTTTCAAGTTGTCAATAAATTTCTCTAAGAAGTTCATGTCCGCGTTTGAAACTGTGTAAATTTAATATGATATGTATGCATAACTTAATGTTTAATATTAAGAAAGTCATTATATGACTAGTCTTTAAATCGTTTTAATTAATTTTAAGTAAGATCAGTCTCATTCTAGGTTTCATTCCTCAATAAGTCGTTGATCGTATGTTTTGGGCAACTTGGTGAATCCTGGATAATCATTAATTATGTATATAATTTCAAAACGCCTTGTTTAAAAACATACCACTTCAAAAGGCTTTGTTTTAAAGAAATTTATAGTATAATATATTTTTAATTTATTACGTAATTTATTCTGTGATGTTACATGCAGATTATTAGAGAATATTAACTTGAGTTATGTATTTAATATAGGAAAATTAAGTTACTGATGCTGTGGGAAACCACACAACTGTTAAACATTATTGTTAGTATTGTACGTAATTATAGTAACTATAGGTATTATATCTTTAGTATTAGGTATATAATTTCGCGTTTTAGTATAAGCTAAATTTATGATATACACATTCCACAAAGCAAACATTTTTAGAACAATAGCAATGGAAACGTCATTACTGGGGCTTTAATATCTATGTCTAAATGTGGTTCTAAAGAAGAAAACACTACTTTGATTTACATTGATTGTCAAAAATCTTAGTGTCTAAATACGATTAAAAGCACGCAACTTTGGTATTTTCAAAATAATGCACTTAATGGACTAAGATGTAGCTGCGTGATTTTAAAGTTGTTCCTGGGACGATATATTTTTTACAATCATCATTTTTATTTTAAAGTGTTGTTGACGTAGGTCAAGTTATATTTTGCCTGTATTCACAAAATAAACTATATTCTTATATAATATGTTGAATGCGTGTATCTACTATGTTTGTGTTTATTGTATGCCACAGATAATAATAACAGCGGGAAAAATGTTGTAGCCATATGATATTGTGTTACAAATAAGAAATCACATAGATCTTAATTAAATACTGTAATTAGTTATTTTATCTGTGATAAATGTTATTTATCGTAAAGAATGAATGGTTTACTGAAAGTAAAGTATGAATTTTATATCTATAAACTTTAATTATTCATGTTTGTAATGTTAAATAAAAATATTTTGAAAATTTTAAGTTACTTTTATTTATTTGGTTATGTTTAAGTTAAGCATTAAACTCACTGCCTTTAAAAGTAAGAAAGGAATAATTTTTTTCATCAAACGATTTTTAAATGAAATCGACTAATGCAATTGGTTGTATGATCGTGTTTTTAGACAAAAACATGTCCAATGATTAGTTATCAAGTAGTATTTCAAACATGGAACGGCTTTATGTTATAAATACAAGATTTTTACTACCCTCAATTCCTATTCCACAACTAGCCAAGTCTTTACACGAGAAAGGTGTATTGAACTACATTCTACCAGAGCCTTTTTTATATTCATTATTTTTTGAAACCTTGTAAAAATAAGCTATGTACCTCTTATTTTCAGCACCCTTTCTTACCTGGTATCTTCACGGTACTAGAAGGTACTACACTTGTTCTACCGCTCGATGCTGTTGTTGGTGTGATTTTGTTGCACAATACCTCAAATAATCAAAAAAATATATTACTTATGATTGAAAACATAGGTAATTGTATGTTTTAAGCCGGGTACTCATAGGCGAGCCGTAACCGTAACTTGCGTGTTGCAGTAACGAGGTTCTAGTGTGTACGCGTGGTACAGTTTGGGCTCATGGCATCGCCCGAAGCATATCATCGAGCGTACTCATTTTGCGAGCTGTAGCTGTAACCAAACAGATACACTAACGAGATTCTAGTGTGCACGTGAAGGCCACATCACTGTAACCATAAATAACAAACCAAATCTATCCACAGTATTGGTTACTCGATTAACTTAAACGTTCACGGTCAAAGGTGGTGGATTCTTATAATGTATCTAGAAAAAAGTGATTTACTTTGCATCTTAAAATTTTATTTTATTTTATCACTAAGATAGGCAATAAGTATTTTACTAACAATACATGGATCTTATCCGAAATAAAGAATTATTATTATTAAAAAGTCAAGAAATTAGTTTAATAATAAACTGTTAACCTTGTAGGTCCATAGTATCAGCAAAAGACATTTATCGTCTGACCATTCGCTCTTGACGAATGTAACAATTATTTTGTTCGCAGCAGCTTGCAACAATCTCCTCTCGACGTCCACGAGCGCACGGCGAGCACCCTTTGTTTCGCGGCAAAAACCGACAATTGTCGGCTCGTTGCGCGTCGCTCGTGTAGCGTTCGTTACAGGCTCGTGAACCACGTACACATTAGGTTTTTGGTATCATAACTTGACACATCGTTATATCATTAGCATCTCATTATTTATCTATAGCGTTGTTAGTAAGAATGTTGTTAAAGTTGGGCCACAGTACTAGTATCATACAGTAATCTAACTCTGCCCTGTCCTTGAATTTTTTACCTACAGACGCGCTGGACGAGAGTATGCGTTAGGGCTACCCGTCTAAAGTATTTTAATTACATCTGCATGCATCACTTTCTTTATTACTTATAATTTATTTTATTTAGTAGATTAAGGTATTAAACAACGCATTCTTTTAATATTTGAAAGACTTAATAACAAATCGTACACAAATAATAGTTATAAATTTCATACTGAATAATATTTTACCAACCAAAATAAAAAATATTATCACTGGACGTGTTTATGCACAATTAAAGCAATAGAAAACAGCTTAATATACAGCCTAATTTACAACTGCTCTTCGCTACATTATTATTTAAATAAAAAGATCCACTGCTTAAAAAACGTCACAAAGCCCGCTCGTCACTACGGCACATTCGTTGGCTGTTACACTTGCAACTTGCGTTTCGTGCCTTTGTAAAAAGTTAGAATACTGTAGATACCATTACCGTGGTTTGGCTGAAAAACAAGAAGTCAAGGCCGTAAAAAGCAATTCAAAAAATGACAAGCATGGACAATTTGACTTTGACATTGTCAAATTGTTTATATCCATAAAATTGTGTTAGCGATTCTGTTTTCAGTAATCGTTATAGGTAATTATTTTATCATTCAAGAAATGTTTTAGAGTACTGATTCTGAAGTAATAATGGCGGACATTCTTGACATTCTGGACATAGAGCAGCCAGGAGCTGCGGAGATTACGAGGGAGAGTATAATTCATGGCGATAGAAATAAAAAGAAGTATGTCACAGCTAAGGCTGTTAGGCGGCCAGAGGGCATGCATAGGGAGGTCTTCGCCCTCTTGTACAATGATAATAAGGATCTACCACCTCTTATGCCTACTGTCACTGGTATGTTTTATTATTATTATGCTGCTCTATGTAGTCTTTTAATCATAACATCGCACAAACTTTACATATATCTATCATCAAACTATTATGCCCCTTAATTGCGCGTGAGTCGCCTCAGTATTTGAAGAGTTTAAGTCAGATATGTAAATCATAATCATACACCACTGAGTTGACATGAGAATTGACATTACTGGATATCACACACCTTTGAAATTTTTCATTTACTCACAGGCATGTAGGTTCTCTGTAAACGAAAGTTACCGACATAGCTCCCAAAATTAGTAAGCTGAAGTGGTAATGGGCAGGCCACATCGTTCATAGGACAAACAACTAATGGGGTAGAAGAGTCCTCGAATGGAGGCCACGTCTGGGCAAAAGGAGTGCAGGCCGGCCCCCGACCAGGTGGACTGATGACCTGAAGAAGACGGCGGGTAACCGCTGGATTCAGATGGCTCAGGACCGGTCAAAGTGGCGCAGATTAGGGGAGACCTATGTCCAGCACTGGACTTTCGAAGGCTGATGGATGGATGTAGGTTCTCTACATAGTATTCCTTCACCATCGATCCATCCATCAGCCGTTTGAAGTCGACTGCTGGACATAGGCCTCCCATAAATTGCACGACTCCAACCGGTCCTGTGCCCTCTGAATCAAATAGTTCCCACTGTTTTCTTCAGGTCATCAGTTAGCCGGGTGGGGGGAGGACCTTTCTTGCCCATTCGTTATTGGTTATACCTTCACCATTAATTGATAATTTTACCACTTGATGAGGGAAGATTTTATGGTCTAACTTATCTCATTTAACACATCTGTGATTGACTTCAGATAGAACCTATGTTCTGTATGAAGTCAATTACAGATATCCATGGGCAGCAGTGACTACTTACTATCAGGTGGACTGCATGCATGCTACTTCATTCATATAAAAAAATAATAACAATAATTAATGTAATGTAAAATCAATATGGGAAAATAATGAGATAGTATCTTTTGTGGTTTGATTCCAAAAGCACCTCCATTACACTCAGTTCTGCCTAAAAAATCTTACTACTGATTTTCTTAAGCAGAACTAACTACCTAGCTTAGTTAAGCAGTATTTAGTAAGCATAACAATATTATAGAGTTAATAATGATGATAAATTATGACATTGTAATACATATAAAAAGGCTTTAGTACCATGGACCACATACACACACTGCGGCAGATAATAGAGAAGGCCGAGGAGTACAATCTGCCGTTGTGTGTGGCTTATGTGGACTATGAGAAAGCCTTTGATTCTATCGAGACATGGGCGGTGTTGGAGTCGCTTCAGCGGTGCCAGATTGACTATCGGTACATCGAAGTGTTGAAGTGTATATATGAGGCAGCCTCAATGTCGATCCGATTACACAACGGAAGTACGAACCCGATCCAATTGCAGCGCGGTGTGAGACAGGGGGATGTGTTATCTCCGAAACTGTTTACCGCTGCATTGGAAGACGTGTTCAAACTGATGGAGTGGAAAGGATTCGGCATCAACATCGATGGCGAATATATCACTTACCTTCGATTCGCAGACGACATAGTCATCATGGCGGAGTCGATGTAGCACCTCAACACCATGCTCAGCGACCTCTCTGGTGCCTCTCAACGGGTGGGTCTTAAGATGAACATGGACAAGACGAAGATCATGTCTAACGTCCATGTCACACCCGTACCGGTTGTTGTTGACGGCACCACCCTGGAAGTTGTTGACGAATACATTTACCTAGGGCAGCCGGTGCAGATGGGTAAGTCCAACTTCGAGAAAGAGGTCACTCGTAGAATCCAACTCGGCTGGGCAGCGTTCGAGAAACTGCGCCATATCTTCTCATCCGATATACCTCAGAGCCTGAAGACGAAGATGTTCGAGCAGTGTGTGTTGCCAGTGATGACATATGGTGCCGAGACGTGGTCCCTTACTGTGAGCCTCGTGCGTAAGCTCAAGGTCGCTCAGCGAGCTATGGAGAGAGCTATGCTTGGTATTTCCCTGCGTGACAGAATTCGTAACGATGAAATCCGTAGGAGAACGAAAGTTACCGACATAGCTCTCAAAATTAGTAAGCTGAAGTGGCAATGGGCAGGCCACATCGTTCCTAGGACAGACAACCGATGGGGTAGAAGAGTCCTCGAATGGAGACCACGTCTGGGCAAAAGGAGTGCAGGCCGCCCCCCGACCAGGTGGACTGATGACCTGAAGAAGACGGCAGGTAACCGCTGGATTCAGATGGCCCAGGACCGGTCAAAGTGGCGCAGATTAAGGGAGGCCTATGTCCAGCAGTGGACTTTCAAAGGGTGATGGATGGATGGATGGATGGAATACATATAATAAATATTTTCTTCCTAGGAAATGCATATAAACAAACAAAAGCAAAGCTTGGTATGCGCAAGGCGAGGAAATGGGTATGGGCGCCATTCACTAATCCAGCTCGGAAAGACAATGCTGTGTTCCACCATTGGAAGCGAACATCAGATGAAACCAAGGAATATCCCTTTGCACAGTTCAATAAGGTAAGCTTATTTGAATCCTCTTGAAAGACTTACTACATAAAGGATGATCATATATAAGACGGGGGTTTAGGGAGTCAGAGAGAGACCTTTGGACAGGAAGGAAAAGAAAATTTCTTCAAATGTGAATTCTTTTGTTGTCCTGTCAGCAAATTACAGAATCTTTTTATTTTGGGCCCTTCTGTTGACAATGAATGTCTGATTAGACCGTCATGGTCTGTCATAAGGCACTTGGTGGAAACTAGCTTGGTCTTCTGGAATCATATAGGATGCCTGTATATTCCACAGGCTTTATAAAGTATATACATGATACTTGTCTTGAAGTCCATTCAAACAAGATTCATCATTAGATGCTGATTATAAACTCAAGTGTGAATGATCAATCTATAAACAAATACTCTTATAATGTAAGCCTACACATAACATTGTGTTCTGTTTAATAAATTGTTAAAACTATTATTTACAGCAAGTCTCCATACCATCATACTCCGAGTCAGAATACAATCAATACTTGAAGTCAGAGGATTGGAGTCAGGCTGAAACAGATCACCTAATGGATCTCTGCCAGCGTTTTGATTTACGGTTCATTGTGATACATGACAGATGGGATCGTGCAGCATTCAGAGACAGGAGTGTTGAAGATTTGAAAGAGAGATACTACAATATTTGTGCTATACTAAGCAAGGTATACATTTTAGCATGAAATTTAAAGTAATTAGAAGTATGAAATATTTCTCTATTATTTAACATTCTCCAAAGTTTTTTTCAAAGAAGTTAATTTCTTGATATAATATGTCTAATTGATGATTATAGTTACCTAGTTAGAAAATGTATGAATAATAAACACCAAAATGAGGTAACATTTGGCCAGAACTGATCCAGAACATAGTTACAACTCCAGTATGAACTTAGTCATTATTTTTCTCATGAAATGGTCTTTATTGTATTTTTTTTTTTTACTACAATAAAAAACTCCACAGACTGAGCATCCATGCCTTTTTTCACAATAGTTCTTTTTTTAACTTAATTAGTCTTTCTATCTTACCACCACTTTAGGCCATCACTTTTACAATGAAACTGTCATGTGTGGTGGTGGCAATGTTGGCTGTTTAGGAAATTATGCTTATTATATAGGACCATTTATATATATTTTTTTTATGTTGTAAGTATAATTTCGAGCATTGTATATAGATGTATAAGTGTGATTTTTTTTTTACATATAATTGTAAGCTATTGTCTTCAATGTATTATAGCTGTAGACATTTGAACCCAAGTATTGTATTTTTCACAGGTAAAAACAAATCCATGGTCTAACACTGTGACTTTGGTGAATGGAGAGAAAAGAACATATCATTATGATGCCGAGCACGAAAGGAAGAGGAAGGAGCAATTACGGAGATTGTTTGATAGAACACAAGAGCAGGTTGGTTGCATGACATTTATTTTCGTCTCCGGAAGCTCCAACAAGTCTGGTCGACATATTTGACATGTTTTTTTATGTCCATGGTAATGGGCTATTTGACAGGTTTTTAAAATCCATTTTATATTATCTAGCAGAGGTTAAGGAACCCAGTAAAAGTTGTTTTTTTTAATTTTGGTACATATTTGCTGAAAAATATCAAATTAAAAATTCAATATTTAAATAGCGCGCATAAACGCTACTTTGACATATGGCGGATTGGTGACGTCACTTGCCTGTATTGTCATCTGTGGCTCATGTCATCCACATACATTTGTTGTAAACAAAAAACGAAAGTTTACAAGCAAGTGACGTCATCATAAACCCGCCAAATCAGGAGCATTTTGTGTCACGTGACAAACGTTTAAAAAAATGCATTTTTATTTAAGAATTTTTAAATAAATTTAATTATTATTTTCAACTTATGTTAATGAATAACCATTCTTAAACTCATAATATATACTGATAACAGTAATTGACACTTAATTTTTCGCATTGTCAAATAGCCTATTGACCCATGGAGCCATTGTCTCTATTGCAAGTGCTGCAAACAAATAATTATCTTATATATTACAATATTTGCGGGGCTTCAAAATCTTGGCATGGTCGGCTGCATAAAATGATGAAGTTATGCATTTACTTACTTGCACTTTTAAGTGTTATATATTTAACTAAGGTTACAGGTTTCGATCAAGAGAACCAATTATTGAATATAGTACTCTTGCTGAACACACTGATGTTTTTGCTTCAAAATATCAAATTAGATTATTTTAACCCCTTCAATACTTGGAGGGTAGTAAATAGATCTTATAAATCCATGATCAATAGTTGTAACTTTTTATTGTTTTGCTGTAGATCGAAGAAGAACAAATGCTTCTAACAGAGCTAAAGAAGATAGAAGCAAGGAAGCGTGAACGAGAAAGGAAAACTCAAGATCTACAGAAGCTAATCTCTAGGGCAGACTGTGGTAACGGTTTGCCCAGCAGCCAAGTCAGCATGAACATGGAAGGGCCTAACACTCCCACCAGCACATCATCAAGCATTGCTAGAAGACATGACAGGAAGCTGCATAAGAAGAAACTGTCGACGCAACAGAGGCCAGTCCGAGCTGTGGAGACTGTTGTAAGTATTATGGGTTATATTTATATTTTTGATTTAATTTACAATTTCAACACATAATAACGATTTCTATGTTCATAGCCATCACATGAAGGTTTACTTTTTCAAAGAGACTAATACACAAACACCCAGATTCAAGTCAAGTTTGAATTGATCATTCAGATATTCGGCTGAACAGGGGTTGAACCCAGAACCCATTGCACATCAGATTGGTAGGGTCACTGAATAAATCTTAAATGTTGGCAAATTACTCATCTACATCTGCATTATGTGCATGCTGCTATTTTGCCGAGTAGATACATATATTAGAAGAACTCTATAATGCTTTCATGCCATAATGCCATGCTTCTAAGAAAATATACCTGTGATCAGCTTTATAGAATTCTTAACATAGGCTTGATGACACATAATAAACATGTCTATGAACAACAACACCTACATAACAGCTAAGTGGTTCTGTTACTGTTTTGTTTTTCGAGTAAAATATAACATCAGTGATATATCTGAATACCCAATAAAAACAGATTAGAATTATAATTTTGTAATGGTCAAAAATCACACTAATGGGATGGGTGTAGGTTGATTTTGTGGCAAAAATCACTTATACCTTTACATGTATGGTTTACTACATATGAGGTAAAATAGTTACAGTAAAATATAACCAAATTGGGTAACTTGTTAACATTAATTGTTTTACATTCAGACAGTGGAGTGGTCCGGCATAAAGTTCCCCGAGGCTCGTGGCACCGGAGTTTGGTTGCGTTCTCAGCGCATGAAACTGCCGCCCGGCGTGGGCCAACGGAAGACGAAAGCTATTGAGCAAGAACTACGGGCTATGAATATTGGTTGGTACTTCTTTCTCAAACTACTTTGAAGACACATAAGACTATTGTGATTGAATTATAGTGTATTCAATACACTTGTGTTCTATAATAATGATACAATTGTAATGTTGTTGTTTGCAGGAACTATAAAAAATTGAGATGTTAGAACTAATTACAGGCATGATACTTAGAAGCAAATCATAGGTATTATTTGTCAATACCAAGTCAATTACACGCCTTTTGTTAATTTGTATAACATAAATTAAATGGCCCCATGGCCAACGTAAATTAAATGGAAAATAAGTATAAAACAGCAAAAAGAAATTGTCCATAGACTTGAAATTAAACCTACTAAAGATTATTCAATTGTCACATCCCCCATGAATATTAAGAAGTGAAATATTTTTTGTTTTACCAACCTTTATGGGTGCGTTCCATTAGACTTTCACAAAGCGCACGCACACGACCGCAGCTTTTGCCGTTCCATTAGCCTGTGAGCTTCACTGACGTATTCTCTACTGGAACGATCACTTCGACCCACCTTGTTAGATGGGTCGTCGTGAGCGTCGCGTGGGCGTAAGTCATGACGTCATGAGTGATGTATTCGCCGCGACCACAACGACCGCGCTCGTCTTGTGGGACGACATTTTGGGCGTTTGGGGCTTTGTGAGCGTCATCTGGAACGCGCCTAATAAGTAGTGACAATCTCACAGGTAAAACCATAATAAAGATTAAATTGTCATTCATACCACTAAAATTACAGATATCACACCTACACCAACTGAGGCAATTTGCAAACACTTCAACGAGCTGAGGTCAGACCTTGCCTTGGCTCTGGATTTGAAGAATGCACTAGCATCTTGTGAGTTTGAACTACAAGCCCTGAGGCACCAGTATGAGGCGCTTAATCCTGGAAAGGTAACTAAATTTTAGAAAAATAACTACAATAGAATGAGTGTAGTACTGTATTTTTTTTTATGATAAGATTGAAGTAGCAAATAAGCATGCAGTTAATCTGATGGTAAGCGGTCTCTGTTAACTATGGGAAGATATTATCAACTTTATATAGAAAAAAGTAGTTGCCTCATTATGACGTGAAAAAGGTACTTGCCTCGTGTGTACCTTGAATCGAAATAAGGTGGTAGAACCAGTGCAGTTCGACCGGGGAAGTACCACCGCCACACCTATTTCTAGGTAGCTAGATAGAATGGTGTGGCAACACATCTGTGATTGACTTCAGTTGAAACCCATGTTCTGTATGTAGTTGATTACACATGTCCATGGGCGGCAGTGACCACTTGCCATCATGTGAACTGCGTGCTTCTTTTACTACTTCAGTCAGATAAAAAAAGAAAAAAACGTAAGAATTGCATCACCCTAGAAATAGATTTTGAGTGTACACATTACTATCTCCATTATATACCATATTTTAGTTTTCTGTTATATATTATAATAAATAATTTTTAGCTACATCACATTCAATGTTTAGTGTGATAGTGATAGGTAGGTACTGAGTCAGTTATATTTTCAACCAGGTCCAACATTATAATATGTTCTTATAGACCTCCACTTCTATTTCAGACTCTCACAATTCCAGCATCAATATGCAACACGTCGACTGACAGTGAGACCAAACCCATGGGGGAAATCATTGATGTGGTTGGCTCACCGAGCGCTCTGAACACCACCATATAGCATTTACACCTGGAAGATCATCATAGTTCCAAGTATATAACAAAATAGAACATTTTATACTTACTGGAGCATATGTGAAATAAATTGGTGATTTGAAACAATAAGTGAAAACTGAAGTTACAACACAAAAAAGTGGCTAAAAAGATTAATTAAATAGTGTTCTGTGTGAATTGTGTAACACTAAATATTTGCCTTGTTTTAAATACAGTTAAATCCCATCCATCATTCCATCAGCCTTTTGATGTCCACTGCTGAAATAGGCCTCCCCTAAATGGCGCCACTCCAACCGGTCCTGTGCCCTCTGAATCCAACGGTTTCCCGCTGTCTTCTTCAAGTCATTGGTCCATCTGGTAGGGCGACCTGTACTTCTTTTGCCTAGAAGTGCAGTTAAATACCTATTACTAAATAGTTGAGCAGTATTACAGTATCTGAAATGTACATATAGTTGCAGTAATTATTTTAAGCAGGTTAAATTCAACTGTATAAATACCTTAATTATAATTGTATTTGTCTGGTTAGTTAAGTACTGTTTGAAAATGAGTTTAACTATTATGATACACTTTATTCAATACATTCAATACCATACATTCAATACAATACATTTTTTTTCTTACACTACCACCGGATCGGAATACAACCTCAACTGAGAAGATCCGGCAAGAAACTCAGCGGGTTTGTCTTTTATCTTTTATATCCATTTTTTTTATGTAATTACAATAATGTTTTTTTTACATGGTAATGAAAGTTAGCTCCAGTATCTTGCCTTACAGTTCAGTAAAAGAGAGCCCTGTTTGGCAAGATCAAACAAATAGTGAAAGTATATACATTTGTGATTAAAATGATGATAGTATTTTTTTTAATTTTTTGAAAAATGTGTTGGCAATATAGTTGCCACAGCCTGTCAATAAGACTTCATTTTCAATTGTTCACTCTTTAAAAAATGTTTTTTTTTTTTAATTTTGTTTATAAAAAAAAATATTTATTCCGGCGAAAAAGTTGCCAGAAAATCGACTAAATACATGGTGGCAAGTATGTTGCCATCACCTTATAAAGAGTCAAAATCTACTGCTGGACACAGGCTTTCCATAAATGAGGATTTTTGCCTAGTCACTGTACCTGGCATGTTGGGGACTGCAATGTTCAATGTTAAACACAAAGACATTGCTGCCCATCTAATTTTTGTATCATAGTAGACTCCTGAGACCTCCATGGAAGGAGATATCATACAGCAGACAATCTATGTATTGGTTACAAATTATGTATGAAATAGCAAGTTCTTGTTGTCTAACATACTTCCTTTAGTGGCTATAAGGATTAAAAAGATTGAAAGAACAGTTGTATTATTTTATTTGTTATCCTAATATTAACTTACAAGTAAATGTAGATCATACATATAGTATTAAAATACAATTCCTAATGCAAGTAAACTTGTATGTAATTATGTAAAATGCCTTCAAAACGATTTGTTTTTGATTTTCAGTGTTGCTCTGAACATCTGCCGAAATAGGTATGGCAGTGGTGCCACCAAGAGTTTTAACCATTAAAATCATATTGAAAGTTTTATTTGTATGTCCAGTCTTATTTACTTAACACAAATACACTAAATAGCACCTTTCGGAGCACCATATGCATCTGGCATTCTTTCTATTGTATACTTATGTTCTGCGACATACATTATTGGCACACCAGGTATCTTACGAATCCTTCTCTTCAAGTCTTTGTCATTTGTTGCAACTATATAACACTTATGTTGAGTCACACGTTGGACGATACAATCATCAGCATATGTTCCTTTATGTAAACAAGTGATTCTCTCAAACCGAGGGTCCTTTATGATTCGTAGCGCTACTCTGTATTTTCGGCCTAATTTTTCTAACTCACCCAAAACACAGTCAGTTATGTAGGGAATGCATTTAGCGTATAAACAGTCCATCATGTTCTGAACAATATCTAACTTATTTTTTATAGAGAAATTAATGAAATTTGTGTCAATTAGTACGTGGTATGGAGGTCCTAATTGGGTATTATATTGGAAGAATAGCGCTGAACTCGCTTGAGGCACTTCTCTGACTTTAAGTTCGTGTGGGTCTTCAGGTTTCTTCTTTTTAGGCGCAGCTCTCTCGGATGCCTTTATTCGACTATCGCTCGGACTTATTAATTTCTTCATTTTAGCAAACCTCTGCTCTACTATCTTCCTCGTCTTTCTTTGTTTACCCTGCAACCACGAACACATTTGTTAATGTTTATAGTATAACATGAAAGTGAATTTATATTATATAAAAAAAGTTCGAAACTATTTCAATTGTTTATTCATATTTAAACTTACCATTTTTAAGGTATACTAATTACGATATACTCAATTAAATACGTATAGGTTATTGTTTTAACCTTTTGCAAATATTTCACGTAATGTTGCAGGAAATTTTAAAACACATAACCTAACTAAAATTAATAAACACGCACGAAGCACGAAGAACTATTTACGAATTTTACGTTATAATTGACAATGTCGAGTTGACATATGTAGACAGATTTATGTTTATTTTTTATGGCCTTGACTTATCGTCTTTAAGCCCAATTTTTAGTTGAAATGTCACATTATTGATCGAACGAGTGAAGAATAAAGAATACCATTGAGCCTTGACAGCGATGGCAAATTCTACGTGGAATTTCGAGAGTTAATTTACAATAAAGTATTTAGATGAATTTGAAAGAAAAAAAATGATATGGATGAATATGCTTGCTTAGACTTTAGGCGTTAAGTTATTTTACTCTTTGGTGTGACCATTGCCATTGCAATCGAGCTTTAGTGCGTATTTTTGACACGACTCTGATCATCCAAATGTATTTTTTTTTATCGCACACCTTGCTTTGCTAGAACTTTGTATTTTTGTAGTAAGCACGATATTCTTATGATTTTTAGAATAAATTTGTAGCTTTTTCGTTTTTAATAACTTCTCTGTTCTGTGAAAATCTCTTTTAACTGCCAAATTTTATATAAACCATATTAATAAGTATATTAAAGGTATCAGTTACAAAAAAATATTTTGTTATCATATTTCTGCACATAATTTTGTAATTAAATAATAAATAATACATATTGTTTGACGACTTAATATATTATCACCTGTAGCACACTTAAAATTAAAAAATGAAACGCTAAGAAAAAAGTTTATCACGTCACTGTCATTGTATTTACAACAGATTTCACGCTCCCTGCATAGAATTTTTAGTTTTAGATACTTTTGTAATAGTTTTCTACTGTGTCGCGAAATCTGTATAAATTTTCACTGCCTGTAAATTGCCATGTGTTGTAAATTTTACGGAATCCGGTAGTCGTTCCTTTTTATATTATGTCTAGTATATCATCTTCGAGTAACAAAAATCACTCAAAAAAATCGAATAACAGTCGGGATCGAGACAAAAATAAGTCAGTGATCAACGAAATAGGTGGTACCAGCCTCTGCGAAATCACAGCTCTTGTTGATAAGGTGAGAAGCGTATTTTAAATTAAATTCCGCCTTAATTAACTGTTTCCCACGGTTTTGGTGTTTAAAACTTTTATTGATGTTAATCCATTCGTATTATATTGTTTATAAGCTTTAAGCTGCCATTCTTTGAATAATTTGACTCGCAAGACATCTGAGTGGTCACTAACCATTGACAAACAAAACCTATGCTTTAATTCATATAAATTCTGTATGCTTGGTTAGAATTTGAAGGATGTATTAAGAACCAATTCTTTGTAACAAAGATTTAACCGTTACAACTTAGTCCATTGTATATCAACCTAGTGTACGAAACTTATTTGAAGTTGTTTAATGCACATGCTAGCTCACAGTAACAATTTATAAGTATATCCCTTTTCTCATACATAAGGAAACAATATTTCAAAAGTAATTTGTTCCAATCTAACCAAGTTCTCAGGAGTAGAAATGCATCTATAGTTGATCTTGTTTACAGCTTTAATCTCATTTAGAGTTGATTATATGTGTCTGTAGGTGGCTGTTGCTGCATACTGTTGGGTAGCCTGCATGCTCATTTGCTACTTTTATAACTAAAAACTATATACATTACTGGGGTATAAGTTCTTTATTAATTTACATTAATAACAATGCACTATAGTAAAAATGCTTAATAATTTATTAGGCTTAAGAAAAACAAATTGAATTTACTATAAATAAGTTATAATTTTGTACATCTATTTAGTGTTATAAATAATTTGACATGCACATAAAATGCCTCAACAGCCCTCTGGATGTGGGCATCACTAAAAATTGTGGCAATTTATTGTTCATGGTTCACCAACCTCTGTATAAGCTGGGTGCTGGGGGTTTTGCTATATACTGCATCAGAGTTACATGCAGGACTAGTACTCAAGTATTTAATTCCCTTAAATAACTCAATTTATGTGTAATAGGTATTTGAACATATTTATATTAAACTGACTGAATTACAAGTGATTTATGATATCTATACTAATATTATAAAGCTGAAGAGTTTGTTTGTTTGTTTGAACGCGCTAATCTCAGGAACTACTGGTTCGAATTGAAAAGTTCTTTTTATGTCGATTAGACCATTTATCAAGGAAGGCTTTAGGCTATATATATATTATAAACACGAGTGAAACCACGGGAACTGCTAGTATGATATATTTTCACAAAACGGCATAGACATTGTAGACATGACATGCGAGTATTCCGCAGTGATTATGAACTGATGCTGAGTGATTCACTACAGGGTAGATATAAAGGTCACAAAGTCAGTCAAAGGTCAGTTGCCATCTGTCAATAGTGCAAAATATTGAAATAAAAAGTAGCCATTTGACTGATTAATATTTATTGGCTACTTTTGCAAGCAACATTCTTGTAAATTGAACCAACAGTTCTTCCCTGATTGAGTAACAAACGAAATACATACTATTACAATTTTATATAGTAGTATCAGTGTATTATTTATATTTATGTACCCTTTCAGTGTTTCATGAAACTGAGCATAAAAAATATTAATTATACATATTTTGTACACTTTTACATAAACCTTTCACTCTAGTTTCTTTTCAAATCTCAACAGGATGCAGCACAGTCACAGGGCAAGTTTGCCGGCATTGGCCCAGAGTCTGTGCAGTGCATGGCTGAGCAGATTGGTGCCGAGCTCAATGCAGAAGCGGCGACAAATCTCGCAGAGGATGTCAGTTACAAACTGCGCCAGACTATTAGTGTATGTGATTTTTTAAATTTGTGATTATGTTAATGATTGTCCCACTGATGGTCATAGGTTTCCTGTCAAGATGAGAATTTTTCGCCATATTCCACTATGTTGGTCAAGTAAGAATTAGTAGGCTTTACAAAGTTTTTAAAATATTTGCATATATAAGGGCCCGTTATGAGAAAAATGTAAGGAGTAAAATCTACTGATGAATGACCGCGTTACGTTTTTTTATTTCTAAAGTTTTAACTAGATAGCGTTATACTCAATACCGCCATCTAGTTAAAGAGGATAATAAAGAGGTGTCATGTATATTTTGAACACTATAAAGATAATGTACAATTTTGATAAGAGAGGCATTCCTGGACTACATAATTAGCAAAATATATGCTGAAATTTGCATCTAATGTAATAATTAGTTATTGCACAACCCGGTTATTTCATTTGGAGTATCAGTACTGTTTCAAAACATAATAATGATCTTGTTTGTCTGTGTTTTATAGTTTGAAAAATAGAGAAAATCTTCATAAATTAGCCTATGGGTCCATAATGATCAATTTATCTAATAACCATTATATAATTTCCAGGCAATGGCATTACACAGTGAGATGATGAAGAAGTCCTGTGTGGACAGCTGGGACGTGAACACGGTGTTCAGGCTGGCTGACACGAGCCCCGTGGTCGGTGCGTGTCCACCTCACTACACCCACATCACTGAGGAGAAGATTTGCTGTGAAGTTGTGAGTAATTTAACCTCTGTTACCAAGACTTCCTTGGCGGTTCAGCAATTTGTAAATCACACCTATATTGAAATAAAGAAAATGTGTGTGACTTATGTACGCGCGTTAGAAGTTATTCTTCGTTGGCGTAACAAGATAAAATCTTTTCAAACATTTTATCTTTCGGCTTATTCTCATCATTTGTTCATAACGCACCTAACAAAGTTTTTTTTTAGTTTATATATAAAGTAACGAATAAGTAATAGGGTACTTCATACTATTTACAATCTAGCCTTATATAAAGGCTAATGAGCGATTCTAGTCTAACTTAAACTGCTAAATAATTGTTTTTAGAGGGAGGCGTCCATTGACACTGCACTTCTTTGTTCTAACATAAAGAGGTAGACACATTGTCCTTGTGTTCTATGATTCAATTAAGTCACTATTTCACTAACACTACACTATGTTATATCACTAGCTAAAAGGGCTAAAGTTCGTTTGAGTCTTCTCAATAGGTCTGTCATATCAACGAGCTGGATGGCCTCAATATTAACGTGATGGTGAAGTCTTTTTGATGACATTCTGCATATGTGTAAATTACTTTCATGGTGCAATGTAGCTAAGCATTTTACTGTGCTTAGTTGGGGTTGTTATTCCAGGACTATTTTACAAGAATTTCGCCATAAATGGTTTGGTATAGAGAACACACTTATTCGAGGCACTCCAACTTAGTCTCCAGGGGTAGCGACGCAACTGTGTCTAACACACGCACGTTTTTTACACTCATAGCCCCACAGTAGGATTTTCTCCTGTGTCGTGGGTACCATGGACATACGGACATACACAAGACGAATACACAAACACCCAGACCCAGAACAGGAATCTCAACTCATATTTCAGATACCTGTCTGGCCGGGAATCGAACCCGGGACCTTTTGCACGTCAGACCGGTATGGTAACCGCTCCGCGTCGTCGTTTATATGCTGATGTCATCTCAGTTTGATCTGACGGGCTGCATAATCATTTGCTCACTGCTATATTACATTAAAGTTTTTATTAATTCCAGGAAACCCTACACGATATCACAGAGTACGCGATGACTGCACAGAGTTACGTATACTCCACTTTACCCACCATATCCGTTGAATGGATAACGGATGAGAAGAGTCTGAATCACACCGGCAGCATTAGTGATAGCCTACAAAATTATTATACTAAAGTAGCTAGAGGTAAGTATAGTACAAATATTCTATATATACAGTAAAAGCTTACTTACGGAGATTACGTTCCGCTCGTATGCCATTAATAGAGGAAATGTATTACGACCACGTTCGTAACGTATTCGTAGGTGGTAGAACCAGTGTAGTTCGACCGGTGAAGTACCACCGCCTCACCTATTTCTAGCGTGAAGCACTTTTTTGCGTTTCGATGGAAGGGTGTGGTTGTCGGAACACTTTTATATGAGGCGACCATCATAGTCCTCGGGAGTAGCAACGTATCTGTGATTGACTTCAGATAGAACCTATGTTCTATTTGAAGTTGCTAACAGATGTCCATGGGCGGCAGTGACCACTTACCATCAGGTGGGCTGCATGATGGTTTGCTACTTCATTATTATAAAAAAAAGATTCGTTAGTTTTTAGATTTCCCTCGTAAACAAAATATTATCTACTAGTTGCCCTGGCGAACTTCGTTCCGCCTAAAAGACAAAAATCTATAATTATCAGTGTTGTTACTCCATTATATTATACATAAAAACCTTTGTTTTGGATCACTCTGTCTTTAAAAAAACCTGAATTAAAATCTGTAGCGTAGTTTTAGAGATCTAAGCATACATAAGGACAGACGGCGGGAAGAGATTTTGTTTTATACTATATAGTGATATTAACAGCAAATTAATTAATTATTATTATCATGCGCCTTCGCCCGCTTTGATCCCCTCGAACACGGTAATGAGTAACCTTTTTATCCTTTTTATTTACTATTAATGTAGGTCATACATTGCAGTGTTTTCCACATTTTATTGAAATTTGACCGGTAGTTTTGTGTGGAATAGTAACAAACACAAATGAATCCTTACATATTCTCGCAATTATTAATTGGTATCTGAATTATCCGTGCTTCGCTACGGGACATAAATGACACAAAAATAGTCGCCATCCTAACCTGTGCAAAATATCGAAATCAAAAGTAACCTGTAGTCTGAATTGTTAAATGAGCAGCATCCATGCTAAAAATGTAAATTGCACCAATGGTGCTTGCCTGATTGGGTAATAAACATACACACACCATCTCATTTTTACAAGCTTTCTATTAACATGCAATGTACATATGTATGTTTGTCAGGGTGGAATCTTGTAGCAGAATTTTAAAGCAGTTAACCCATTGAGCTGGAAAGCTGGAATGCATACTAATGCATGTTTAGTTATATGACGTCATAGTAATTCAAATATGGCGGATGATCCAATATGGCGGACTAGTTTCTTTTCATGGAGTAATCCAGTATGGGTATTAAATGGATTGGGCTTAATTTTTAGAATACAAAACACTACAAAAAACAAATCCAAGATGGCGGCCGTGGAAAAAATGGAAGCTTTTACATCATATAACATTGTGCAATACGACAACCTGATGGCTTTGAGTACTACAAATATGATTAAATTTTAGTATAGTAATACCTCAACTTACGCTACCCCGACTTACGCGAACTCGCAGTTACGCAATTTTCAAATCTCTTTGATTTGTCTTTTGTTTGAGCGTCACACAATCTGTTTATTATCGATTACATACACACTTACTATCCCAAACTATTGCTCAGTAATACAAATGTTTGGTTGGACGGAACCGCACAGCTACAATTTATTTTGTGCTACGTATTTCTTATAAGAGCAGTGATAGCCTAATGGTTGAAACTTGCCCTATCAATCGGGAGGTCCGAGGTTCAAACCCAGGCACGCACCACTGTTTTATGTGCGTATTAGAAATTAATTATCACTGCTTTTCGATGAAGGAAAACATCGTGAATAAACTTACACACCCGAGAGTTCTTAAAAAAAAGTTCTCGTAGTTGTTGAAGTCGACCAATTCGCACTTGGCCAGCGCGGTGGACTATGGCTTAATACTTCCTCATTCTTAGAGAAGACCCGTGCCCAGCAGTAAGATAATAATGGGCTGTCAGGACAAGACATGGGGTCTTCTACTCCGACTTACGCGGTTATCACTTAATCCCACATATCTCGTAAGTTCGGGGTACTACTGTATGGATAAGATTTAAATATAACAATTAACTTTTCCTTCCAGCAATATTAAACCTTAAGAAGAAACCCAAACAGATAGCAGTCAAGGATCTCACAACGAACACGCGGATCGGCCCTATATTCCCGAATCTCTTCAACTTGGCCGTCCTAGTCCTCAACGATGACAACCTCAATGCACTGAACGTTCCCGCCAAGAAACCCTTGCAGTCCAACGTGTTGGATATGGTCGATGCGCTGTGTTCGAACCCGTGTAGCTTGGATACTAATATACAACAACAGGTATTTATTTTTAATTCATCAAGGTAGAACGAACAGTTTCAACATCCTATCTTCCAACATCCTTCTCTAGCGATAAGCTCTTGTTCTTGCATTTGGGTGGATGGGTGTTTAATATATTATATTTAACTTAACAATAAGGCAGACGGGTTACCTGATGGAAAGTAGTCACTGTCGTTTAAGGAAATTTGCAACACTAGATCTGCCAACTTTGGAGAAGAACTCTTATAACTCTTTTCGCACCTTTATTGGTGTGGTTGCCGTCTTTCTTATATTGAGGCGAACATCGTAGTTCTCAAGAGTAGTAAGTCTCTAAATAAAAACATTGTGCTGTATGAAGTTGCTTACAGGTGTCCGTGAGCGCCAGTAACCACTTACCATCAGGTGGAATCTATGGACTTTTGCTAGTTTAATTTGATGAAGAATAAGATAGTATCGGGAAGGTACCGCTACACTCAGTTCTAGTGTGAAGCGTTTCTTGCGTCGCTGGGAAGGGGTGGTTGCCACCGCACGTTTACATAAGGCGACCATCGTAGTCCTAGGTAGATACGCATTTTGTCCCTGTAGTTCCGGGACCAGAATAGGACTACGGTACCCTCTGCCTGTCGTAAGAGGCGACTAAAAGAGGCTTCGTCGGGTACTTTTTGAAAGTTTCCCCCTCGAAAAAAAAAAAAAGGTAGATATGCATTTACGGTTGACTTCAGATGGAGTACTGGGTCTATATTAAGTTGCTTACTGATTCTTCTCATTTACCATTCGGTATACTGCATGCTTGTGTGGTATTTAAATGTGGTAAGAAAATGTTATTATTGTATTGATAATGATTGTGAGATCAATCATTATAATGGTTTGATAAACAGAGGGATAAGTCCAAAGGGAACAATCAAGGATAGGCCAGACATTAATTTAATAAGATTATAATCATTAGCATAGTTACATATACTAAAATTGAAATGCTAACATAATGTAAATATTATGAACATTTCCAACATACATAAAAGTATTCTATAATCAGTTTTTTTTCAAAAATATTTTTATTTCTAGTTCCAGCGACTCTTCCCAGTGATGGTGTCCAACATTCTCGGAAATGGATCGTTAGCAGAGAAGATGGTTGCAATATTGACCAAAATCACAAGGACATGGCCACCTTTTATAGCAATAGGTATTGTTCTTAATATTATTAACAGAGAGGCGACTATCGTATGCAGGGGTTGAGATGGAACTTAAAAATGCATGTTTCTAATAGCGGTTTAATGTGGACTGGTAAACTAAATTGAAATGCAAAACACTATAATAATATGAATGAATGCATGTACTAATACATTTACACAACATGCCGCCTACCAAAGTACCTACGCCAGGACTACAAAACTCAATAAAACATCGATTTAAACATTTAACAAAACAGAACACTGGCAGTTCTTGATGCAAAGAAATCATTTATGGTTGAATTATAATTATACCATAAATATTAATCTTGTAATATAACAATAATCGATATGTAATATGCAAACAAATACTGATCATACAGATAGACTATAGCAACATTTTAAAGTATATAAATAAGTTGGTCTCTTTGTAGAAAAATTAAATTAAAGATAAACAATAAATTAATTACTTGTAAGTTATGAATTAACATCATTCACAGGTAACTCGCACAGTTTACTTAAAGAACGTTTTACTATATATTAATATGTTATAGAGATAACGGAAGGGGAATCTTTGACATGTAATATTTATTTAAACAAGACATATCTCATTACATGTAACAAAATTGTGTTTGTTAACAACAAACCCCTCAAAGCCAAAAAATTTCCTTTTATGAATTCAATTTGTTAACGACAGTAGTCGACGATGTTATCCATACGTCCTTGGAATGATTACTCTGGAGTAAAGCTTGAGCTATATTTGAAGCATGAAAAAACTTTTAAATTGACTATAATTATGAGTAAAGTCAACTTTTGGGTTTCCAATCCCTAACTACTAAAATGTGTATAGTTCTAAAACGCGTACTCTGTAGTTTTCGCCAGCCATTTTAGCCAGTTTACAACAATCTTATTGTGGGGCTATGAGTGTAGAAAATGCTATTTTTTATTTATGGGCAAGAGCATTTCAATCCCTGGAAAGGCAAAAATGATAAATTCCGATTTCTGTTCTGAGTTTGGGTGTTTTTGTATTCGTCTTTATGTGTGTCCGTGGTAAAAATCCTACTGCAAGGCTATAAGTGTTGGGGGGTTGGGTAAAACTCAATATTGTCCTACTGCTGAGCACGGGTCTTCTTTCAGAATGAGAGAGTTTTAAGCCATAGTCCACCGCGCTGGTCAAGTGCGAATTGGTGGACCTCACACTCCTCTGAGAACTTTTTTTTTAAAGAACTCTCGGTTGTGTAGGTTCACGATGTTTTCCTTCACCGAAAAGCAGTGATAATTAATTTCTAATACGCACATAAATCAGTGATGCGTGCCTGGGTTTGAACCTCGGACCTCCCGATTGAGAGGCCAAGTTCCAACCATTAGGCCATCACTGCTGCTGTAAGGCTATAAGTGTAAAAAACATTCACAGGCAAAGGCATCCTGTTCGACTACCTATCACAAGGCACGAAGGAGCGTTTAACAGCGCCGATGATACGCTGCGTGATGGCGCTGGGCCGCCGCGCGCTGACCGAATGTTTGGGCGAACATTTGGACCACATCGACGATTGTTTGCACGCGCCGAAGAGGACGCACGGTTTGCCTGATTTGAGAGAAGCGATACTGGTAAGTTTCGAGATGTTTGTGGATTTGGAACCACATGATTGCAAACATCCTTTAGATAGTTATTTTTTGAAGTGAAACTTCTTTATCGGGGTTGGAAAAAAAAATAGTGTAACATTTTTTCGTTACGCGCCATCTTTTTCTGTTACGCGCCATTATCCGTTACGTTACGTAACGTTATCCCTACCACGCGTGATATTAGATAGATTATTATAGATTAGATTATTAGATAAAGTTTAATAAAAGCCTTTTATTAAACTTTATCTAATTTAACGTTATTTAACCAATTTCTGTAAAGTTGCATATAGTAAATTATTTTTTGAAAAATAACGTCATAAAGAAGTTTCAGTTCTTACGAGTGTACGCTAGTACACGCACACATTTTTTATTTCCTTACGTTTTTTCTAAAGTGTGTTTGTCCAGGTAATCCTTGACCGGCTAAACCAATTTTCATTGGACTTTCACTATAGAAAAGGTGATGGAAATAACATATAGACTACTCTTTATGATAGAATTCTCGAACTGAGTCGAAATTTGCGGTGGTAAAACTTTGCGATATTTTGAAATGCATGCAGGCGAAGCCGCGGGTACAGCTAGTAGTCTATAAAATTTTACTCGTACCGTATTATGTAATGCACTATAATGTACCATCAATCGGATGCGCAGGATAACTATCCTTACAGAGAAAAAAGGTGTAAATAAATAATACAATACAATACAATACAAAAACTCTTTATTGTACACCAAATAAACATATATATCACAAATATAAGAAGACATAATGCAAGGTACAAGACGCGGCCTTATCACTAAAATAGCGATCTCTTCCAGAAAACCTTAAAATCGCAGAAGGAACAACATCACATATGCAAGAGAGTAGGGTGTACAAAAATAAAAACAGAGCAATTTAAATTTAAATATGTTAGCAGCGAATAGAAGCGAAATAATACTAGACTTAAGTAGATAGTTAGAGGATAGAGTTAAGAGAGAAATACAGAGTTGAGGCAAATAGAATAGAACACAATAAGAAAGGAAAACTAAGATTATTTGAGAAATATTATTGTGCTAAGTAAAATTCCTTCACTTGCTGTTTGAAAGAGTTCAGTGACTGCGCACGACGTATAGAAATCGGTAAAGTGTTCCATAAGCGCACAGCCACTGAAGGGAAGGATCTACTATAAAAGAATAATCTTAATGATACAGATAAAAGTGTAAATAAGATTACTTAGGAATCAAAACACTACAAGTGTTATTTACTGGAACCATTAGCCAGCCCTAATTTGACATTTTGTCCCCCTATTAACTCGAAATCTATTTAAGGTGGATGTATGAAAGGAGATGTTTCAATCTTGGCTAGGTATATGTACACCATCTCAAAAAACCGAGAAAAATCTCAAGAATCCTAAAAAAATACTTAAAATTCATGAAAACGTGTACTTTTCTGGTACAAAACCAATTAAAATCAACTACTTTCTTCGTTTTCCAATATGGCGGAACAACTGATTTAGACAGTCTGTGGATAAAACTGTAAGTAGTTGTCATTATCTGACAACTGTCATATTGATTCTTTTACTAGATCCATTCATCTGTCTTGTTAGATACTTTCACGGAATATTTTCGTGTGCGTATTGTGTTGGAGTTTCTATATAAATTGACCATCAAATAACTTGAAAGCAATAGAACTGTAAAATGAATGTCTGAAGTGCAAGTCTAAAACGGCATAATTATTAATTATATATAGTTGACACTTAAATAATATGACTGCGTTGGATCAGATGTTCATTGACAACTGATTGTCATTGTCACAGTTTGTTTATTAACTTCAACTGTCAAAATGAAATATTACCGCCGCCATTATTTTGTGTTGCAATTCTAACTTAAAATTCTCGTCTTGTACCAATAAACCCAGTCGATTATAATAAAAAGCTTAGTTAAAAAGTACTCTATACTTTATTGGCATTTTCATCATATGGTGTACAGATACCTGGCCAAAGGTCCATACATTTTGAAACATCTCCTTTGGTATATTTATTAAAACACCGCAATGTATATGACTTAGGAATCAATTTATGAAGGAGATAATACCATAATCAACAATATATTAAGGCTTGATATGATATTTATAATTTCAGGACGTGTCTACGTGTTTGTTGAAGTCTGAACCGACCACGTACCTAGAAGATTATGTTATGACGGATTACACTCTCTATGAAATGCTCGGCGACTCTATAATACCGCGGCGGACAATATTTTTATTTAAAGGTAACTTTCTTTTCCAATTTCTTTTTTACTATTATATAAATCCTACAATAAACGAAACCGAACATAATATTTATTTCTGTTACATTGGCTGTTCTATACATCAGAGTTATTATACATTTAACGTTTAGACTATTATTTATAAAATTTCTTTAAGATAACTACGATTTACATTTTATAAAATTAGAAGTAGTTAAAGTAACAAATTAATCGGTTAATGATCAGTGATGGAGAACGTCCGTCCGATCCGATCGTCATAGATCGAATGACCAAGCCTGCCGGTTCTCGCTCGCCGGTTTACGCTCCTTGTCATATATGACGTCACATCAAACGATATGCCGTTTGGTGCCTACCCTGCAGCTAATTATACTATAATATTGTTATACTATTACTATACTATAATACAATATTACTATATATTTTATCTCTGATTTGACAAATTAATCCAAAAGCGAAAATTGTATGCCTTACAACAGGCATCTATTTATGATAAAAACAAATACTTATCGATTGTATTTTCGCAGATACACGTCGAACCAGAAAGAAAGGGAAAAAGAAGAGAATATCAGAAGAGTTCACAATAATCCCAATCAGACCCGTTGTGAGACGACCTAAGATAAAAATCCTCCAAACACCCAGAACTGTTAAGAAAGTCACACCAAGAGAGTCGGTTTTCGAACCGGTTAAGAAAACGAGTGGTATTCGGATAGCAATAAAAAACTGCCGGTCATTAGAACCTAGGAAGGTGGACCGGACACTCCCAACATATAGTGCCTTTACATCAAGATTAAACAGTGAAATAGTAACCGCTAGTGGATATTTGAATAGGTTTAGGTACAAACTGAATAGGAATAGAAATCAATTTCCAATATTTGGAGCTTTAACACTGTAATTATTTTAAGCAATACATAATTTATTCATTTATTCTGTGTTTTTGTCTTATTTTAAAAAGCTTTTCTATATATTATTACGTGACGAAATAACTTGTGGTGCATTTTTAAGTAATATGCCGTGGACGAATTAGTATGTAATATTGCACGGTTATAGTGGACGTAAAGAAGGAGTGAAGAATGTATTTTTTTTTTCTAATAATGCATATATCATACATAAAATCAACTAAAAACACATTCACACACTAACCTGAATTTGTCACAATACTAATTAAACGAAAAAAATGGCAGATGTCTTTGTCAGAATACCGCTATTGCTTAAAAATGCGGCTTAGCTAAAACTCGTTTTATATTTAACGGGCGCGTTCAAAATTACTTGAAAATGATTACATTTTATTTGAATTTGAGAAATATTCGTGCTATTTTGGACAATATGAAGTTTAGTTTTTTAATTTAAATTACCGTCGAATTTACATGACAAGTGAAAAGACTTGACTATACAAAGCTTTAACTATCAAAGCTGGTATATGAAATTCGTTTAATAGATAAGAAATTCGGATAATAGATAAATGTATTTTATAAGGTAGAAACAGACTGCGAAATGTTTTTAACATCCTCCCCTAAATGCCACACCTATTTCTAACGTGAAGCATTTTTTTGCGTTTTGATGGAAGGGTGTGGTTGCCGGCACACTTTTATATGAGGCGACCATCCTAGTCCTCGGAAGTAGCAACGCGTCTTTGATTGACTTCAGATAGAACCTATGTTTTATATGACTATATGACGTTGCTCACAGATATCCATGGGCGGCATTGACCACTTACCATAAGGTGGACTGTATGCTCGTTTGCTGATTTAATCAGATAAAAAAATTAAAAATTGGGGTTTCGTGTTTGTATTCTTTTCAATTAGGAAGTAGCGTAAAAGAACTAGTAATATGTTATTAGGCGCTCCATAGAAACATTTTAATTAAGCTGTTTCAAGCAGAACAATTTGATTAATGTAATTTAGTAAACAAAATATATCCTTTCTTCTAGACAAATAAAACAACTTTAATAGTAATACAAAATTTAAAGTACATGCAAAGAACAATACGTCAGAGAGAACCAAAATTTCAAGTTGATAGCCTAATTATCTTTTAAGTTATGTTTGATATCGAAACATTTTTTGACAATAACGTCGAAAAACATATTTTGAGAATAACGCGATTAAACTTTTATCAAGTACCTACCTAATAACAACTTGATAAAACTTAAAAACCGAAAATAACACGAGGCACTAGGTTGCATGCTAAAAACAAGGTGTTTTGAACTGAGTGCGAACAAAAAACGACCAATTCACTTATTACAAAAATATACGTGACTGAACAATTAGACGCATGAAGCAAAAGTGGTTATGTACCCCGCACCTCGCTTCTATCCCCGCGCATCCCCTAGTCCCCAGTCGTGTATCGTCTGTGTTTACGTTCGTCAGTACGTGTGTAAGTTGCGCTTTGAAGTTATATTATTTTGATTTATTGTTATATGTTTTTCGTTATAATGTTAGTTTAATAAGTGATTGTTGAGTTTTTAAAGTTAATATTAAATTGTCAATAAACCGCAAAATGGGTAGAAAAAAGACTTCGTGGAATTGCAACAGGCATTAGTCGCCGTACTCTTACAAAAATAAAAAAGAAAGAAAATATTCCATGTCACGAGACACATGAAAGTGTTTTAATAAATAAACGAATGTATTATACTAGGTATGTATAGTACGCTGGTATGGCGTATGTTTAATATAATGGTATACCTACACACTTTTGGTAATTGGTAATAGAATATACTTCGTATCGGGATGGGAAGTCCCTAGTTGTAATCACGTTGTCATGCGCCAAATTTTTTTTGTCGAGTAGTACAAAGTATTTCGCCCTGTAGTTCCGCGATGAGAATAGGGCTACGGCATCCCCTGCCTGTCGTAAGAGGCGACTAATTGGGGCTTCCGGGGTTGCGGGCGGCTAGAGTGGGAGCTCGAACCGTTCGTTCAGGCGATCCCGGGAAGGGTTCCCCAACCACACATCAAATCAGTGTCGCCGCACACGGGCCACTCGCCCACTCGCGGCGGCCACAAACGCCGCCACTAGAAGCTATAAGCGTTCACCGTGTGCGGCGAGTCCATATAACATGTATGGAAATTACAGGAAATATTATGCCAGTAGCAGCGTTGTCTCAGCCTTACCTATCTGAGGCACAATTCAAATATGGAACAGTATGGAAACTAAGCCTAGTTGATAAAATAATTACCTACACTCTATTAAAGCGATAGGGTTGTCTCCATATTATTTTTTTAAATTATACTGTTATTAATCTTGAGCATCTACTGTTCAAGGTGGTAGAACCAGTGTAGTTCGACCGGGGAAGTACCTCCGCCACACCTATTTGTAGCGTGAAGCATTTCTTGTGTTCCGATAGAAGGGTGTGGTTGCTGGCACACTTTTATGTGACGCGACCATCATAGTCCTCGGGAGTAGCAACCAGTGGCGGATTTATGGATTTGCCGCCCATAGGCTATTAAATTTTTGCCGCCTCTAAATTTTGATATCTTAGTCCACAATCATATCAATTTTCTATCAATGAAATTTCAACTTTATAATTTGTGCTCCATCATCCTCGTTACATCAACTTTTCCCATATAGTTATTATTATTGAGAACTATGGTACCGTGTTAGATCCTTGGTTATTTTTATAGCAAAGAATTATTAAAAAACATTATTTTAAGGAAAAAATATCGAAATTACCGAATCGTCATGTCGTTTGTTCTGGCGTTACAATACAAATACGACTATGCAATTGCATGCCTTAAGTGCGAAGCGCGTAGTAGGTATGCTCTATTCTTGCCTAAAAATCTAAATCCGATATTTTCTCACATTGAACCGTACCTAACAAATATGATGTACATGAATATTATTTAAAAAGCAACTTATCAGAAAGAAAAATAATCGCTGATCTTATAAAAAATATTTTTTCGGTTATGATTAATTATTTTTTATTTAAAAGGAAGTAATTTAATGCCATATCGTATGGATTTTGGATGATCGTGTTCACAGTAAACACGATAACTTTCGAAAAAATCATTTTTTCACTTAATTTTTTTTTAATATACTTATTTAATTGGAGAGAAGCCGTTGAATAAAAAATTGCAGCTGAGTATTGTTTTATCTTATTATAATTAATTCATTCCCATTGACATTTTCTGAAAAAGTTGGCTTTGCAAAAAAGTTATCAAATTACTGATGTACATTTAATTTAGATAATTCGTGTACGACATGAGCGCTTAAGGCCTGCCCATTTGGATTTTCAAAACTTTTTCTTACTACAAATAAAATAATTAACTGATAAAATGTATCAACTTTCTAATGAGCAAATTGTCTCACTTCATATTTTGTGGAAGGAATTTTTTTATTGTCAAGTCACAGTCGTTCAACTATCAGTTATTCGATTAATATGATCTCTATATGATATTGAACTAGTTTTTTATTTAATAAAAATTAGTCAATTTTAGTCAGTATTTTTTACGCTTAAAGAAATTACTTTCTGAAATTGAATTTGACAAGTTGCAAACTTGCTGCAGCAATCATGGTTAGACCATCGATATTATATCAAGATTGAATTGGGTAAGCAGATCTCATAATTATTAGGTACACGGAGAAAAAATTATAGCAGTTATCAGTGAATATATGTAAAAATTACTAAATTTCGATTATAATATCGAATCGCTATTGCGATATTCTAAAAGTTCATAATCAGTAGGTAATGTATAATTAGTAAAGCGTTTAGGAATTGTTCATGCAGAGATGTTGAAATATTTATTAATTAGCACTGGATATGAGAATATTTCGATTTTTGTTAAATATTTTAATTTCTCTCCAATTTTCGAAATTCGTATTATGTGTGTATAATATTTTTTTTTTTAATTTGTAAACCAAAATTAAAAATTTATGAACTAAATTTGCCGCCCCTTAAAATTTGCCGCCCTAGGCTCCAGCCTACTCAGCCTGCTGGTAAATCCGCCACTGGTAGCAACGCATCTGTGGTTGACTTCAGATGGAACCCATGTTCTTTATGAAGTTAATTACAGATGTCTATGGGCCACCAACAGGTGGACTGCATGCCCATTTGCTACTTCAGGCAGATATAAAAAAAAATACTGTCTTGTAGTCATCAATCAATCGAATTGTAACATCCACGCAGTTTACAAATAATCTCACGGCATCGGTTAATCCCAGCATGACGATAATTTTTATTATAGTTTTAAATACAGAAAACAGTCTAATATTGATACAATTTGTAGATCATTGATTTTTTGTAGACCTATAACATGTTATTACGGCGTAAATTTTTACAAATTTTGGCCGGAGCGTACACGCTCCATGGCATTACGTGTCATTTTTAAAAAGATCGCGGAAACAAATAGCAACGTCTTGACGCGACATTCGCTACTGAAGCACTGCGAAAGCCTCTTATGGTACGGCCAGACTTGATAGCGAAGATTCGTGTTCGCGTTGTTACGATAAAAGTTCGTGTTCGATCTATGACGAAGTGCTTGGCCACATTAAAAAATAAACTTCACTGCGTCGCGATAGTCAAGAACGTCGCGATAATTAATTCATTCATAATTTTGTATGAATTCTAATGCGCGCGACGTGTAGCCAACCGCACGAAATTTGTCGCGACAAAATTCTTTGATGTGTTGCAATTTACCGACAGCGGCGCGAAGGGCATTCGTATTCGCGAAGATGATTCGCGATAGGGCGAAAACTTTGGCCAAACGTGTCACGACAACGCAAACCTTCGCGTTATCGCGATAGTGTGGCCCCAGCATTAGCGGCCGCTTGTGTCAGTGTGCCCTTTTCGAACGTTTGTAGGCAGTTTCCATACTGTTCCCCATATCTCTAGTGCCTGAGGTTAGCCACAGATACGTAGCTAACCTCACTAATCTACCCTGACTAAGTAGAAACGCCTCGAGCTGCATTGAAGTCTAAATTGTCAGAAATTAAGAAAATATAGGCTATGAAGCGCGCTTGCTTACCTTTTGGTAATTCCGACGCTCATCATTTCCCTGACTTTCTAAGGACTTGGGACTTTGTATTGAACTTAAAACATTTACAATATATTCTTTCAGTAGGTGGCAATGAATTCCTAAAGCGAAAAAAAGAAGAAATGTTACCCCTTAATATAACATAAAAAAATAGTTAGTCCTGCAGCTTCGGCCGCCTTGGTCACGTCTAGCATGGTAATGAGTATTCTGTGCGTTAATATAGATCATTAACTATCTTTACCAGGGGTAGAATCACAATACTTTGACCGGAGAGGTGCCGTCGCTACACTTTTTTGCTACACATACAACCCATTAATAATAATAACCAACCCAAAAATAGGGACCCTGAAGTGCCGGTGGCAGTGCCACCGGGTATATGCCGAGCCTCTATGCCGCCGGCATATACAAGCAGCCGGTACAAACCGCGCAAGCCGTCAAGCATCATTCCGGTTGTGACAGTCGTGAAGTTTTTAGACGGCAATTTTTCAATTAATAGCAAAAGGACATTTTAATGTATGGTATACCTGTAAAACAAACCACACACCACTACCACTAGAATACCAGGAACAATCTGCGTAATTCGCCGGTACACCCGGGGGGCAGCCAAGCCAGCCTTTATAATAAATGTCTCTCCAGTTTGTTCATTTGCCACAAGTTTCGTTTATTTTACTCAGTAGTCAGTACTTAAGAAATATACGTAAAAGCATAAATATTAAGTTTAATTAATTTAGCGTACTTATACAAATAGGTATATATTTACAATAAACACTTCTATTCAAGTGAAAGTACAGAAAAACTCGTTCGGTGGTATTGTCATTTTTATTATACAAAATTATTGCTTCGTTATATACTTTTTATCATAAAAAATAAGTTTCTCGTTTTAGTTCAATTTGCTACTGAAGCATATTTTAGTATTTTTATTACTCTAATTAATTTAGACTGTTAGACTGTTAAATTATAGTGTGATAAATTTTCATGGCAAATCATCATGTTGAATTTATTCAAGTCGAGATGCGTTGATACAAAAGTATGGAAATCCTTAGGAGAACGAAAGTTACTGGCATAGCTTTCAGAATTTCAGCTTTCAGAATAAGCTGAAGTGGCAATCGGCAGGCCACATCGCTCGTAGGACAGACAACCGATGGGGTAGAGGAGTCCTCGAATGGAGACCACGTCTGGGCAAAAGGAGTGTTGGTCATTCCCCGACCAGGTGGTCTGATGACCTGACGGTGACGGCGGGTAATCGCTAGATTCAGATGGCTCAGGATCGCTCAAAGTGGCGAAGATTAGGTGACGCATATGTCCAATAGTGGACTTTCAAAGGGTGATGGATAGATGGATGGAGTCTAAAGTAGAATTAAGTACGTAGCACTGTAACAGAGAAACCGTTATACTGAATACAAGAATCAACCATTTGATTCTTTCTAAAATATCGAAAAAAAATATGTGTACCAACAAATGCTTTTCACCCAGAGAGGCAGTAAGTCGTACCCTGTACCCGGGGTGTAAGAAATGGCTACGGTATCCTTTACCTGACGTAAGAGGGCTTCTGGGGTTACGGGCGGCTAGAGTGACTACTGAGAAAGACGGCGTCATGTGTGGCTACATGCTGTCGTACACCGAAAGGTGCCCCTAAGAGATGAGCTCGTAAGGGGCGCTGCGCTAGGGGGTGCCGGTGCGTTCCGTTGGAGGTTTCCGGGTCAAGCGCATAGCGCATAGGAAGGCAACCAAGTAAAGATCCCACGTAACCCGGAGTTTCTTCTAAGGCTTCGGTGAACCTTTTGAAGGTTTCCTTTCGATTATCAGGTATCTGCTAAAGGTAAAGGTTTGGTGATAAATAATATTATAGATGATGACTTCATCATCATCATCATCATCAATAATACTATTTATCTGCTGCTAATATTATGTAATAAATTGTACCTAAACATAAAAAATAAAATAAATAAAAAACACGAAATTACAAAACTAAAAATAATTTTCGAAAATTTTAAATATTCAGTACTTACCTGGTCGTTTTGTAATAAACTTTTAACTTATCGATCGAGTTATTTTTAACATGGAATATAACTTTTAACTTAGCTTTAAATATAATGCTTGCTTCGTAACATACAGACCTATTGACTTGATTGTTATGAAGCACATGCGTCCTTACGGTGTATCATGTGTTGGCCTTATCTCTAGTGTTAATGAACTATAGTAATATACTAGTATTGTTTAATATCAGCTATACAAACATTATTAACACAATTTGCATCAATTAACGGTTTTTTTTTACTTTACGTCGTGAACGAAGAACATTTTTTCTACAAAGTTCTGTGACGGTACTGTTCTCGGAGTGTTTTTACTAAGAAATAATTCTTAAAATGTAATAGTGTGTAATATCCTAACATATTATTCGATCCCTAAAATGGAAAAGTATGAATATAAGGAAGTCTTAAAAGACGCCGGTATTGAGATTCTGGAAAATGAGAAAAATTCATGGAAGCCTTTGCTAAGACAGGTAAATATTTATTTATCTTTAAGCTGACTGTAAGCTATATTTTTTGTGATTGTGATAAGTATGAGATTTTCTTTATTTATCTATATGTTTTTGTACACATATAATTCAATTACATTAGAAATTATATAAGAACAGTGAATAGTTATAAAAGCTTTTATTATAAGCTATATTCGGTTGTCTAAATTAGTGCCAGTCTCTTATACTATAAAACGATTTCGGCACGGACACATCGATTTAGTAGATTCCCATACCAACACTTCTTATCCTAAAATAGTACCCTCCTTACGCAATAATATAGTATCCCTATAAAAGCGTTACCCAATATCTTCCCGATTTCCAACACTCAAGAGTTTTTTACAACCGTTAAATTTTAACGGATCCATATGTACTGCTTTTTGTTTTGATAACATGGAAGTAGCAGAAGAGGGTGCAGTCCATCTGATGGTATGTGGCCCATGGACATATGTAATCAACCGGAGAGAAGACCAGACTCTTGGTTGAGTTTAGCCACAGATGCGTTGCTACTGTCTTGCTTCTGCTGTAGGGCTGCTAAGAGATCTATTACTTTTAAATATTTATATTGAACTAGTTGATCTGGCAAACTTCATTCCGCCTAATAGTCAAAAATCGAAAATTAGCAGTGTTTCTCTAATATATTATACATTTATTATACATAAAATCCTTCCTCTTGAATCACTCTAACTATTAAAAAACCTGCGTTAAAATCCGTAGCGTAGTTTTAAAGATCTAAGCATACATAGGGACAGACAGCGAGAAGCGACTTTGTTTTATACTATGTAGTGATGTGCCTATTACCAATGATTTTCTTCACCCAACTTTTTTAAGCAGTAAAAGATTGTTTTGAATTTGTTGAAATATATACTCTAATTATCAACAATTTCATGTAAGAAACCTTCTGTACTCCGTCACAGGGCATGATTTGTAGTGGACTATGGTGCCTTTACTTGATGCAAGGATTATTTCTGGGAGCACCCACTGTGCTTGTAGCGCAGATAAGAAGACAAGCGAATAGCACCGATGCAGTCTCAGATGAAATGTCTTCTTGGTTATGTAAGTCCATATAATAAGAATGAAAGTTCCCCGTCAGTACATCACATTTTTTTACTAAAATGCAATGAAATGTAATCAAATAAATTGTTTTTTGTGGTCAGAGATTCTTACTAAGTAGATGCGTATGAAATTGTTAACCTTTTTTGGTATATCAATTGTCATCTTTTAGTCCTTAAACGAAACTTTCTTTCATTGACGTAAGCTCGTATAAAAATACTTTATTTTTTTTCCAGCATCGATGTCTGTGATGAGCGCCTTGATACCAATGTTTATTCTACCCTGGCTTTGTCACGTGATAGGTCGAAAACACACCTACTCCATTGTTATAGTATTTACAGTAATCGGCTACATCATTTTCTTCTGCAGCACAGATTTGTATCAAGTGTTGATCAGCCAATTATTCTTCGGAGTGAACACCGCAGCTTCGAATACTTTTACGCCAATTTTGATCGCCGAATACACATCACCAAAATATCGAGGAATATTTTTAACGTTGAAGTCCGCTTCAGTATTTTGGGGGATTTGGATTTCAAACGCGATCGGAACATTTTTTTATTGGAAGAACATTGCACTTGTTGCTCTCGTGTGTCCTATTTACATGTTGACAGTGATTGCATGGCCCGAGTCGCCGTATTGGTTAGCAAAGAAGGGCCGTTATGAGGAAAGTGCAAGATCACACCGATGGTTGAAGGGTGTCAGTGAAGATTCGGAAAAAGAACTGGCGCACCTTATAAGTTTTCACCACAAACCAAAAGATGTAATTGACGATGAAGATGCTTCCTTTTCGTGTTTTTCAAGTGCATTGGCAACCATTACATCGCGTTCGTTTTATAAACCAGCTTTAACGTGTTTGTTACTGTACGCACAATATCAATTTAGCGGTAAATATGTGATAAGTATTTATGCTATTGAAGTACTGAAGAATTTAACACAAGACGAATCCGCTGCTTACAAAATGATGCTCATTTTAGACGGAATCACTGTGTTTAGTATGTATGTTGGGTGTATTCTTTCAAGATATTTTAACAGAAGAACTCTTTTTTTACTTTTTACAGGTATGGGAATAGTTTTCCTGTATATAATATCGTTTTACTTATTTTTAATATCTTCATCTATCATACAGGAAAATCGCTCGGCAATTCTTTTGTTATTGACTTTATTTTCTATAGCCTTCGGTTGTGGTCCAATGATTCTAGTTTCCTCAATTTATGGCGAAATAGCACCATCTAGACATCAGAATCCAATTATGATAATCATAGGTCTAGATAATTTGTCGGTATTGTCAATTTTGCTTAAATTATCACCGTTTATGTTCAAATCTTTGAAAATGTATGGAACATTTTTATTCTTTGCCGTCTCGTCAACCTTTTTTATATTTCTTGTGTATATTTATTTACCAGAAACGAAAGATAAAACTGTGCTTGAAATTGAAGAAATTTACTGTGGAAATAAATCGACAGAACAAAAAGTATCGCTCTTACAACGTAATAAATAAATATCGTAAATTAGTACAATACTAGTTAGGTATTTTTATCAACAAAATTAACATCTAGTTGTAAATTAGATAATATATAGTATAATTAATAAAATAATTGGAACAATTGTGACTTATCACTGAATCGTACCTGCTGTACCTATTCTTTTAGTTTGAATTTTATTTAAGTATATTGAAAAAGTGAAATTCAAAGAATGGATAATAGTTTGATAATCAATCACGCCAGAACAGCTGAAAAGATTTGAATGAAATTTAATTCAGAGATATATAGACAAAATATAGACAACCATTACAAACCATTAATGGAAGTGGCCACATTTTTTTTTTATCCAAGATTGTCTGCGGACCACATGTCAGTGGAGTGGACTGGACAGCCACTAATGCAACTGGCGACTACCGACGGGATACTCCTGGCGAGCAAATATAACTGGTGGTAGAACCAGTGTAGTTCGACTGGGAAGGTACTATCGACACACTTATTTCTAGCTTAAAGCATTTCTCGCCTTTCGAAAAGTGTGGTTGCTGGCGTAATTTTACATGAATTTTACATCTTAGTCCTTGGAAGAAGCAACGCATGTACCATTGACTTCAGATAGAACCCATGTTCTATATAAAATGGCCTTCCACCGTAAAGAACAGAAGATAGGGCGAGCGTATTTGTTCACCGGAGGAGAGCCCGAAAGGAGCATCGCACCTGGAAGACTCCGGTTGTGTTCCGTTGGATATCCAGAAGTCCTCCACGCACCTTTGAGGTTGGTCACCCTTTTGTATCAGTAAGGTAAAATACCACACAACTCGCGTTGCTTCCCCGGCATGAACCTTTTGAAGGTTTACCCCTTAGAAAAAACGGAGTTACTGGTGTAGATATACATATGTACCAAAGTTAAGACATTAGAATGTAATTTCGTTACTTTTTCTTAAAATAGTTTTAAAATTTCGAATTTATCAACAAATAATGTTATCAAAATATATGCTAATATTCGAATAACCCTAATTAATGATTTAAGTTATGAAGCGAGCATGAAAAAGAGGATGTAGAAAATTAAAGTTTAATTCATTAACTGATAAGTACATTCAGTCATTTGTTAAATTATTATTATATACGGAATAACAATTGTTCCAATACACGAGGTCGATATCGGTACCTGTATTTTATCAAAATGTCAAAATACAGAGTCTATAAGAGTTTATTGCGAACTACATACGTATCTGTATAGTCACAATAAACTGGTTGTAATTTTTATGTATTAACATTTTGGTAGTGTATACTATATTTAATTCTTACATGTACAATTTCACATAGGTTCATACATAAATACTATCAGACTTGAGCGTATATTAGAATGAGATTCTCCCAAAGCACAGGCGAATAAAGAAAAAAATCTATTAAAAAAGTTTTTTTTTGGTTTTTTGTCAACAGCTTCGAACTCTATTCTAGACCCTCTCGTGCATGAAGTAAAAAAAATCAGAGACCACCCGACCTTTATGTACGACTCTCTTTAAAATAGCTATGTAAGGTTATATGTACATTTTGCAAGGTGGTAGAACGGTGGTCCACCAATTCGCACTTGGCCAGCGCGGTGGACTATGGCCTAAACTCTTTCATTCTGAGAGAAGATCCGTGCCCAGCAGTGGGACAATAATGGGTTGACGAGAGAGAACGGTGGTTCTTGCGTTTCGTTGAAAGGGTGTGGTTGCCGGCTCACTACAATATGAAGCGATCTTAGTCCTCTGTGATTGACTTACAATTCAAGCCATGTTATGTATCAAGGTGGTAGAACCAGTGTAGTTCGACCGGGGAAGTACCACCGCCACACCTATTTCTAGCGTGAAGCATTTCTTGCGTTTCGATAGAAGGGTGTGGTTGCCGGCACACTTTCACATGAGGCGACCATCCTCAGGAGTAGCAACGCATCTGTGATTGACTTCAGATGGAACCCATGTTCTGTATGAAGTTGATTACAGATGTCCAAGGGCGGCAGTGACCACTTACCATCAGGTGGACTGCATGCTCGTTTGCTACTTCAGTCAAATGAAAAAAAAAATGAAGTTACAGATGTCCATGGGCGGCAGTGACCACCATCAGGTGTATGCGTGCATGTTTGCTGTTTCAATTTTATAAAATAAATACATGAGGATTCATTAATTTGACATGATTCCACGTAGTCACTGTAATCGTCGTTCCCGAATGAAAGCTCTTATCTACAAAAAGCTATACAAGATGATTAGTTAGTGCTACATTATAATTATTGTTAATAATAATAATGATTTTCGAAAGTCATCTGTACCTATCGTTCATTTTTGGACTCAATACGTCTATATATTCATGCAGAAGCACTCGCTATTAGTGACAACAGTATAATGGTCAAGGACAACGAGGCGACCGTCCCGTATCGGTAGCATTGCGAGCTGCATTTGGCCTGTTGGTGAAGGCGTGGTACCCGATGTTGTGTGGGACCGAATGCAACTGTAGTGCGTTCGAGGGTGAACCACTGGGCCAGACCTGAACCTGGAATTTTAGTTAGATTTTTTTACCGAATAGGTTATTCCCAAAGCTTAGTCCGCTTCGTTTACGTCTCCCATGAAATAAGTATCCTACTTGTATCCTTATGTGTTGTCTGTGCCAAATTTCAGTGAAATCTGACCAAAAATATTAATAAGTTTAGATTATATGTATATTCTAAGGCCGACCACAGCTCTATGTAAATATAAAAAAATGACGAAATAAATTATATGAGGTCAGTAATCCGTTTATCTTGAAAATATTTCCATTAGGTATATTTCAGCGCATACCAACAGGCGCGAGGCGTCTAGTGAGGCAGTGATTTGATTACCCACATTCAGTTTATCTTAAGAATTAGGGTTGCTACTACGGTAGAATTGAAATGTCTTTGTTTTAGTTGCATTTGTAAACCTGTATAAGAATAAAAAAAAAACATCTTAAACATAGACCGCATATTCACTAGATTGAGCTATTACAGCTTTAGAGAAAGTCGAGGCCCTTAAGCACACAAAAAAATTGGGCCCCGTTGAAGAGCCCAATCATAATTTAATTTATAAATGAATAAAAAATAGATTTCCATGTTTTTGCAAACCTTTATGTCATAGCTTCAGTGTACGTTGCTTGAAAAAAAAATCAAGAAAAATGTTCGATCACGTGATCAATAAACATTTCAATTTTAAAATATTTTAAGTATTAATTCTTAGTAAGCATAAAAAAACAAAAAAGTTATTTATATTCTCAAATTCCTTTGAAAAAATATATATATAGTGGAACATAGAACCCCCTCCATTTTGAAGTCGGTTAAAAAAGCAGGATCTATGCTCGTCTATATTATGTAATATTTGAGGACTTTTTTTCGGAATAGACTTCGAAATTGTTCGTCAAAAATTAAAAAATAAATCAAATCTTTATTCAGATATGCTAGTGAAGGAAAGGGTTTCTCCTTATCCTCGCGGGCGCGGAGAGGTGATGCCTTACCACCAAGATAATAATCTATTCTTTAATATGTGGTATAATATATGTGGTAGCCCTTAGAATCCGATAGTAAACAGTCTAGCACTATGTTTACAATAGCGTAACGCACGGCGCCGCGACGCGCGACGTCGAGTCGCTCGTCGTGCCGTCGCCGAGAAGCCGATCGAACGATAATCTCTCGGTAATTACATGAAACATGTTTATGTATCTATTATTTACGATTAAAAAAATTACAGGGCGACAAGTCCGATCCATTTTGTTCTATGCTAAGGAGGAGAGAGATCGGAATAAATACACTCCAGAAATTGTCGCCAAATAAATAAAAAAGAAATCCTCTCCCGTCTATGCTGTGGGGGAGGGGGAAGGAGGGATTCGGATCCCTGTGGGGGGAAGGGCATCGTATGCTTTACGCCAATGATTATAATTTAGTCTTAAAATTGTTTACGGATCTACATATTTGGTAGCCCTTAAAATCCGATAGTAAACAGTCTAGCACTATGTTTACAATAGCGTAACGCACGGCGCCGCGGCGCGCGACGTCGCGTCGCTCATGGCGTCGCCGGGTAGCCAATCGAACGATAATATCTAGGTAATTATATTAAACACGTGTGGGTGAGTACTGTTTGCGATTATGTTTTAGATAATGCATGAGAAAATCGCAATGTCTTCAATGCGAATCGGTGTAAGAAGGTACATTTTAAGTGTAGTCAGAAGTGCCAGACGGAAAAACACCTTTGGTCAAATACTTCATTTTAGAAGCAAAATTGAAAGGAAATTAAAACGTCGACCTCGGCTCTAGTTTCAGCCGACAGTTGAGGCGATAGCCAAATTATTTTCTTAGGCTTCGACCAACATTATCATCGGTCTATTAAGCGATAAAGAACTAGCGAATATTTATAGGTGGACCAGTGTAGTTTGCCTGAGGAAGTACCTACCACCGCCACACGTATTTCTAGCGTGAAGCATTTCTTGCGTTTCGGTTGCCGGCACGTTTTTATATGAGGCGACTATCTTAGTCCTCGGCAGTAGCGACGTATCTGTGATTGACTTCAGATAGAACCCCATGTTCTGAATGAAGTTGCTTACAGATGTTCATGCTCGGCAGTGACCACTTACCATCAGGTGGAATGCACGCTCGTTTGCTACTTCAATCTTATAAAAAAAACATGCGGCACTCGGAAACTGACGCGGTAAAGCTATTGCATAGCACTTTATATCAACTTATGCAGTTATTAGGTACTTATTATTTATTTATTTATTTATGCAGTATTTTTTTTGATATTAATTATAGTTTTTTCTTTGATACTAGGTATATACTTTCTCACAAACAGCTGCTTACATAGGTATTCGTCCAATTTCCGAGCAGCTCGTCTAGATACGGGCGAGCTTCGTACTGTCGTGCCATATACGTTAAGCGAACGCTCGGCCGCGCTACACGCTAGGCGGAGTGGAGGGTGTTAGGTTTTTTCGTTACGGAATTTCTTATTTCGGTCACAGCGCTCAAAGCCCGCGATAAGAGCTATGCAATAGCTTAAAAATTATTCATATCCATCTAAGTACCGACCGCGTTCGGCATTGCTTAACTTTAAGAATTGATTACTATCTACTATAGATTAAGATCCGGCTGCAAAAATGTGTAGTTATCGTGTGCGTGCTGAAATCCACATTTTTACTCATATTTATGATTAGGAGAATAAAAATCCACCAGGTTGCCAATCAAAATGTGGCCGATAATATTTTTAATTAAATTATTATTATTTGATTTCGCGGGAAAAATTTCACTTATCAAATTTTGAAATAAAATATCGTTCACTTCACAGAAATAGGTATAAAGACTATGAAAAATCGTAGTTGCCGTTGCGCACTTGGCCGCACCTCTTCGCAGCCAGGTTTAAACAGGTATGATTTCGATATATTTATTCGTCCATAACGAATGTTTATGTTTTATACATCAAAATAAAGCTATTTTTTTCTCATTATTATGATATACGGCAACCTAATTAAATCTGGCCGCAAGTTAGGGTTACTGGCTGTTAAAGATGGTAAATATTGAAAGGTGAGTGAGAGGAAGCTAGCGCGTAACATCACCAGTCTAACAAGGATAGAGATTGCCAGCTGTACGACGTTTTAAAGCTATTGCGCCATACGAAATCACAAGATATTTTTTTTATTTTCCATACGCTTGAATGTTTAATTTATATGTAATAAATGATTGAGTACTTGAATAAAATAGAAAACTATTTCATACGGTACTTGCCCAATATAATTTTCTTTACATATCTAACCTTGGCATTATTTTGATCAATATTAAGTTTTTGTTGTACCTAACTATAAAATTTGTAGTTTTGAAAGGATGACAATTCTTTTGGAGTATTTATTTCTTTGTCGTTCTTGCTATTGTTAGAACTGGTGATTGAGAACACTAGCATCTGACGTATGTGCAACAGCTTTAAAATGTCGTACAGCTGACAATTATTGCTATCCTTGTTAGACTGGTGATGTTACGCACTAGCTTCCTTTCACTCACCCTTCAATATTTACCATTTTTAACAGCCAGTAACCCTAACCTGCGGCCAGATTTAATTAGGTTGCCGTATATCATAATAATGAGAAAAAAATAGCTTTATTTTGATGTATAAAACATAAACATTCGTTATGGACGAATAAATATATCGAAATCATACCTGTTTATACCTGGCTACGAAGAGGTGCGGTCAAGTGCGCAACGGCAACTACGATTTTTCAAAGTCTTTATACCTATTTCCGTGAAATGAACGATATTTTACTTAAAATTTTGATTAGTGAAATTTTTCCCGCGAAATCAATTAACAATAATTTAATTAAAAATATTATCGGCCACATTTTGGCAACCTGGTAGATTTTTATTCTCCTAATCATAAATATGAGTAAAAATGTGGATTTCAGCACGCACACGTTAACTACACATATTTGCAGCCGGATCTTAATCTACTAGTGATGTAACGAATGTTGTTATTTGAACATTCGCGAATGCGAATGTAAATGCGAATGTTGTTTTGTTTCACTTTTTGTTGCAGAGAGCCGGAGGATCTAGATTTAACGACCTTTTTTTCATTTCTATAGATTTCACAGCAATTCAAATTCGCAAACATTCCCCCAATTCTTCCGAATGCGAATGCGAATGTCTTAAAAGATGCGAATGTTTCACTTTAACGCGAAATTCAAATTTCGCGCTTGAGGGATCTGAACTTAAAGATGTCGCGGAAGAAGATCTGACAAGATGACCGTGTGACAAGCAAAACAACAGTATTGGGTGTTATGAACGGATTTTACAAGAACGTAAAAAAAGGTTCCCAAAACACAATATATGTATTTTTCCGTAAAATAACAATTAATTTTATGCGTTGCATTAAATGTTTTTAGATTTACATAAAGTGATTGATTAAAATTATTCCTATTTTTTGTACATATTAAATTTTGACTACGTTTCATTTTAAACCTCGATATACGCAGATTTTAGTTAACGCGATTTCATTTAACGCGTAATACGGGGCATTACTGAATTCGCGAATGCGAATACGAATAGGTATTCGTTACATCACTACTAACAACATAAGCCTCGGGGCTTCAAAATTTATCAATCGTACAACAAGTTGAGTTGCGTCAACCACTTGTTATAATTCACAACGCCCTAGCAACTTATGTTAATGTGACAAATGAATACAAATATGTGACGAAATCGTTTACTGTTTTTTTGTATTAAAAAACTTAGCACCTTGTGATTCAGGGCGGTATTGTGTCGTGTTTTGGTAAGCGTGGGCATCGCTAGGGTTATGCTTATAGAAGATAATCAGTAATATCAGATCTAAAAGTATTAATTCAAATGATGTTTTATTACTTTTTTATTTTTGAAGTGAAACTTCTTTAGGCGCATGAGGGTAAAATTTTTACAGATGAAACGTCACGCCGGTATGCAACGGAAGTGTCGGAAAAGAGAGAGAGAGTGATCGAGACCGATTGAGAGAGAGTAAGACAGGGCGAACGTAGCATGAGCAACTAGCCGTGGAGTGAGAGTAGGGAGCAAGCGAGTGAGAAAGATTGAGAGAAAAAGTGAGACAGAGCGAACGTCGTATCACGCCTTTTTCCCTTCCTCTTAATCTTGGAAATTTAAAGTTTTAGATTTGTATAAATATAAACAAGATTTATTAATTAGTTCGCCAAAGAAGTTTCACTTCTGACATGTGTACTTTGTACGCACGCATGTTTTTACTATACCATTATGAACGTATTTTATTACGCTGGGGGTCGTGACCTCGTCACTGGATGTTGGAGAGAAGCCTTTTCTTTACGATAGACCTCTCCATCTTCCCCAGCCTTCTGCAATGTGTAAAACATCGGCAACTTTTGTATCGAGTTTTTTTTTATAAGATTGAAGTAGCAAACGAGCATGCATTCCACCTGATGGTAAGTTGTCACTGCCGCCCATAGACATCTGTAAGCAACTTCATACAGAACATGGGGTTCTCTGAAGTCAATTACAGATGAGTCGCTACTCCCGACGACTAAGATGGTCGCCTCATATAAAAGTGTGCCGGCAACCAAACCCTTCCAACGACACGTATGAAATGGTTCACGCTAGAAATAGGTGTGGAGGTGGTACTTTCCCGGTCGAACTACACTGGTTCTACCACCTACAAAAGTGTGGTACGGATCTGGTCAGACCAGCGCATCGGACTTCTGCCTCTAGGTCTTTTGCTGTCAACGTTTCTGGTTAGCTTCTCTAAATTGCTATCGTTTTTGCGTGCGATGTGACTGAAGAACTCGAAGATACGGCGAATGCATATGTTTGATAGCCATGGTCTTTTTTCTAACTGGAGTTACAATATGGACTTATTGGTTCGATGCGCTGTCCATGGGATAAGCATTTTCCTCCAGCACACATTGCAAAAGCATCAATGCGCATCCTAAGAAAATGGAGAACCCGAATGTATAGACAATGTACCTAAATGTATTAGCTGTTTAAATACAATTTTTAAAGAAACATTTTATAAGAAACGTTATTAAAAATAGAAGTACTTCAGATCGACATTACTTGCCAACTAGCTGTTACGTGGTTAATGCTGTAGTTAACATTTACACGTCCCTGTAGTTCCGGGATCTGAATAGGGCTACGTTATCCCCTGCCTGTCGTAAGAGGCGAGTAAAAGGGGCTTCCGGGGTTGCGAGCGGCTAGAGTGGGAGCTTGAACCGTCCAGCTAGGCGATCGCGGGAATGACGGCGGTACGTGTGGTCGCACACCGCCGTAAAGACTGGACGGAGCGGTGGGCCCAGCCGCCCATCTGGGAGGAGCCCGATGGGGCAACGTGCTCACATGATTCGGTTGCGATTCGTTTAGAGATCCCGGAGTCCTCTTTATAGCGCCGAGGACGGTCATCGGGGGGGTTTTAGTGCACAAAATCCCACATATCCCTGCGTCGCTCCCACAGCGTCGGGTACCTTTTGAAGGTTTCCCCCTCGAGAAAAAAAAATCATTACAATAAATCACATATCCATATGTCATTCTTAAGAATAAATCATATTTAATGACTATCGACACCAGGTGGTAGAATCGGTAATTTGACTGGGCAGGTATCAATAACACACTTAGGTATTTCTGCCCTGAAGCGGTTCTTGCGTGTCGGTGGAAGAGTGTAGTTGCCGGCTTTCAAATGCGACGACCGTCTTAGTCCTCGGAAGTAAGAACGCATCTATGTTTGACTCCAGATAACGCATCTGTCCTTGAGTGATCACTTACCATTAGGTTGACTGTTGTTAATGCTCATTTACTACCTTAATCTTACAAAAAAAATCTTCACTTCTGTTTCATCCGATATTAGCAGTGTTGTACCTACACTTAGAAATCAAATAAGAAAGCACTAAGTGACAAAAATATTTCATTGAATTGTCATGTACAGTCACGAGCAATAAGATGTGACTATGGAAGATTGGCAAAAGTATCTGACCCAAGAAGGAGTTCAATAATATCTGACTACACGAACGCAGCAAAAATATCTGACATTGAAAGGCAGCATAATGCAGTAGCGTCAAAATTATGTGATTTGACGTTCTTCTACATAATTTTGACGCTACTGCATTATGCTGCCTTTCAATGTCAGATATTTTTGCTGCGTTCGTGTAATCAGATATTATTGAACTCCTTTTCGGGTCAGATACTTTTGCTAATCTATTCGTAGTCACATCTTATTGCTCGTGACAGTACACTAATTATAATGCTATTAAAATTTATTAATAAATAAATAATTCGGTATACTAATAAATAAATAATCGGGCAACCCTACGTTGCGTCATAACAAACTGCAGACGAGTGTGTCAGTGAAAAATGAGTTCATTGTTGACGTACAAATGTGAACATGATATGAGCACAAACAAGACTTTACTTTGATAATTTAGACTTTACTTTCAGTCTCGAAAATTATTTATAGCTTTGACCCGCGAGTCCGCCAAATTGTTAGTTACCGTGATAAAGAGTATCCTATGTGCTTATTAAGGTCATAAAATATATGTGAGCGAATTTTCAGCTATATCTGATCAGTATCAGCTATATCGGTTTGCACGCTCGTTTTTGCCACGGACGTGCAAGTTGTGGAATGAGCTTCCTCCTGAGGTATTCCCGGAGCGCTATGACATGGGGTTCTTCAAGAAAGGTGCGAAAAGAACTCTCCTTCACAGCCGGCGATGCATTGGCGACTCCTCTGGTGTTGCGAATGTCCATAGGCGGTGGTGACTACTTTCCATCAGGTAGCCTGTCTGCCTTATCGTTAGGTTAAATTATAAAAAAAAAATAAGTATTTTTTTACCTAGACGAGACTCTAACATATATATTACTAACTGACCCGGCGAACTTCGTTTCGCCAAAAAGTCAAAAATCTAAAATTATCAATGTTCCTCCACTAAATTAGTCATAAATTATACTTTAAAACCTTACTCTTGAATCACTTTATCTATTTAAAAATGCAATAAAATCCGTAGCGTAGTTTTAAAGATTTAAGCATACATAGGGATAGACAGCGCAAAGCGTTTTATGATATGTATGTAGTAAAACATCCTCACAAACTTACACCTGTCTAATATCAATGTGTTTTTCATTTAATGACAACTAGATGGATTCTCATAAATTTGCACTACCAAACTTTGCTTCTACAATGTGATTGTAAGCTTCTTAATGTATAAGTAATTAACTACCTACCTACGCTACATAGTTATTGTCTCTAAGGGCAGCTCTGTTCACTGAGAGTAATAAATACTGGAGACTAATAAATAAAGCATTAATCGCCATTTTTGCGATTTTTTTGCATCAGGAGAGTCTTATGTAGATACGCGTGGGCGGAAGAAGTTTTTTATTTGAAGCCTGTCAAATTGTATCGAGAAATACAGTACTTGCGGTAGATAAGGCGACCATTGTTATCTTTAATGTACTAGTTCTCCTTTAGAACAATAAATGCAGCGTTTATCAAACCATATATATTTTTATTGCAATATCAAAATGAGATTTGCAAAAACACTTACCTAAACGCCTTTATCGCAAAAATATCATCTTGCTAATACTGCATTTTGCATGACGACGGCAGTGTATTATGTGGTATGCCTCAGACGGTACCTGTGATCGATGAATAATTTGATTAATAAAATGTTATCAGGTCATTTATTCATACCTAACCTGTGAAATATCGACCTGTCATAAAGGAATTCTGCTATATCTCAAAATAATTATTCATAATCAATTCAATTAAATCTCCATAGTTTAGAGTTCAAAATCTTTAACCAAGATTTTAGGTTCAATAATAACAATCGCGAGGTTTAAAATGTTATTTATATTAAAAAACATTTAATTTTATTCAATAATAGATATTAAAATATAAAATAACTTAATTATATGTATATACAAAATAATAACTTAAATTTAAAAAGAAACAAAATGCCAAATTAAAAATAAAAATCTGCATCCAAATTACTGTCCATAGGATGAGTTATAGTTATTTATATTGGTTCTCTGTAACGAATGTTTCAATATTTGACACCGCTATTTGCGAGAGATGGTATTTGCGGTCGCAGCACAGCAAAAACAGAGAAAGGTGGCGCATCGAATGCAATCGTTTTTATGGAATATCCATTGTTATCGTTGATTTGGATGCGGTTCAAGCTTGCATTGTTTAGCTGTAATGATGATAACTTTGCAAGGTAGACCGAGTATTGACATATACCGCCACAGCTATTTCTTTTACAATTGAAGTAGCAAACGGTCCACATGAGTAAGTGGTCACTGCCGCCTACAGACATCTTTAAGCAACTTCACATAGAATATGGGTTCTACTTGAAGTCGACTTCACTTACTTCTAGCGTAAAGTAATTGTTGCGTGTCGGTGGAACGGTGTGGTAGTCGGCACACTTTCATTTGAGGTGACCATCTTAGTCGGAAATTGTGTTTCGATCGAAGGGTGTGGGTTCCGGTATACTTTTATATGAGGCGACAATCTTAGTCCTCGGGACGAGCAACGCACCTATGATTACTTTCCCTCTCAATCGGGAGTTCAAACCCAATCGCGCACCACTGATTCATGTGTGTATTAGAAATTAATTATCACTGCTTTTTGGCGAAGAAAAACGTCGTGAGGAAACCTACACACCCGAGAGTTTAAAAAAAAAGTTCTCGGAGGTGTGTGAAGTCTACTAATTCGCACTCGGCCAGCGCGGTGGACTATGGCCTAAAACTTTCATTCTAAGAGAACACTCGTACCCAGTGGGACAATAATGGGTTGACGAGAGAACGCTGTTCCATGAAATATTGCTTATAGTGCCGCGGCGGTATTGATCACATACCATGTAGACTGCATGCTCCTTTAGTATGTTGGTATCAAACAAGCACCTTGTATCAGCGATTTATGGACATTGCAGTAATGTTGTTAATTTGAAGAACTTTCTGAACTGACGGGCTGGCATACGTAGTAGTGATGTAATGAATTTTCGCAGCCGCGAATATTCGCAAGTTTTTACATATGCGTATTCGCATTCGCAAGACGAATAAGAAAGATCACCAAATCTGTATCCTATCCTGCGGCTCATTACTTCAATATGTTATATTGGTTAATAGTAGTTAATGCAGATGTACCTTTCAGAAAATGAGCCTGGTAGCTTCCATGATAACGACAGATTTAAAAAAACATGCGTGCGTACAAAGTACACATGTCAGAAGTGAAACTTCTTTGGCGAACTAATTTATAAATCTTGTTTATATTTATACAAATCTAAAACTTTAAATTTCCAAGATTAAGAGGAAGGGAAAAAGGCGTGATACGACGTTCGCTCTGTCTCACTTTTTCTCTCAATCTTTCTCACTCGCTTGCTCCCTACTCTCACTCCACGGCTAGTTGCTCATGCTACGTTCGCCCTGTCTTACTCTCTCTCAATCGGTCTCGATCACTCTCTCTCTCTTTTCCGACACTTCCGTTGCATACCGGCGTGACGTTTCATCTGTAAAATTTTTACCCTCATGCGCCTAAAGAAGTTTCACTTCAAAAAAAAGTTATATATGCAATTGCGAATTTCAGTACGTGATTTCCACATTCGCATCCGCTAATGTACCTACAAATAATGCCATTCGTAACATCACTAAAACTTAGACCGCATAAAAATCAGAACTAACCAGTGTTTCAGAGCATGAGCACCGCAATATCTCAAAAACATCCCACGAGCGGTGGAAACAGTTATCTTACTATCACGCAGAAGTTTATTGTTATTGTTTAGAAGCGCCGGCACGTAGGAGGTGCGGCGCCGCTAAATTAAACCCGAGCCATTTCGTATATGACAGATGAGTTTAGAGTGAGGTATTGCGATGTTTCTCGTAAAATTAACTGTGCATTTATTACAAGTTTAATATTTTCCATTCATCATTGCAAGACACATTGCAGAGTAGAGTCGAAACGAAAACGTAAACGAGGAGCAGGAAACGTGATAAATTCCTACTAAAAGCACTGTTAACACTGTATGTTTTAAAACTTATTTTCTACTACCAGTGTCTATTGGTTACGCCTTTTATAATTAAGTTTTTATAAAAATACTAGCTCTTAAATGCCGCTTCGCCCGCACGGTCAAAAGGAACATTAGCATTTGATAGCTTCAGAACTTGCAAATGATTTTTACTAACGCCATCTAGTAACAACGTCTAGAACAATTAAATATGTATCAACTAACAAAACACCGATATTCTTATGGGAATGAGAGAGTGCGGTAAAAAGTAGCCTACGTCACTCACCGCCCTCCTAACTATCTCCCAGCATATAAAGCACATCATATAATAGCTATGTGGCGACGTGAAAGAGGAACAAACAAACACACTTTCACATTTATAGTATTAGTATGGGTTATATAACTTAAATTGTATTAACTATGGCTGAGCAGAGGTATGAGGATATGACTTTAATCAAATATAGTTTAATTTATAACGTGTAGTCTTGACCGGTTAATTTTTTTTGCCTAGGAGAGGCGTTGTAGAATTGTAGAATTGATGATAAATATCTGTCCTCTAAAAAGTCATGGATGGACATGGAGAAAGTATCGGAGAAGGAGGGCCCTCTTTATTATGATGTTATGCTTCACGCGAAAGATCTTTAGTGCACGATTTTAATAATTAGAGCGGGGAGGGGTGGGGGCCTTCACTTCCTTACCAGCTGAATCGCAGTCATGGTACAGTATCTTCATTAGACAAGTCAGACGCGTATTTAGTCTATATTTATTTCCTTTACCTAAAGTTTAATTTGTCGGACGTTTCCATACAATTCTCCTACTTACTGACCAATTACTACAACAAGTGCAAATGGCTGCTGTCAACGTGTTAATTCTTTTTAACTAAAGGACAAATCTATCTAGTCTAGTCTGTTGGTTCACTAGAGACAATTTTACAGCAATTTTTCTCTATCAATAAAAAAATGCGGTTCGTATATCCTTACAGCTTGCACAGATCGTAAATCTTACTAATATCATAAAGACGGACTCTCGTGATATATGTTTGTAACTCAATAACATCAAAACGGCTGGGGGATAGTATATGTATATCAACGTAGGAAAGCGAACTTGTTTTATCTAGAAAAATCAATGTTACACCATTGTACTATAAATGTATTATTTTTATCCCGAAAAAAATATCTTAAGCCAGTAGCCTCAGATTCTGAATCAACTAGTTGACCCGGTGAACTTTGACCCGGTGAATTTTAGTTTTTTGACTCTTAGGTGGAACCTAATAGTCAAAAAACTAAAATTATCAGTATTACTCTACTATTCCTTCCTCTTGAATCACTCTATTTATTTAAAAAAGTACATTAAAATCCGTCGTGTAGTTTTAAAGGTCTAAGCATACATAGGGACAGACAGCATTTATTTTATACTATGTAGTGATTAAGCTGTATCGTATAATTTATACATATGTTCTTTTTGAATTATCCCGGTAATTCCGGGACCAGAATAGGGCTACAGTATCCCCTGCCTATCGTAAGAGGCGAGTAAAAAGGTGATCCTTGGGTTGCGGGCGGTAGGGGCGGTAGGAGACAGAGCTCGAACCATCCCGCCAAGCGACCCTGGGAAGGCATGTGTTACTGGGAAAGCAACGTGACATGCCGTCATGCGCCCATTGAGGAGCTTTTAGTGCGGTGAAAATCCCACATAACCCTTATGACGAATTCGAAATCAAATGAAATGTCTTTATTTTGTATAGGCCTACGGGGGCAATTATAAATTGTCACTTACATTTTTTTACACTATCACCAGATCGGAACACCCCCTCAATTGTGAAAATCCGGCAAGAAACTCAGCGGGTTGGTCTTTTTTATTAAGTCGTATTATTTTTTATTACGTCGTATTAATTTTTTAATAATTAATTTTTTTCCATCATGTTTTTTTTACATTGTAATGAAAGTTAGCTTCATTATCTTGCCTTACAGTTAATAGAGATGAGGCCTATTTTATTAAGCCTGTTTTATTTACAATATATAGTTATTTGTTTCTCTGTGGGTAGCGTTATTCTGTCCGTCGGGTTGATAATGCATCATAGGACAGCGATTTGATACCGTTCGTACTACGACTCAACTCTTCCCGAATAATTGTTTTATACAATTTGCATTGCGATTTTACACATCACGGCACAATCAAAAGTAGATGGAAAATTTTCTTATTTTTGCTTAACCATTCGTGCACACTGAAATGCTTTGTTAAGTTAAAAAACTACGTAAGCAATATAATTATTATAAACAAACCACATATAACAATAAAATATTAATTTCAATAAACATACAATAACGATACAACTGTACACTTACACCCATTCAAGGACTTTATCAATTACTCTCTCTCACACACTTACGTACACACATGTATAACAACATACATATATTGCAATTAATTACATATACCTCCACACGTCACATCCACACGTCTATCCGACTCAGTTATTTGTTGTTACATATTATGTTTCTTATTTAATTTAACCCTTCTAAACGTACCTGTTGGTATGCGAGCGACGCCGGCTAATGTGGATTCTTACTCATAAACTCCACTGAGGGCCGTCCCTGGCGCCACCGACTCTGGGATCTCCAAAGCAACCAGAGCCTTCTTGTCCCATCAGGCTGCGTTCAGGTAGGCGACAAAATCCACCGCGTCGTCTGATGTTTACGACGGCATACGACCACATTTACCGCCGTATTTTCCGGGATCGCTGGTCAGGCGGTTCAAGCTGCCGCTCTCTTTCGCTTCATATGACAGTCAGGGGATACCGTAATCCAATTCTGGAATCTCCAAGGATACATTTTAAGTGAACATTTGCTCTTAGATAACTAAAGGTTCTTTAAAGCCAACTTCAAATATCCTCTTTTAAAGATGTTCATTATTGTTTTATCATCCATTTTTAAGCTATTGTATAGCTTTTATCGCGGGCTTTGAGTGCGGTGACCGAATAAAGAAATTCCGTAACGAAAAAAACCTAACACCGTACCACGTAGCGGGGCCGAGCGTTAGCTTAATGTGCATGTACTTATATGGTACGACAGTACGAAGCTCTCTCGGATCGAAACGACCTGCTCGGAAATCGGACGAATATGTAAGCAGCTGTTTGTGAGAAAGTATGTAAGTATCAAAAAAAATACTGCATACATATTTAAATAAATATAATTGCATAAGTTGTTAAGAAAATGTATGCAATAGCTTTACCGCGGCAGTCCCCGAGTGCCGCACGTTTTATATGCTAAAAATGCCTTCGTAAACCTATAGTTTATATTGTTAAGTTAAATAAAACGAATTTTGGCTAGAAGTACTTATGTCGATGTTTATTAAATAGTAAAATTGACAAGATCGATTATTCAGTTCAATTGAATCAGTAACAAGTGCTATTGATTGATTTAAAAATAACTGAAAGTGAAACGTTACAGTCTGCAAATATTTAATTTAATAAAATATCTGTCGGTCTGTAACTTTACAATATCATTAGCAGTTAAATATCATGTCAGTTCCTATATCTATATATAAAATTCTCGTGTCACAGTTTTAGTTGCCAAACTCCTCCGAAACAGCTCCGATTTTTACCAAATTTTATATGCTTATTCAGTAGGTCTGAGAATCGGCCAACATCTATTTTTCATACCCCTTAAGGGTTGTCCACCCTTAACATTTTTTTTATTTTTTATATGGCAAAACAACGTTTGTCGGGACTGCTAGTTTACTATATAGTTACTATATTTGTTTGCAAAGTTTACCTTAGAAATTATTAAAAGTGCTTTCAATATACAAAAGTAAAAAAATATATGGATGGTATACGGTAATTAGACCTACTTATGCAAAATCAACCCACACAACGACAGTTTTGAGAAAAAGCCATTTTTGTCAAAATTTTGTATACTTAATGTATAATTTTAGGTTATTGTTAGTAAAATCTATTTACAATATTTCACAAAATAATTTGTTTTATGTATACAAATATGTTATTATTGAAAATCATCAACACTATTAAAATAATAGGAGGAAATCTCGGTGGTTCCTTTTTGCAAAAGTAGGTCCAATTATCGGGTGAAAAACCAAAAGTAAGGGTAGGATAAGGATTTTGTAAACAAGGACTATGGGGACCCGGAACTTTAAATATAGCTTGATATATAGTACTATTAGGCTGCAGGTGTATGTTTGTACATAAAAAATCCTAACAAGTTTAATTCATACATGTATTATTAATGATGGTAAGTGGTCACTGCCGCTCATGTACATCTGTAAGCAACTTCATCTAGGTTCTATCTGAAATCAATCACAGATGCGTTGCTACTCCCGAGGACTAAGATATAGAAGTGTGCCGGCCACACCCTCCCAACGAAACGCACGAACTGTTTTACGCTAGACATAAGTGAGGCGGTGGTACTTCTCCGGTCGAACAACACTGGTTCTACCTTATAATTATTATAATTCATTAAATTAAATAGTTATTATAATTCATTAAAAATCCTCTGTAATATACCTATTAGAGGTGTGCAAATAAAGTCATAAGTAATGCAGTGAAAGCCTCGTGCCAAAGCTAGTATAATTATAACAATGGGCACTATAATGGGCTCGTTACTCACATTGCGATCACGAGGATGATATTTCAATGTCTGATTGTTTACGAGCTTCAGCCTTTTGTGCAGTAATAATGCAAAATTACAAATTTATTCATTGTCCTTCCATATTATAACGATTATATGAATTTCTGCATTAATGAAGCAGTAATCCGCAGTAGATAATCGATCAAAAAATAAACATGCATACATGTAAGTAATAAAATAATGGAAGGTTTGCGTTAAGGTCTCATAAACTTGGAAGAAAATTGTTAGACGACAAGTTTTAACGAATGTTTCATTTTTTTTAATTACTACCGTTCTGTTTGTCTATGTGTTAAAGTCACATCAAAGTAGAAGTAATGTTTAAATAAAAATATATAGTCTTTGATTCATTAAAATCAATCTACACTTTCAAAAGTTTCATACAATTCATAATTCTGTTACATTGAACTTGGATGACTCAACGCTAGCAAAATTATAACATACACATAATATAGTATAGGTATTAGACATATTATACTAAATTATTTATTTTTACCTAATTTAATTAATTGTATTTATTAATTATATTTATTTAATTAACTATATTACTATTAACATTTCTACTATTAACATTTTCTATCCAACGTCAATCACAGATGCGTCGCTACTCCCGAGGACTAAGCCGCCTCAAATGAAAGTGTGCCGGCAACCACACCCTTCCATCGAAACGCAAGAAATGCTTCACGCCAGAAATAGGTGTGTTATCAAATTCAATTAAATCTCCTTTCATATTTAGCCGGCTTACTTCTATGTAACTACTTTAGTGCCATTTAGAGCAGGCGGGCTGTCAATTTACTTAATCAACTACATTTAAATAAGAAATTAATGACAATTAGCAATATGGTCAATATTTGATATCTTGCCACCAAATATCTATTAATTCGATACTAGATAATATCAGCTACTTAGTTCCTTAAGCAGTTCTACAACTAGTTTGCAAGATTCAAAGGAATTTTAGTGGTAATTTATGCACCAATTAGCGGTAAGAAGTTAAAGTTATTTAGCATTCATATATTAAGGTTTTAAATAAATTAAATATTTATTTTGTTTAATACTTATTTGCTATATTGTAGCTGTATCGGTTTGTACTCCAGTAGTGTTCTAAAGTAGCAATCCGACTTTAAGTAGGCATTTCGGATTAATTATTCATTGGTGGCAGTGGTCATTTACCATCAGGTTGACTGCATGTTCGTGGGCTACTCCCATAGCATAAAAATCTACAATCAGCAAGCGTTATTAAAACAGATTTTTTTCTCATTGCTGGTCAACATAGGTGTGGCGGTGGCATTTCCTTGCTGGGCAACACAAATAGGTGTACGGTGGCATTTCCCAGGTCGTCCTACGTTTATTTTACCGCCCGTGATATTTATCAAGTTGCGTTCTATTGGAGATCCCGGGGTCCTCTTTGTAGCATCGTGGACGGTCACCGAGGGGTGGGGGGGGGGGGGGGTTAGTGCGGTAAAAATCCTACATAAACCTGCGTCACTCCGACGGCGTCGGGTACTTTTAGAGGCTTTAGAAGGCTTCCCCTCGAGCACAAAAAAAGGTCGTCCTACCTTACAAACTCTATTGTCGGTGGCGTGTCAAAAGTCCATTAATATTGAGATACGTTTTGTTGAAATGGGAGTAAAAAATCAGCGTGATGTTACTCGATAGCCCAGTTTATGCGATTTATTAATTATTATCAATGTGTGTAAATTGATACCTTAGCGCTACGTCGTCGGCTGGCGCCACCGATGTCATCGCCTCGCGGGCGTATGGTTTCAAACTAGCCTGTAGGGTTGCCACTACTATTATTCTACTTGTTAAGCCCCGCGATTTTACCCGTATTTAAGAATAATATTATGGGGCATCTATATTTTAATACGTGAAGTAAAAATTTGTGATTCGAGTATAAGATACTTGCTGCAGGCGGGGGAGTATGAAATTACGCTCGGTTATAGTCGATGTAGAGAAGGATTGCGGAATGCTAATATTTTTTTAAATAATGTATAAAACATACATAAAGTCAACTGAAAGCACATTACACTCCCTACCTTGCATTTGACACAAACACATACCTAATAAACGAAATAGATTATTCAATGTCTTAGAAAACACAAAACGTCAAAAATTACAGATGTCTTTATCAAGATACCCGCTATTGCTTTATAATGCAGCTTAATAAATAACCTCTTTTTACCTTTAACGGGTGCATTCAAAATCTATCTATCTATCTTCTAGTACAATTTATTTAAATTAAAGAAATACTATACTACTAAAAAGGTGCTACTTTGGACAATGTGAAGTTTAAAATAAAAATAATAATAAAAATATCTTTATTCATTTCAAAACAGTTCGTAAAACTAGTGGCAAGTGCCCCTGTACTAGGTTATAGACCTGTATTACTGGGTTCCTCGCTTTTCCACACAGACAATGAATAGTAATTAAGTAAGTTTAGTTTTTTAATTTAAATTACGGTCAAATTTCGACCGTTGCGACGGGTGACTCGTACCTTTAATCTAGCATTTTTGAAAGAGAATCAATAGTCATTGACTTTAGCGCTGGCTACGGCTGCGCAAAATTTGTGTGGGTTTCTGGGGGATTATCGGTTTACTTTTGCATGGAATCCTAATTCTTTTTTAAAATATAAGTAGCCTAAGTAACTTATATTATCAACTATTCGTCACTGAAAGTCCTAAGATATTCGATACCTACAGACAAACATTTTAATAATTGAATTTTAGTACCGTAAATACGCTAAAACACTGGTATATTAATAATAAAGACACTCAAGATTTGTAAATAAAAATTCTTTTTCACAAAAGTTTAAAACACCAGGAGTACAGCTGCTCTACTTACCATAACTGTCTTAAAACCTTTGGAGGGTAGCGTAATCTATATTGTTCAGTGGAAAACTGAATCATAACTTTCTTGTGTAATTGTCGACTTCGGTATCATCTCTTTGTCACGGCGTTAATCTGTAAAAGTAAAGCCAAGTTAGTTTCAAAAAATGTATGGTGTAATTGTATGTGTATAAAATACATAAGGCTAATTCTGCTTACATTACTTACCGCTTTATAGTAGAAATTCCAGGCAGTGCTTCTGCAGACAAATCGCTAGAGTATCTGTAAAACAGTTAATAGTATTTCAAAAATAGTAGTAGTAATTGCTGCTTTCTATCAATAACCGCTTCATTCAATATAAATAAATTTTATCCAAAACAGGCCCGGAAATTAAAACTTAGGTGTTATTACTACACTGTGGTTAATGTATTTTCATTTATTTTTTACAAATTTAACTGCATTTACTAAAAGTTGAAAACAAAAACGGATTGTTTATTTTTTACCTGGCTCTTCTGTAGCGTTTAATGTTGTGTTATAACAACAACGGTGAAGTAACTAACATATTTGTACAATCTCTCACATCAACCCATTATTGGCTCACTGCTGGGCACGGGTCTTCTCTCACAATGAGAGAGTTTAGGCCATAGTCCACCGCGCTGGCCAAGTGCGAATTGGTGGACTTCTCACACCTCCGAGAACTTTTTTTTAAAGAAGGTGTGTAGGTTTCCTCACGATGTTTTCCTTCACCGAAAAGCAGTGATAATTAATTTCTAATACGCACATAAATCAGATCATGCCTGGGTTTGAACTTCGGACCTCCAGATCGAGAGAGCAAGTTTCAACCATTAGGCTATCACTGCTCTATTTGCTTGCATGCTGATTATGCTGCATTTGTACAATATGTACAATAATCTTGAAATAGCGCACGTCTCCTATTAAAAGATGTCAGCCCTAAGCTGCTCCGGGTATAATAGCCTCATTTCATTATTCACACTATTTAGTAGGACTATTCCTAGCTTTGTTCTTCATAGAACATAATCATAATTCGTTCAACAAGGAGTCATATGTCCCATTATTGGATATGCGTCTTCTTTTGAAATGGTCTAGAGTGACAGGTTTTTCACAGGTGATAGATTCAGTGTAGTTCTACCGGGGTGGTACCTCGTTTTGATGGAAGGGTGTGGTTGCCGGCACACTTTCACATGAGGCGATCATCATAGTCCTCGGGAGTAGCAACGTATCTGTGATTGACTTCACATGGAACCCATGTTTTGTATGAAGTTGATTACAGATGTCCGTGGGCGGCAGTGACCACTTAACATCAGGTAGACTGCATGTTGGCCTGCTTCAATCCAATAAAAAAAATGATTCTAGACTGCATTCTTGGCCGTAATAAACCTTCCTGATCAGCTGTGAATGTATAATGTAATTATAGGTACAATTTTGAGAATCGTCAGATAAGTGGTCAATGCCGAGCATGGTTATATGCAATCCACCCAGCAGAATCAAAATTTTATCCAAAGATATCACAGATTTAGCCCTAAGGATTAATTTGAAAATTTTCGTGTTAAGAAGTATGTATCACACTTCGGAACAAGAACACCAGTAGAAATGAGTTTGGTGGTTATGCTTCTGATCAACCCACCATGATTTTAGTAAATTCTTAGAGAGTCCAAATACTGGTAAAGGTTATAACCTGAATCTGAAAGTAATGAAATGACATGAGATGAGATGAGACGAGATAAGATGAGATGAGATGAGATGAGATGAAATGTCTTTATTTTGCATAAGCCTACGGGGCGCTTACAAATTGTCAGGTACACATTTTTTTTACACTACCACCGGATCGTCATTACTTGAAGTTAGTCAAAAATGTTGCGCTTGTATCGAGGTTACGTAAGATTATTATGACCCTATAGACAGTTTCTTACATTACTTAGTATATGGAGATGGTCTATCACATTTACTGATACATTTTGAAGATAAATATCAAGCTTGGTACAGAGCTTGATATTTATCTTCAAAATGTAATAAACACTATTGGGCGTAATTCGCACAAATCAAAACCAACATAACTTTAGCACTTAACTTTGCTGTTATTGGGCCAAAAAGATGGAGTGTGCCTTTAGCATCAAATAACAAAACAGTCTGCCACCTTTAAGAAACTGCACCAACTTAGAAAATAAGCAAGAAACAAATTTACCAACGATTACATCAAAAATGGAGAATCATCTAAGAATTATAAGGAAGCTCATTACATCTTTCATGTTTCTATCTGCGGAATCTAAACGATTTCGCCTTGACAATAAAACAGTGACTGCGGATTATTTATGCCTTTTTAATATACTTACTCACATCACCGTTTTGCGGATTGCAACCCGTTCAGCCTTGAAACAGATTCAAGTCCGGAACACGCCGGCGCCGATAGGTGCGCATATAAATTAAAATCGTTTATTATTCTGCTTTTTGTTCACGATGTGTCAAGATTAGGTGTTGAAATCTTTATTAGTACTAGACACCCGTCGCAACGGTCGAAATTCGGCTGTAATTTAAATAAAAAAAAAAACTTCATATTGTCCAAAGTGGCACGAATATTTCCCAAATTCAAATAAAATGTTATATTTTTAAAGTTATTTTGAACTCATCCGCTAAAGGTAAAAAGAGGTTCAATTAGCTAAGCCGCATTTAAAAGCAATAGCGGGTATTTTGACAAAGACACTGACATTTCTGACGTTCTATGTGTTCATCGTAAGACATTGAATGTTCTATTCGTTTATTATTTATGTGTTTGTGACAAATGCACGGTGGTGTGTGTAATGTGTTTTTAGTTGATATTATGTGTGTTATACCTATGCATAATTTGAAAAAAAAATATAAACATTCTGCACTGCTTCTCTACTTCCTCTATAACCGTGCAAAATTTTATACTAATCCGTCCGCGGTGTATTCAAAATAACTCGAATTTATTTGAATTTGAGAAATATTCGTGTTACTTTGGACAATAAGAAGTTTAGTTTTTTAATCTAAATTACGGTCGAATTTCGACCGTTGCGACGGGTGACTAGTACGAATTTATTTAATATATACATAAGCGAATTTACCAAAACGTCAGAGATGAATAATTCACGCATAGGTATTCGTGTACGTAACAATCATCCTCATACACACATTTACAAACAAAACATAACCGAAATTCGGTTACCCGTCTCTGTTGTGTCACTAATTCATTACCCTAATGAATAAACAAGTAACCTCCAAATTAACCTACAATGTGCATTAATTTATGTGGTCGGGATTGTCCTTTTACGTATGTTGCTCACAATTAGTGATGTAACGAATATTCGCAATCGCATTCGCAGATTTATTCAAAAAAATTAGTCCATCTCCAGTCTGACGATCAAAAAAACGATGCCATTTTTTATATTTTTCCTTCCCCTACACTTTTTTTTTGAGGGAAAGCCTTCAAAATGTACCCGACGCCGTAGGAGCGACGCAAGGTTATGTAGGATTTTTACCGCACTAAAACCCCCCCGGTAGCCGTCCTCGGCGCTAAAAAGGAGGACTCCGGGATCTCGAAACGACTTCAACCGGAATCCTCCGAGCGCGTTGCCCCATCGGGCTCCTCCTAGATGGGCAGCTGGGCCCACCGCTCCGTCTAGTCTTTACGACGGAATGCGACCACATCTATCGCCGTCCTTTCCGGGATTGCTTGACCGAATGGTTCGAGCTCCCACTCTAGCCGTCTGCAACCCCAGAAGCCCCCTTTAGTCGCCTCTTTCGACAGGCAGTAGTGTAGAGGACACTACTCCTATAGCGGCGCCCATGTTGACGACAAATTAAATAAAACTAAATATTTTATTATATTTGCATTCGTTTTCGCGAATGTCGGTTGGGGATATTTGCATTCGCATTCGTGTTCAATGTTCTCACGTCAACCCTTTATTGTCTCACTGCTGAGCACGGGTCTTTCCTTAGAATGAGAGAGAGAGAGTTTTTAGGCCATAGTCCACCGCGCTGGCCAAGTGCGAATTGGTGGACTTCATACACTTCCGAGAACTTTTCTTTTAAAGATCTCTCGGGTGTGTAGTTTTCCTTCAACGAAAAGCAGGGTTAATTATTTTTTAACACGCATATAATTTTAGAAAAATCAGTGGTGCGCCTGGGTTTGAACTTCGTACCTCCCGATGGAGAGTGGAAGTTTTTAACCATTAGGCTATCACTGTTCAATGTTCAAATAATGAAACTCGTTACATCACTACTCACAATACGAGACCTCTCCTTTTATTTCCAGGATGTGAACTGTCAGTACGTTTGACTTGGGGATGAGTAACGATTTGTTGACAATAGTCACAGTAGTAATTGAAAGAAAAGATTCATTAAATCAATTAGAAGAATAGGTTAGCTGCATTTGCAAGAGTATCAAATCAGAAAAATGACAGTGTACGAATTAATCATAATATAATCGTAGGTATATCAGTAAAATGTGTTTAATGTGATTTTTTTTTATATAAAACCGTTCCATTCTACCAAATTTTCAACCTTTTTTAAATATTTCTTATCGGTGGTGGTTTCTTATATGAATCGGTGGTTTCTTATAGGGTGTCGAAAAACCGTCAAAATAACCGTTAAAAAATCGATTTATCGATTGTCCCGTTTATTTATATTTATTATTATATTATTTCATCGTTTTCCCACCGTAAAATGTAACCTATAATTATGTTAATTCAGAGCGTTAGCTAACTTCTCACCAAATTTTATGAAAATCGCTCCAGTCGCTTACGTGAAGAATCAACAAACAAACACACAAACTTTCGCCTTTATAATATTAGCATGAAGTATGATAAATTTGGCGGCTTTTTGACTCGCCCTCTTTCCTTAATGACACGTAGTGGGATTTGCAGCCTCCTCTAATCTTACGTAATATTGCACTAAATTACGAGATATAGTTTTTAAATTTAATGTAAATCGATTTTCTTGAAAATTTCATACAGTTTTAATCGGAAAAAAAGACCTAGCAGACTCAGCAGCAGCTAGACTCGACCAGAAAAATTCACGTGAGATTAGATGATTGACGATGATGATGTCTCGTCTCAAACCAATAATATCGTCCCTTTAAATAATTTATCCAAAACGCGTTGACGGTCAAAGTCGAATCGATATTTGAAATGTTATGGCTAATAAACTTTTTAATGTTATAAAGGCGAAAGTTTTGAATATATGTGTATTTGCAGTGGCGTAGCTAGGTATGGGCATAGTGTGACATTGCCCACGGCCCCGCGCTAACAGGGGCCTCGCAAGGCTTCTATGTAGGTGGAGGCGGAGGCATTTTCATGGGCACCATCGAATGCAATTATTCAAAGGGGTCCCGCTGATAGGAGGCCCACGTCTGCATTGGTCCGCGCTACGCCACTGTCTATTTGTAATTCTTTCAGGGAAAACCCACCAGTCGGATTTGACAAAAAATTGGCACAGAGTTAGTTTATAGCCTAGATTAACATACAGCCGTAACATATATGTATATAGTGACTGAAGAAAAATTCGCAGAAATAACCTCATCCATCCATCCATCAGCCTTTTGATGTCCAATGCTGAACATAGGCCTCCCCTAAATGGCGCCACTCCCATCGGTCCTATGCCTTCTGAATCCGACGGTTTCCCGCTGTCTTCTTCTAGTCATCGGTCCACCTGGTAGGGAGGCGACCTGTACTCCTTTTGCCTAAATGTGGTCGCCATTTGAAGATCTTTCTACTTATTATTGAGAAAATAACCTACTCATTAATAATAAAATAATATTACGTCACATCAATTGTAATTTATATCAATGAAGGAAAAATATTAAGGAAACTATGAAAATTATCGGAAAATGACCATAAAGTTTATTAATGGGAAACACTTATTGTGAGATCACTTTTAAAATGGATCGATGGTTTCATAAGATTTATGATGCTACAGCCTGGAAATCTTTGCTCGTGAAACTGTGAATCACGAATGATCAACTGGAGTATTAGGTATTATAGGGATTAACTAAAGATATAAAGGGTTCCGTACCACATTTTTTTTTTTAATTTTTATTAAAAATATCTATTGCGGGTTAAAAAACGAGACGACAAAATTAAGAAGTCTTTTTCGGAATTTATTGGAACTCGTTCAAGTCGTATGTTCAAATGAAAAAAGCAAGTATAAAAAAATATGCGGCATTCGGGGACTGCCGCGGTAAAGCTATTGCATAGCATTTTCTTATCAACTTATGCAATTATAATATTTATTAATTTATGCTGTAATATTTATCTTTCATATTTATTCGAGTATTTTCTTTGATACTGTATACTTTACTCAAAACAGCTGCTTACAAATTCATCCGATTTCCGAGCAGCTCGTTTCGATCCGTACGATCTTCGTACTGTCTTACCATATACGAGTACTTACACGTTAAGCGAACGCTCGGCCGCACTACAAGGTAGACGGAGTGGGGGTGGGTGTTAGGTTTTTCGTTACGGAATTTCTTGATTCGCTTGCCGCGCTCAAAGCCCGCGATAAAAGCTATGAAATAGCTTAAAATATAATAGATAACGATATATTTAACCACTAATAACATTACGTCATAGGAGTGACAGTAATAGATCTCCTGTTAGATACTCTTTCTTCTAGTTACTTGGTATGAAAAAATATTTGCAAGTCTTACTTCCACTCACCTTTAGAAATAAAAGCTCGCTGAAACAGTTATAAGTACCACTTACATCAGATTATTGTTACTACCTAAGTAACGAACAGAGGTCAAGGCAAAGTACACAAAAAATGACATGAAGTACGGTGTTTAACTATCCGGCAATGATATAACATATCGTATGAACGAAGTTGTCAGAAAAAATATGAATAATGTAATGGGGTGACGTAAGGCATTATCGACTTAGGGAGTTCTCAAACTCATTGAAATATTATCGGTTTAAATGACTATCTATCATATTATTATGGAAACGCTACACCCATACGTTTATACGATATACGAGGCTGTTCTTGCAGCCAGCTGTGGTCACTTCTACCTCGGTAATGAGTGTCTTACGAGTTAAACTAGTTCATAAACTATGTGGGTGCCAAATTTCCGCGAAGACCGACCGGTTTTTTTTTCGTGAAACAGTAATAGACACATACATATACTTTCTCACAAATAGCTGTTTAGATATTCGTCCGATTTCCGAGCAGCTCGTCTCAATCCGTGCGAGTTTCATACTGTCGTACCATATATACACGTTAAGCGAACTCTCGGCCACGCTACATGGTAGACGGAGTGGGAGGTGTTAGGTTTTTTCGTTACGAAATTTCTTGATTCGGTCGCCGCGAAATCTCTACCTCAAATCCCGCGATAAAAGCTATTTAACCTATGCAATAGGTTAAAAAGTAATATTATTGAAGGACGTTCTACTGCTTGGCAGCAAGACGATCTGTGCCGGGCGGCGAAAGGTAACTGGATGAAGCGAAGATTCAGTTCAATGGCGCACCTTGAGAGTGGCCTGAGTCCAGAGGTGGACTAATATTAGCTTACGAGAGATGAACCGAAATTCAACATTTTATAATGTTGTTATTGGAATTGGCTATTGGAATAAAGTTCATTTCAGATAATTAAAATAGTGTTATTTTTTCAAATCAACAGGACCGGAACGCACTATCACCAAACCTAACAATTAGTCGTCAGGGATGGCAACGCATTTATGAATAACCAAAGGAAGTACACTAATCTTGTCTAGGTTAATTAGACATATCCTTGGTTGACAAACGTTTCTTACTAGCAAGTAGACTGTATGCTCGTTTTTTACTTCAACTTTACGTATGAAACTATAATGTTGGTAAACGATGTTTTAATGATATATATCATGACTCCCATAAATGGCGGGATCTTCAAAAGCAAGTCACATATCAATGACGCGTGATATTATTATGACTAACACGGGGAATAGAGCGCCATAGAAACTTTGTGCTAACGTTCATTTAGATTTATTTACCTTTAATTGTTTTAATTAAAATTAATTGATATTGTTATTAAGGATAATTAAAAATTAAATATATGTACTACAATGTGTAATACTAACACGTCATTCCATATTTTTAGGTTAATACCAAGGAAATAAATGTAATAATAACTTGATACGATAAAGTGATCATTCGCTTTATGTTTAGAGAATTTTTTGCTATTTTTTACATAAAACCATAAAGTTTAATAAAACTTAGTCCGTCTTTATCGTTTTTAAAAAATATGATAAGATTTCAGATTACAGAAAGTAAGTTTTTACATTACATGTTTAAATATAAATCTGTATCGTATTTCTCAAAGTACTTCTTAAATTTTAACAATTGATCATCCAATTATTCTGATAATATGTAGCAACTGCGGTCTGTAGATACCTATTATTAAAATAATTCCCACAGATAATAAGAAGTTGTCCGAAATGTGTTCCTATATAAAAGCTCCTAATATCTTTAAAAACCAATTCACATCTACGACGTCCTCTAATAACTTCATTGATATCTATTTTTATTTATTTTTATACACAAAAAAGCAGTCCGAAAACGTCGGCAGCCACGCCCCGAGAGGGAGGGTTCTAGCTACATATAAAAATTAGTTTTTGCATCTCTTATGCAGCAATATGATCACCACAATCAAAGCTTATATATTGGACTATTTTGATATGAAGCGAATGTATCGTCAACCTATTAAAGTCCCACTGCTGGGCACGGGTCTTCTCTTATAATGAGAGAGATTTAGGGCAGTCCACCGCGCTGGCCAAGTGCGAATTGGTGGAGTTCACACACCTCCGAGAACTTTTTTTTTTAAGAACTCTCTTGTATGTAAATTTTTCTCACGATGATTTTCTTCACCGAAAAGCAATGATAATTAATAATTACTTTTTAATACGCACATTTTAGAAAAATCAGTGGTTTTCTAATACACACATAAATCAGTGGTGCGTGCCTAGGTTTGAACCTCTGACCTCCCGATCGAGAGGGCAAGCAAACCATTAGACTATCACCGCTCTAAAAAGCGAATAACTACTTTTAAATTTCAATTTTCCTTGACTTTCAATACCTCAATCAAACTCAGGTGCAGACCGGTTCTCACAGCATTAAAACCTCGTTAACAGTATTCAAATACACGCACTAAATCAATTCATTGTGATTTATTAAACATATTTTGTCTTTGACAGAATTCCACTTCTGATCATTTCAATATCCTTTTCGAAAAGCTCGTAAATTATAACAGTTCGTGCATGTTTTTGAGGTGATTACTTCGTTAGTTTATTGTAAGATAAAAGGTGTCAGAAATACTTAATTGGAGCGCATGTAAGGCGTGAACTATGCCATAGAGCTTGATTATGTTCTGGAAAAGACATTTTATATTCTTGACTAATAGATCACTACTTTTAATATAATGAGAGGTAATAGGGAGCTTCGTAGTTTGGAATCACCACTGCCAAGCGTATAAACCTTAAAATAACTAGGTGGTAGAAGCGCCCTGCTTCTACCTATATTCAAAGGTGGTAGAACCAGTGTAGTTCGACCGTGGAAGTACCTCCGCCACCAATTTTTAGCGTGAAACATTTCTTGCGTTTCGATGGAAAGGTTAGGTTGCCGATTCAGTCAGAGTAGAAACGCATATGTAATTGACTTCAGATAACTGTAACTTTTCAGGATTATTTTTTGGCGGTAGATTGATTTTTTATCGGGCGTGGACGTTTATTTCCTACTTCTACATGTAAAAATACTAGTTGACCCGGCGAACTTCGTTCCACCTAACAGTCAAAAATCTACAATTATTAGTGTTCCTCCACTATATTATACATGCATTATAGGTACATAAAACCTTCCTTTTGAATCACTCTATCTATTTAAAAATCCTGCAATAAAACCCGTAGCGTAATATTTTAAATCTAAGCATACATAGGGAGTGACAGCAAGAAGCAACTTCGTTTTATACTATATAGTGATTGTGCATTGAATGTGTAGAGTGACGACGTTCTTAAATAGCACTACTACTTTTCTCCTCGTTGATGTATAGAAAGAGAGTAAGATAGTTAGACGTACACGCTGCGGTCAGAAGCATTCGTTCAGGCATGCGTGCTTCTGACCGCAGTCATCTTTGACAAACATCTCCGTGAGAGAAAGCCTATGTCTAGGAGTGGACCCTACAGGTTTGACGGACAGAAAAGTGTGTTTTCTACATATATACTCATATTTCCCCAAGAATTTGATCAACAGGGTTTCTTTAACTTAATATAGGTACCTACATGTAAATAAATTCATCATAAACGAAGAAGAATTGTTGGATGCAGAAGGCACAAGACCGGTTGGAGTGGCGTCATTTAGGGGAGGCTTATGTCCAAAAGTGGACCTCAAAGAGCTGCTGGTTGAATGGATGGATGAATAGAAACGAAGAAGGATTTTTGTAATGTATTTCTAAAAGTGACATCTGCTTATTTCTGAAAGCGGTATAAACTTCTATTAATTTCCAGAAAACATTCTTAAATTACAAAGAAAACCACAACAGTTATACTCCGTCCAAGATCTCGGAAAACTCTTTAAAGTAGCCGCGTAGAGTTAATCCTACTTAAAGTCTTAAGTCATGTTGTTACAACGAATTATGTTAATAAGTAACAAGTTAATAATGAGTAATCCTATTATATTTTGATTTGCGAAATGACTTCATAATTTATGTTGATTCAAGAATCTTATATCTTACGGATGTTTGATTATATTGTTTTAGTTAATCTTTGGCAGGGTTACCAAGTCTCAAAAATGTATTCCCCTAAAGCCTTCATTAAAAACCCCGTAAATCCCCCATAATGAATTATTAATGGAATTCTTCGTGGCAACCTGACCTGACCACGAAAAAAAAAGGTCTTCGGGTGTAGTGCATGACCATTTTTTTTTCGTCGTCAGGCATGATTATATATACTGGCGGGGAGATTTCTCTTTAAAAACACCTATATGTTGGAGTTATAAAAACCCCTGAAAATACCCCTAAAAATTTTACACCTCTAAAAAATCCCCATCTTACTTAATTATCCCCTAAATTTGGGGGAAAAACCCCTAAGTTGGGAACCCTGATCTTTGATAGTCGTGTTTTAAAGATAGACAGTTTGTGTTTTGACTCTGACAGTACTTTTTTTTTTTTTTTGTTTTCGAGGGGGAAACCTTCAAAAGGTACCCGACGCCGTGGGAGCGACGAAGGGTTATGTGGGATTTTTACCGCACTAAAACCCCCCCGGTGGCCATCCTCGGCGCTAAAAAGAGGACTCAGGGATCTCCAACAAACACCACCGGAATCCTCTAAGCGTGTTGCCCCATCGGGCTCCTCCCAGATGGGCGGCTGGGCCCACCGCTCCGTCTAGTCTATACGACGATATGCGACCACACATACCGCCGTCCTTAACGGGATCGCCTGGCTGGACGGTTCAAGCTCCCACACTAGCCGCCCGCAACCCCGAAAGCCCCTTTTAGTCGCCTCTTACGCCAGGCAGAGGATACCGTAGCCCTATTCTGATCCCGGAACTACAGGGACGGACAGTACTACCGAATAATTCTTTTTTTATCCGATTAACAAGCAAACGGGTTTGCAGTCCATCTAATGGTAAGTGGTCACTGCCATCCATGGATATCTGTAAGCTACTTTATATAGAACATGGGTAATTTCTGAGGCCAATCACAAGGGCGTTGCTGCTCTCGAGAATAAGATCCTTTCTAACTAATCGCAAAAATATCTTCACGTTAGAAATAAGTGGCGGTGGTACCTCTTCCGTTGAAGTAAACGTCTAGCACCTGGTAAAAAATCTGCTTAATCATAGCATTGTTAAGCTCTGTAGGTTACGAATTTTGAAGACTCTCTGAAAACAATAATTCCTGTTAATTTTAATCAATGCATTCAAGTAATTACATTAATTTAAGTAAGTCCACCAATTCGCACTTGGCCAGCGCGGTGGACTATGGCCTAAAAACTCTTTCATTCTGAGAGAAGACCCGCGCCCAGCTGTGGCACAATAATGGGTTGTAACCCCACATTAATTTAAACAATATTTTGTTTGTATAAACACATAAAATATATATATTTTGATCATTAAAACTTAAAGACGCAAGCCTCCGTATCGAAAGACATTATATATTTAAAACTTTCCGTCAGTTAATGAAGACTTCTGTCTCCCTCCAGATAGGATAATCCTGGATCCGTCACATTACGTTTTTTTTTATCTGACTGAAGTAGCAAACGAGCATGCAGTAAGTACATCTGATGGTAAGTGGCCGCTGCCGCCCATGGACATCTGTAATCAACTTCATACAAAACATGGGTTCCATCTGAAGTCAATCACAGATGCGTTGCTACTCCCGGGGACTATGATGGTCGCCTCATATGAAAGTGTGCCGGCACCGGCAACCACACCCTTCTATGGAAACGCAAGAACTGCTTCACGCTAGAAATATGTAGTACTTTCCCGGGCGAACTACACTGGTTCTATCCACCTTGCGTGAACCATTCCGTCTGATACTTACGTGAACCAGCCCCGATCCAAGACTCAAGTTTTTATATAAAGTTTAATTTACAGTTCACGGCATAAAAACAGACATGTCTGTGGTATTAACAATGAATCTTTTCAGGATAATTACTGCGACATTACCGACTTTATCCATAATGTCGTGGGTGGTAAATGGAGCAAACTATAACTAATTACTTACTATGACAGTGATAGAATGCTTACGATATATCGTAGCTTCTACTTGGGATTTTTTACAAAAAATACCCTCCTCACAAACTAAACTCATGCTATTACTGTGGTATGTTCACAAAGACGATTATATGTATTAATGTATCTCTTTTATATGAGGCGACCATCATAGTCCTCGGGAATAGCAACACATCTGTGATTGACTTCAGATAAGACAGACAAGCTTTTATATGAATGAAAATTGCAGATGCACGAAAATGATGGGTTTGACTACTATAAAACTTATGTTTTTCTTTTCAGTGCACTGAAATAAAAGCTTGTTTTAAAAATATTTTTTTAATATTATTTTATTTTCTTATTTTTAATTGTTCCAGGCCCCATGTTCTTTCATTTGATACCTATATTGGGTGGGTTTGACTAAAATCTGTAATCTTCCATTTTTTTAAGGCGGCCATATTGGATTTGATTTTGTCCTAGTGTATTGTTTTCTATAAACTAAGCCCTTTCATTTGATACCCATATTGGATAGGTTGTGCGATAGTATATAATCTCGATTTTTTACGGCGGTCATCTTGGATTTGAATATTTTTCGTGGTTTATAGTACAAAAATATGTAGTACCTACCCATATAGGGTGGGATGTACAAAAATATGTAGTCCGCCGTTTTGTTGCGTCGGCCATTTTGGATTACTAACAATATTGATTATATATAATTGCATTATCATCAGAGCTAAATATGTATTCCAAACTTCAGCTCAATCGGACAATGAGACGTGGGTTAAATTCAGGTTGCAAGATTTGAGCTAAACACAAATACCTACATACTTACATCCTTACATACTTACCCACAAACATTGTAAGTTAAATAAAAGCTTTTAATAAAACTAAGTGTCTTAGGAAATATCTTACAAAGCAGTGGCAGAGTACGCTCAAAATCTGGAAGGAAAATATCTTGAATAAACTCTTGTACTCGTATGTATTTTGAATTATTATTTTGTGTTTGGGTAGCGTTTGAATTCTAAGAGACTCGCGTTCAGTAGTATGATTGATAAGCATTGATATCATAATTAGTTATGTAACTGCCAAGGCGGTTTAACTTGGATAAGGGTAGTCAATGGCGTGAAGAAGGCCCATGGCCTTGGGCGGCACGCTTTAATGGGGGCGGCAAAATATATTTGTAGAAAAATCTTCGAAAACCAGCTTACTTCACCGTGGGCTATACTAGAAGCGATTGTATATTTGGATTTGGCGTCCTATCTTTTTGTTATTTAATTAGATTTTAGGTTTTTTTTTTCTTTGACTAAAATTCTTAAATGGGTGGGCAAATTTGGCTTCAGCCCCAGGCATGAACCCACGTTACGCTACAGGGTGGTCAACAACAGAATACATTTAAGGTAGTTGCTAAAATACGTCTACTAATTCGCACTTGGCCAGCGTGGTGGACTAAAGCCTAAACTCTCTCATTCTGAGAGAAGACCTGTGCCCAGCAGGGGGACAATAATTGGTAGACGAGAGAGAGAGAGAGAGTTGCTAAAATATTATATCTTTTACTATTATATGTACTAAACAATTATGCGGGCAAGTTATATATGTATATGCGATGGTGGAGATCCGCGGTAAAAATGATGACCCGCGTGGTAGAGCGGTTGCCACAGCGGTCTAACGCGCAATGGGTCTCGGGTTCGATTCCCGGCCAGACAGGTATCTGAATGATGAGTTTAGATTCATGTTCTGGTTGTGGGTGTTTGTGTATTGCTCTTGTGTGTGTCCATGGTACCCATGACGCAGGAGAAAATCCTAGTGTGGGGCTAAGAGTGTAGGAAGCGCGTTTTTAAAGTGTGTTTTAAAGTATAAATAACTGTTGAAGTATTTATGTGAAGGTGCATTCCTCTAATAAATAAAGCAAATCGATTCACATTCAGGTAACCTTATACCATGGCAATTTATTCTGAACAGTGACGTAACTATGGTACTAGAAGCATGACTGATTGTGATTGGTTTCTAATGATTATCTTTGAGCTGTCTAGCCCCAAGTCACAGTCATTGTCGTGAATAGATAAGCGGGCAGATAAGCCTCAATGAGATCATGTACAAAACCGCGGCAACCAGCTTTTTGTTTGGATACAACTTCATTAAGCTATGATTTCATACGGAAAGTAACATCGGAAACTGGAATGCCGTACAAACAATGTCACGTGTGTTATGTTAGTGTGTGTTTATTTACAAATGTCAATGTAGTGGAAACCTGTAAATTATTAAACCTAAAAAAATATTTAATATGTTTTTATGGTAGTGTTTTGCTAATTTGACGACCCGCGTGACGGAGCGGTTACCGGTCGGACGCGCAATGGGTCCCAGGTTCGATTCCCAGACAGGTATCTGAATGATGAATTTAGATTCGTGTTCTGGGTCTGGGTGTTTGTGTATTCGTCTTGTGTGTGTCCATGGTACCCACGACACAGGAGAAAATCCTCGTGTGGGGCTATGAGTGTAGAAAGCGTGTTTAATATATTTTTTGTATGATGTATGTATATTTTATAAATCATTTTTCATTTCATATAGCGTTTATAGTCAATTGTATGTATTGTATTTATGTTATTAAATTTATAATTACATGTTAAATTGATGGTGTGCACGAAAAAAAATCAAGTATCCTTAAAATAAAACCCATTGACAGGACAGGAACACCTATCTTTTAGCACTTTCTATCTTTAAGCTTTTTTTTAGCTCCCTATCTTTTAGCACCATCAAATCGCGCACCCAGAACCATCGTTGCTCAATTTAGTTAATCAGTTATCCAAAGGTTACCTTTTTAATATCTTAATAAACCGTGGTCATTTATTTCGATAAGGATTAACACAGAACAACTATTAATACCTAAATAAATTAAAAAAAGAAAACAATATAAAACTAATTACTACTTACAAATAAAATAAACTATCTAAAATGACCGTGTGGTCATGGTTCCCAAAACACTTTTAATATCTATTTTCTTCAATATAAAGTAAGTAACTCTTAACGCTTCCCAAGGGCAACAATTTTGATGAAGTTTTTTATATTTAATGTTCCCTTTTTTTTTCTCTTTAGAATATTTTTTAATTATTATAATTATTTATATAGGTTATAGATTATGTATTAGTTTTAGATAGGTTATATTATATTTAAATAAAATGTTTTATCTAAATATAAATAATAAATAAATTAAGTAACTCTCATTTTTAACGGACTTCCTAAAGGAAAGAGGTTATTTATTCGTAAAGTATAATTTTTTTTTACTCATGTGACCATACAAACTTTGTTCTTAATTTATCACAACTGGTTTATAAGGAATATCAGAATTTAGCTTTTACTCTCATATGCTATTATTTTCATACTATTTGCTTATGATCTTGTAATCGAAATAACATAAAGAATACAATCGGGAAGATTTAATTGTAATACCGTATCAAATCGCAGTCTTTGATGCAACATTAACCCGGTGTAAAAAACAGTTTAATCGAAATACGTTATGGATAATACGAGTATCATTAAAAACAAAATGAGTCTGCCGTTAGCCTGCGGTGGCAATACCACCACACCAATTTCTGCCTTTAATCGTAGTTAAGATGCAATAAGTTTAATAGTTAACTATTAGGTGACTAATAAAAATCATTAAGGTGATTAAATATCAAAAATTTGTTCATGATTCATAATGTTATTATGATATTATGTATGTTACGTGTTGAGAGCAGGGATAGCCGAGAGCAGTGATAGCCTAATGGTTGAAACTTGCTCTCTCGATCGGGAGGTCCGAGGTTCAAACCCAGGCACGTACCACTGATTTTTCTAAATTATGTGCGTATTAGTAATTAGTTGTCACTGATTTTCAGTGAAGGAAAACATCGTGAGGAAAACTACACACCCGAGAGTTCTTTAAAAAAAATCTTGGAGGTATGTGAAGTCTACCGATTCGCGCTTGGCCAGCGTGGTGGACTATGGCCTAAAACTCTCTCATTCTGAGAGAAGACCCGTGCCCAGCAGTGGGATAGTAATGGGTTGGCACCATGTATGTTACGTGCCGTTTGGTGTTGATTTGAGTAGCGGCACTCGCTCCCGAAGATGTAATAGAATGCCAATGAAATACTAACACTAGATCACAGTAAAATATAGAACAGTATGGAACCTAAGCCTAGTTGATAAAATAATTACCTATACTCTATTGAAGCAATAGGGTTGTCTCTATATTATTTTTTTAATAGTAGTGCTATTTATTATTATTTTAGCATCTACTGTCCTGTAGTGATCGATCAATCGAATTGTAATATCTATGCAGTTGACAAATAATATAAGTAGGTAATCTCACGACGTCGGTTAATCTCAGCATGACGATAATAATTATTATAATTTTAAATATGGAAAACAGTTTAATATTAATACAATTTGTAGATCATTGATTTTTTGTAGATCTTTAACATGTTATTATGGCGTACTTTTTTAAAAGTTATGGCGGGAGCGTACACGAGCCATGGCATTACGTTGCATTTCTAAAAAGATCGCGGAAACAAATAGCAACGTAACCACTCGTCTTGATGCGACACTCGCTACTGAAGCACTACGAAAACCCCTTAGCGGCCTCGTCAGTGCGCATGTTTGTGAGAGTGTGCCATTCTCGAACGTTTGTAGGCAGTTTCCATACTGTTTCCTATATTTTTACTATGACTAGATGGAAGGCGACCATCTAGGTCCTCGTTACTGTTGTCTTGTAGTTTTGTATTGTGATATGGAAACTAAAAAACACAAGTGAGGGTAAATAAATTAATATATCTCTTTAACGGTTTCTCGATTCTACCACAGTTTGGCCGTGACCATTTTATTTGTGTAATTTGGTTAAAATATTAGCAGTGATTAAATTTAAATCAGAATTTCAAGAGCCGTTACATATGATAATAAATCGTAGTATGTTTTTTACGCTAAAGATAGATACATTAGATAAAGTTTACAATATTTTAACTCTATCTCACTTTTTATTGTACCTTCAGCAATGCTTATAAGTAGAATCGTAGGTATATAATAGTACAAGTATAATTGTTACTCTGTGTATTCTTACCAATGACTAAATAGAATTAATAACACATTAATTGTTGTTTACTGAGACATATTTATTTAAGGCGCACGTGCATCGATATGCCAAGTGGAAGGTGTGTTCGCTGTGTTTACCATGATTTAAATTTTAAAGAGATATTTTTCACCGGTAAATGATAACTAAGCAATTAAAAATTATAGTATTTGAAGTTAGTTTTACGACCGAATTTACTGTATCATTTGTAGGTTAGTAAATTTTAGTTGAATAATAATCTAATAATTAATTAAAAAAAGAATATTTAAATAAAATTGATTCACTAAAACTTATACATTTTTTAGATTTAACCATAAATAGATAGATAAGGCTTTGTTAAAAAGATAATAAAAGTTTAACTGTTAACTTCGTAATAATCTAGCTTAATAATAAGGTTGTGTTACATTAAGTCGGACCAAAGAGTGGACGTCACCTTTTTTGAAAACACGATATTCCAAACTTACTTAGGATGGAGTTTTTTATTATTTCCGTATATGTAAAAATTCCCTCCATTTATTGACCGCATAACAAGAAAATTACTCGTTAAGATTTGTATTATTTAATGAAATGTAGTGTTTATTAAGGCTTGACCTTAAAGCAGTGTCATATGGCATTTTTTCATAAAAATGTTTCTTTAATTTATTATTCACCAGTTGACCCGGCGAACTTCATTCCGTCTAAAAGTCAAAAATCTAAAATTATTAGTTTCTCCACTATATTATGCACGTATTATACGTAAAAACATTCCTCTTGAATCACTGTATCTATTAAAAACCCTGCGTTGTAATCCGTAGCGTAGTTTTAATTATCTAAGTATACACAGGGACAGACAGCGGGAAGCGACTTTGTAGAATTGATTAATTGAATTAAGAAATGGTGCCCTGTTGTTCATACAAACCAACGTTATGTCTATTTTTTTAATCACATTTTAGTAATACATTCAGTTTAAAAGTTACACAATTACAACAGTCAACTTCGTAATTTTATTGAAGAAATAATAACAGTATTTAAATGTGTAATTACTGTTTACTTAGATAATTTACCACGACGCACGTGCGTTGACGTAGCAAGTGCGGGTTGGTAGGTGTGTCCGTGACTAGAGTCACCATGAAGTATGTATATCTTAGGATATATAAATTTAGACCACCAATTTCACACATATTTCTAGCGTAAAGCATTTATTGCGTGTCTATAGAAGGGTGTGGTTGCTGTCACATTTCCACATGAGGCGACCTCATAGTCCTCGGGAGTAGCAACGCATCTGTGATTGACTTTACATGGAACCCATGTTCTGTATGAAGTCGATTACAGATGTCCATGGGCGGCAGTGACCACTTACCATCAGATGGACTGCATGCTCGTTTGCTACTTTAGTCATATAAAATACCTTTGAAAGATTCTCTTTTTTATTCGAGATTCTAAATAAGTGACAGTCATATTATAATCAAACATGGTTAGGTTAAATTGGAACCGTGTATGTGTGTACTTGTATAGGCAAACATACAAATATGCAGCACAACAGCTCTTAAGGAAAAAAATAGGTAATCGTTTTTGTATATAACATAATCTAATATATAAAATCCTCGTGTCACAGTTTTTGTTGCCATACTCCTCAAAACGACTTGACCGATTTTTACTAAGTTTTATATGCTTATTCAGTAGGTCTGAGAATCGGCCAGCATCTATTTTTCATACCCCTTAAGGGTTGTCCCTTAACATTTTTTAAATTTTTTATATGGTAAAACAACGTTTGTCGGGACAGCTAGTACGATATATTTTTGCCTTGCGTGACATCCTATGCATCTCATAATAAATATTATAGGTAAATATGGAAGTTTGCGACGTGTGTTTGTTACTTTTGATGATGTTGATGAAAATTGACACACAGATAGTTTATGACTTAGATTATCACATAGATATTTATTCATCTTGGTATGGGACACCTAATTACCATGGTAAAAGTTATCGGTGCCGGGGGAATAAGCTAGTATTAAATTTATCTTCAAATATTAAACATTTTTAAACAAAAAATACAACCGACTTCCATGGCACATAAAAGTAAAAAATAATTTAAATACATGTTGGTTTAAAGCAAACACAGTACTTAGTACATAGTCCCGAAGTCGGCGCTCATACATTTCGGATCGCAAACACTCTCTTTTTTAATAATTTAATTTTCTTATCGCTTTTAAAAGCTTTTCTTTCACCTGTCCTAGTTTTTTTACTGTAAATTATGGTAGTCTCAGTGTCTTACGGGCCTCACGGCACCTGATACGGCACCTTATCCACCTGATAAATTTGTCATATTTTATCACGACTGCTGTTTTCCATTTATTTATAATAAAGTTGTCACTCAATCAAATTTAATTGTTTGCAATCTATTGATTTAATAGCAATAATATGGTTCATATCGTATTTTTATAACATGGACGACGCGCGTGGCGGAGCGGTCACCATACTGGTCTAACACGCAGTGGGTTCTGGGTTCGATTCCCGGCCAGACATGGAACTGACTGATGAATTTAAATTTCTTTTCTGGGTCTAGGCGTTTGTGTATTCCTCTTTGTATGACCATGGCACCCACGAAGCGAAAATCCTACTGTGGGGCTGTGATTATAGAAAGAGTTAAGTGTTACGGAAGTAACGAATAAACATGCAGTTCACCTTACGGTAAGCGGCCACTGCCGCCTTTGGACGTCTAATATCTAACTTCTATACCAAATGTTTCCTGTAATCGGTCTTTCTAGAACGTAACCACTTTCCATCGTATCTTATTTAGTTACATTACAATAGTCTACTTGAGTATATTTCGATTAGCCGGTACTCAAAAAAAAATGAGTAAGTATATTTCTGTAGCCAGATTTAATCGTATTTGTCGACGCGACACCGCGTATTTATGAAAAACACGTCGCCGATAATAATTATTTTAGTTAGTTTAAAGATCGAAAATTGTTTGTTTATTGAATTAGCAACATTTAATGATTTTTAGAATTGTAATTTAGTTTACCCTCCATAAATTTGTTATTGTCACACCACCAAATATTGTTATAAAAAGGCGAGCGAACGCCGGTAAAAAAAGATTCTTGTTTAACCGTCGAGGCGATCACATCTCCTAAACTATGAATAAATCGAAGAAGTTTACTCCTATGTTTCACTTGAAATCTTCAAGAATGGACAGTAATGAAGACTCCTGGCCTTCCTGACGTCACACTTCTCACATTCACTTCGTTATATTTTAATAGGATACAACAAATAGTCGTCTATTTCTGATCTAAATTTAAATATTTTAAATGCTTTTTCGATGACATAACTGTTATTAATATTTGCTCTGTTATTTTATTTGACATATTCAAAGTGCAATTGTTATTTAAATGTATTTGTACATAAATGATATGCAAAACACGTTCACGTTATAAATATGTACGTAAATAATTACATATCTGTAAGATAATTAATACAGTGAAGTCTGTGAAGTCACTACATATTTGAGGTAATCCTTATCAATCAGATTGGATCAGTCTTCCTTTGTTTTCTGGGGGAAACTCGTCAAGGGTACTACTCAGCCCGTCCCTGGGGTCGTCCATAGGGTTACGGTATGCCCTCCTTGTCGTAAGAGACGACTAAAAGGTGCTTTCCTGTAGTTTCGGGATCAGAATAGGGCTACGGCATCCCCTGCCTGTCGTAAGAGGCGACTAAATGGGGCTTCCGGGGTTGCAGGCGGCTAGAGTGGGAGCTCGAACCGTTCGGTCAGGCAATCCCGGGAAGGACGGCGGTATATGTGGTCGCATACCGTCGTAAATACTAGACGGAGCGGTGGGCCCAGCCGCCCATCTGGGAGGAGCCCGATGGGCCAACGCGCTCGGAGGATTCCGGTTGCGGTCGGACCGAGTTCCCGGAGTCCTCTTTATAGCGCCGAAGACGGCCACCAGGGGGGATTTTAGTGCGGTAAAAATCCCACATAACCCTGCGTCGCTCCCACGTCGTCGGGTACTTTTTGAAAGTTTCCCCTCGAAAACAAAAAAAAAAGGTCAAATCACAAAGGATTCTACTTATAACTATGGAATACGAATTTATTCGAAAAATCAACATTACGGAAATATGCGCCTATTAACGATGTATCAGGCTAGAGGCCGATATTGATATAACTAGACTAGCATAACTTATATTATGTATAAAGAACTTTTTGCGTATGATAGTCCTAAAAACTTGATATGGCAAAAAGTATGCTCCATTTCATGTTGTGGACATGACGCGCTAATAAGACAAAAACACCTATGATCTCATATGCGGAATATAAGAAGGGTCAAATTAGTCGTTCTTTTTGTACAATTATAACGCTCTCAAAATAAACGAGTTTTAATTTAATCGCTACTGAAGTTGTTTATTTTTAGTGATTTAATTTGTGGTAGGTATTGGTAAGCTTAGCTTTAGGTATTGCTATTCTTCTAAGGACTAAGTTCCAACTTAGTGCCATGCGGTGTGATGTCGACATAGCATCACTTTTTTACTCGTGGATGTGGTAAGACGGGATTAAGGGAAAAATCATTAAGTGAAAAGCAATGTCATTGTTCCTAAACTTCAGTGACAGGGATCACCGACACGTATTCAGAGGACTGATGGCATTACTTTGTAGATCTTGGAGTACTCTTCGCAGCGCTGAAAAAAGGCCACCGGGTGCTTTTAATGGGTAAATTAATTTATTTGCAACCAGCTGACCCGGCGAACTTGTCTCCGCCTAAAAGTCAAAAATCTAAAATTATCAGTGTTTCTCTACTATATTATACATGTATTATACAAAAAATCTTCCTCTTCAATCACTCCATTTATTAAAAAAACTGCATTAAAATCCGTAGCGTAGTTTTATAGGTCTAAGCATACATAGGGACAGAAAACGAAAAGCAACTTTATTTTATACTATGTAGTGATACGTTTTGTTACTTTCTATTTTCTTCAGTAGGTAAGACTACGAGTCCTGCCTTCTTTAAGCACAAACTTTGCACTGGATTCCATGTTTGTGCTTACATTACTCTGCTAAAAATCCACCAAGAATAACAAACATTAGTTACCTTATTTTATTTAGTCTATTCTCTAAACATTACAATATGGCCACGTTATAGTATCTTAGGATATACCCAATAAGCAGCCCAAAAACTTCCATAGAAATGCCACTCAGACTATTGCCGGCATGACCTCATTGAGCAAAAAGTTGGGACCATCGCAACAAGCGTCGAACTCGGTGACTGACGTGTCGTCTGATTTATCTGATTAAAGACACTAGCTTAAACCAAGGGTACACTCACACCTGGTGGTGTCACTTTGGTGGTAGTGGACGAAAAAAATTACTGTCAATTCGTAAGTGACGTAGGCCTATACAAAATACTGATATTTAATTTAATTTCATATCGTTTCATTTCATATTATTTTATTTCATGTAATTTAATTTATTTCATTTAATTTAATTTCATACCTATAATTGCTCAGTAACAACAGTGACAAGCGTTGCGGTGCACATTAAGGTTGTGTCCCCAGTAGGCAAACTGTTAGCTGCCGGCTGAATTTGCGATGTATCGGCTTAGTACTCCTTTCCCTATATTTAAAATGGGGAGTCCAAAGTTTACGCAGGTTGCAGCGTTGCAGCGTACAGTGAGCGCAAACTAGCAAACTTTGGACACTACATTGCAAATATGTGGCAGGGCGTACTACGTATACGTCGCAAGTTCAGTCGCCGCTAACAGTTTGCCTACTGGGGCCCAGCCTTAATGTAAACTCTACTTGTACTAGGCACACAGCCGATGGCTTTTTAACCGACTTCCAAAAAGGAGGAGGTTCTCAATTCGTCTGAATTTTTATTTATACGTTTAACAATACTTCCTGAGGCGTTCTAACTTCGTCCCTAGAGAGGTGATGTAATGACATTGCATAGAATGCAATTGTCTACTTACTTCTACGCGAATTGCATGTTCGTTTGATAGTAAGGTTTTTTTTTATTGAAAAAAAAAACCTTTATTTTCAACTATAGCTTTCATGCTTTGAACTGCATTTTAACTCCGATACTTAGACCGAGTTGTATCGAACATGTTCACGGCGAAACTGCGGCTACAGTGAGAAACCCTTGACAGCTTTTGTGGTAGGTTAATTTATGTACCCTACATCTACTTATTATTAACTGTTATAAGACCTATCATAATAACCAACATTATTTGCACTATTTTAATTGACATAAAGTAACTTAAAATAGCTTATGTAATTTACTTAGAAAACGTACTATTATTCTTAGAAATTCTCGGCTTATCACTGCTTAAAATAAATTATAAATAATCTTACTACATAACAACAATCTGCGAAGTTATATGATGATATCTACTTATTTTAGCGTATACAGACACGATAGGGCCCCGCCTATCTTCCTACACACTGAATGATCATACTTGTACAAGAAACAAATTACACGCAAGTGCCATCATGTCATATTAACATTTTCCGTGGATTAACTTAGGCGTTACGAGTACCATACCTTAGAAAGAAGGAACATTATTCTGACAAACATCTGTACCCAACTTACAATAATAAAAAATCTAATGCTATCGGGTGTTTTTTTTTTTTAAGTGGGTAATGGATACCCAGCCACCCGGGGCGGCAGCTGGGTTATGCCGGACTCTTACCGGCTAAACCCCCACTGTGTTTTCTCCTCGCACCGTACGGCGTGAACACGGGTAAGCTTTCGCAGTCATCCGCGAACCCGCCGGTGCCTGGCCGCTCCCCAACGACAACACAGCCTAATAGACACCGCATCTAAGGCGAACACTTTCGGGCAACACATCAGTTTAATAGCACTGATATAATAAACCGAGCGCGAGCTACACTTCAGTACCGACCACTTATGTGACCTGTGAACATCGTATTACGAGACCATATATATAGCGCGAAATAAATTCTTTAAAACATAAAAAAGTGAAGCAAAATGACTTCCTGATCATTAAGATGGTGTAAAAAAGTAGCAAAACATCTAATTTCAAAAAGACGGCATAACATTTCATAAGTAAACTATTTTCACAATTATAATTTCAGGAATCAAATTATTTTGGAGCTCAACTTACACTGGTCTTTTACAGCGCCCGTTGATGTCTTCATACAGTGCATCCCTTTCCTTTTCATTAAATTAAATGTTTCTATCCTTTTTGTCCATTTTGGTAGTGATGTACACCTCAATTAACTGATGAAAGATGACAACTAATGCAATTGAATATTACTTGAATTGAATTTAAAATAAATAATTATAGTTTTAAACTTTTAATCGTAAACTGCCAATTATTATAGTTATTTGATGTCTCTAATGTCTAAATATGTATCTACCAGATTAATTAACCGACTTCAAAAAGGAGAAGGTTCTCAATTCGGCCGGTATATATATATTTTTGTATGTACAAGGACTACTCCGCCATTAGTGGACCGATTTTAATTATTCTTTTTTTATTGTGTAGAGACGAGCTGCGAATTGGTCCCACTTAAATATGGTTATCATCCATTTATGAGTTCTGGAGAAAATGAGGGGAACTCCTTAACCGATGGGAGTAATTGAATTGTGTGTAAAGATATTTCATGTAGGTCCTAATGAAATTGCGAAGCCAATTTATCATTGACTATTTAAGGATCTGATAATGTGGCTCGGAGACAAAACGTGTAACTCCTCACCCGATGGGAATAAATGAGTTGTGTTTCAAGATATTTGGTGTAAGTTCTAATGATAATGCAAAGCCAGTTCATCTTTGACTATTTAAGTGTCTGATAATTTGGCTAGGAGACAAAATATGTAACTCCTCAACCGATGGGAATAATTGAGTTGTGTTTCAAGATATTTGGTGTAAGTTCTAATGATAATGCAAAGCCAGTTCATCTTTGACTATTTAAGTGTCTGATAATTTGGCTCGGAGACAAAATATGTAACTCCTCAGCCGATAGGAATAATTGAGATGTGTTTGAAGACATTTGGTGTAGGTACTAATGAAATTGAATTAATTACTTACAAGCTATGATCAGAAGAACATACGTACATATAGAAATGAAAAAAAACTTTTGTATAAAAACACACATAGGACACATGTGGTTTCGTCGTGATCTAGCGAAATATGGTGAGCGCCGACTTCAGGACTACTACTAAGTACCTACTGTGTATGCTCTAAACCAACATGTATTTAGATATTTTTTTACTTTTTTGTTGCATGGAAGCCGGTTGTATTTTTTGTTTATTTATTTTTTATTTATTACAAAATCCGTAGATCCGAAACCTACAATTAGAAGAATTCATATCAAGTTAATTCATTTTAAGAATAATGAATTCATTTTTTGCTTAAATAGATTTTATACAACAATGTTAATACTGGTTTGAATTGCGTTATGTTGTGTATTAATGGTATAGATTGTTAAATGATGTTTTCATTATTTTCAATACTTCAATATGAGTACTACTATACCTTCTATGAGCTATTTATTAATCGTCTTATTCAATTATAATTATTTTATTATTTCTAATCAATAACCCATTACAAAAACGTTCCCATCACTAATTGTAATTTATGATCTATTGCGACCTTGAATCGACCAATTGCAATGCTTTCTTTTACCGCTCCCCCGCACCGCATACCTCAGTGCTTTGACTGAAATGTTTCTTAGTAGAAATGAAGACATGAGGTGTCTATTAGGCTATGTTGTCGCTGCCGCTCCCGCAGCCCCTCCCCGCGTGGAGCATAAAGCTCCCCTCCAAAAGCAAGGCGCGCCAGAAAACACAGAGGCGCGCCTTACCTCCAAGGTCCCATCCGCAGGGCGACGGTATCGGGTGTAAGGAATGTAGTAAAAAATAATAGTTTCAATATATTAAGAAAAAAGTCACATTAATTGAAGAATTTGTTGCACTTTAAAAATTTCCTTTGGACTAGGATACAAACGGGTGATATCAGGAGCCCTTTAACGGTCATTTTATATACTCTAGGAAAAGGTAGCATTCCAATGAGTATAGCATTAAACCATTTCATAGGTAGGTATATTTAAGGTTATAACTCAAATATCTATGCATATACTTAAAAAAAGACGTGCGGCAGTCGGGGACTGCTGCGGTAAAGCATTGCATTTTTTATCAACTTATGCAATTGTAATTACTTATTTATTTACGCAGTATTATTTTTTCATCCGTAAGCGGAGTGGGGGGGTGTTATAGATATGCAATAGCTTAAAAGTATTACGAAAATATAATTTATTTAACTTAAAATGTTTTTTATTTGTAATTGGAAACGTTCTCTTCAAACATTCGTCAAAGATTAGGTAAGTAAGCGACCGTGCAAAAGGTTAAGTACCTACCTACGCAGTTGACAGATGCCATTAAATCTTATTTGTGGAATTGCGGAATAAATTATCTGTAATGGAATCCATCAAACGTCTGCATTGATACCGAAATGTGATAGTCATAAAGTATGAGCATAAATATTATATACGTTCACCCACTTACTAAAATACAAAGTAAACTTATTTTTGTAGCAATAAAGATATGTGAATCCGGAACATCAGCGTAAGTATATTCTTATTGCAATTCTATATAACGTGGGTGTGACGTCAGGAAGGCCAGGAGTCTTCTTTACTAGCCATTCTTGAAGATTTCAAGTAAAACACAGGAATTATTCTTCTTCGATTTATTCACAATTTAGGAGGTGCGATCGGTGACAGTTATACAAGAATCTTTTTCTACCGGCAGGCGCTCGCCGTTTTATTATAATGTTAGGTGAGGTGACAATAATAAATTTATGTAGGGTAAACTAAATTAACATCTTTAGAAATCACTAAATATTTGTAATTAATAAACAAACAATTTTCGATCTATAAACTAACTAAAATAATTATTTTCGTCAACGTATATTTCATAAATACGCGGTGTCCCGCCGACATATATGTATCTTCCTCAAAAAAGTCTTGTACCTATACCATACCAAATACGACTTACTTTAATTGATAAGTATCAGAGCTATTATTAAAAATTCTCTGTATTTCAGATGTCCATAATCATTCGTATTTTGTGTAATATTATCTAACAAGAAAAAAATCAAACACAAAAAAGAACATTATATAATACAGCCTTAAGTACCACGAAATGAAATGTATTTATAAGCCTACAGGGGCACTGACAAATTGACAAATTTTTTTTCTTACACTACCACCTGATCGCAACACGACCTCAACTAAAAAAACTCGGCAAGAATCTCAGCGGGTTTGTCTTCGACTTTGAACTACTTTGGAAATAATTCAGAATTTTCAGTTCATTTCCTATAGGTATTATATTTAAGAACTGCATCTCCATTAAATTCTCATATATGTCATCAGTCAATCACAACTTTATATAGGTGGCAGAACAATGGTTCGACTGGGAGGTACCATTGCCACACCTACTACTAGCATGAAGCAGTTCTTGCGTTTCGGTGGAACGGTGTGGTTGCTCACTTTTATACTTGTATGAGGCGACCAGCTTAGTCCTCGGGAGTAGCAACGCATCTGTGATTAACTTCAGTTACATGAAGTTGCTTACAGATGTCCATGGGCAGCAGTGACCACATACCATTAGGTGGACTGTATGCTCATTTGCTACTTTAATGTTATAAAAAATATATACAGAACTTGGACTTCACTTCCACACCTATATCGTATTTATGATTTTCATCCCCATCAAAGCCTAAAACACATGTCAATAGCTATCAACTTTTTCATCAGCCGACCTTAAAGACTATTTACGGAATAAATTATCCTCAATCGTTCATCAGAAGCACGGATCTGTACTAAAGCGTGATAGCCGATAATCAAATATAAACATTGTGAGTCACGTCGGACATGTGTGTGTCTATCGATGTCGGTTCGGATGATTATTCAGATGCGCGTTTCCATTGCATCCCGTCAGTCAATTTTAATAAAAACAATAAAATATTTCAAACGTCATTTATTTGGTGTTTATGGAATAATACGTTGTTACGATCATAGTAATATTTTTTTTAATTTTTGCGTTGTGGTAGGACGTGTGTATGTCTATCGATGTCAGATCAGATGGTTATTGGGATGCGCGTTCTATTGCTTCCCGTCAGTCAATATGAATAAAAACACAAAAAAAAGAAAATGTGTCATTTCTTTGTTTCTCTTGGAAACGTTAAGATAATGATAGCAATTTTGCCAAGCTTTAATTAGACCACAATCATAATAAATATTTTTACAATAGATCTATTGAAATTTATTATAAATTTTTAGATTTTTTTGTATTAATAAATCTAAAACTATAATAATGAAAAAATAGAAGAAATCGTACTTAGTTGCTTTATTTTTTAATTTATATATGACTTTTTGCCTTATAATACATATTACTGGCATTCGGATATACTTAAAATATTCGATGAGTCACTTTTTGTTCTGAATGGATAAGTTACTATATCCAGAAGTAGGTGTGGCAGGGGTGTCGCTTCCGGAAACCACATTGAGTTGTACCTTTTAATTGCTAATGTCAGTCACATGAAATGTATCTGCCTTATGACGTACGGTTGCGTATACATTACATGGGACAAGACCCCTTTAGACCAGAACTTTGGACAGAATAAAGTTATAAATAGAGACCGTAAGATGATCATAATTAATACCATGATCCATGCGTTGTAAATAGAATTCACTAATATGTATGTGGAATAACTGTCTGTTATTTTGTTTTCCATCAATTTTAATTTTTAAATTATTTTAAAATTTTTGAGTATCGGGAAGTATTCATATGCATTAAATATATATTTTCTAATGTAAATAAGACGGTTCCTAAACTTTGCAAGATAATAGTAATCGATTACAAATGATTTTAACAGCAGGGATATCATAATAATAGGAATGAGTAAATAACTTGCTTTTAAATATCTAACATAATAACAGAATGACAGCTTTACAATAACTGATAAAAATATAGAAAGTAACAACTGAACCACGAGAAATAACAGTCAAAATATTCGAAGAATAAACTATTGAAATTTAAAGCTATGTTCATGCTAAGTTCAAAAAGTATTTTGTGAGCAGCTTCTAGTTCTCCGACTTTTGTCTCGGTGGATGAGCAGGACCTGTAAGGGCCGGCGCACATATGACGGAGAGCAGCGCAGAGCATGCTTGCGAAATTTTCTAAACGAAACACACACTAGCCGAAATTTGCGCAAATTACTGCGAGAATGGAGTAGCACGTCGTGCGCGCGCGGTCGCGCTCCTGCGCGCTACCTTTCGCATGCGGTCGCTTCCATGCTCCTCAGAAATAAATTGCTGGTATTTAATTTTGGATTTTATTTCTAAAGGGACAATGACGATAATAGCTTGACAGTGAAAAATGCTCTGTGCTGCGGTCCGTCATATGTGCGCCGGCCCTAACATAGGTCTTGAACCAAGTACAGAGCCCTTGCGACTAGCATAATATGAAAATACTTGTTTACTCTTCGTGAGTAAATCTGGATGGTATTTCTAGTATATTTTAAATAAGCAGTACTACAATGTCATGGGATTTCTATTTAGCCTTTGTATCTTCTGTTATTACATCTGATAAAGTTAATCATGTGAGTCATATGGACTATGCTCCATTACTAGGATAGTTCTAGACATATTGACGCGCTGTGCCATGTCATAGCGTTAATTTTTAATTGCTTTTAATTAATCTTAGACATACAGTAGGAAATCTTAATGACATATATAACGTGTTACAAATGGAGGTATAAATATATCAGTGTAACATATTTATAGGCAAAGTTCATTAATATTACATGTAATGGTCTTGCATTGTAGCACGTTTTTATTATAAAATGGTTGTGATGGTATTAGAGGCCAATAAGCTACATCATTTGTAATATACGTCTTTGTTATAAAATATTTTTATGTTCTATTTATTCGTACATGTATGTAGTTCTAAGTGGTTTTGATTTATTCGCCGTCTTTGTATGTCGCCAAGAATAAATACTGAAGGTTATTATATGTTTTGTAGACTGTTGAGATTTTTTTTTTACTTAAGTAAATTATATTTTAAATAAGCTGTTACTAACAATACTGTATATCGCTCATTTGTTAAAAGCATTAAAAATAAACCAATACGTAATGCTTTCATACATATGAAAGTACTGATTTGTTCTAACGATTTGTGTCACTTAAATTAAAACTATCTTCAAAGAAAAATTGTTATGCAATTGAGTCAATAGAATTAAGTTACAAAGAATTGAATAATATTAATTTTATTTCTATTGATGTTGGTAATAATCATATTGGTACACGATATTACATTCCAAACACGTACCACGGGTACAAACGATTCACGAATAGGTAATGTAATATTGTATTTGGTGTTGACTTTATTATTTAAGTTCATTGATTGCATTCACTAGCAGCATAACAAGAATGGACTAATTAAGAAAATATAAACTAAAGGTTTTACACGAGTTGCACGCATACCTTTTAACCTGATACCCCTATTAGGCACTTAATGTGGATACAGTGTTATGAAATGTATGAAACTTAATTATATTATTGCTTCAATCATGTGAAAAATAATGTTTACGATCTCTACTCTTCCAAAAATAACTGGGTTGGATAAGAAACAGTATAAGCAGATAATTCGTGATTAAGTGTGATAATATTTCAAAATGATTTATAAATATTATAAATCGTACGTCTAAAAACCTTATTGTTACCGCTACAACAGATAATTCAGAACTTCATTCGATTAAAATCTTGGCACTAGAAGTTTATACCTATTGACACTAACGTTTAACGTATAATACACGACAATGGAAACGTGTGCCCCACAGACGTCATCAGATGCAGTGAAATTTGGCAGGAGAGCCGCTGTTATCAGCGGACGGCTGCGCGATTTACAACTAATCTGTCGGAGTTACCTAACATTTAAACGTTTTACCGGAACCGATATAAAACCAATTAATAAATGGGTACGAGCGAGAATGACTCGGTTATCAATGTCGAAACTTTATATAGTGTTTTTGTTTTATTTTTACCCAATGCTGTGTACATGTTACAAAATAGCCTTATTGGATTTTGAACTACTTGAAGCCCACCTAAATTCGATCCCAGATAAATTGAGATACACGCCTTATAGAGTCTTTTGTTTTGTTTTCGAGGGGGAAACCTTCAAAAGGTACCCGACGCCGTGTGAGCGACGCAGTTATGTGAGATTTTTACCGCACTAAAATCCCCGGGGTGGCCGTCCTCGGCGCTACAAAGAGGACTCCGGGATCTCCAAAGGAACGCAACCGGAGTCTTCCGAGCGCGCAGCCCCATCGGGATCTTCCCGGATGGGTGGCTGGACCCACCGCTCCGTCTCGTCTTTACGACGATATGCAACCACACATACCGCCGTCCTTCCCGGGGTGGCCTGACCGAACAGTTTGAGCTCCCACTCTAGCCGCCCGCAACCCCGGGAGCCCCTTTTAGTCGCCTCTTACGATAGGCAGGAGATACCGTAGTCGTATTGTAATCCCGGATCTACAGGGACGAAATCTGAAAAAGCCTACGAAAGCAGTTACAAATTGTCAATTGTAATATTTTTCTTACATTACCACCAGATTAGAACAATTATACCATTTATACTATCTTGAATCTTGCCTAAAATTTGACTAAACAAGAGACTTGTTTACAAAGCTTCCTGTGCCTGCATAAGACAATGATGTATGGCTACATCTGGTGCATATGCACCTTAAGGAACCTTACATTGTAATTTTACAACCAAGATTACAATGTTTGTTCGCTTATCCATACAAAATAACAATATTGTGATAGTGAGATGGGATAGCAAGATGTACGAGTAGATGCCTCTTAAACTCTGTGAACATATGTACACACAAACAAATATTTGTTTGTAGACACGTGTGTTATAACTTACTATGTAACGTTTTATGTGTATTGTAAATTAAAATAAAAGACTTGAAAATTGGCTTGAAATCAAAACTATAGGTACTTATTACAGGTGAAGTACACCCCTGTTAAGTTCGCAGAACTTGTGTTAGGGGTGAACGCTCTTTCCTGATTGCATAGAACCAGTGTTGTTAACAATATAATAAAGACATTCAATTTTCAATTTTAAACTGCGAGGGTAAACACAAAATTTACTTATAAAACAGAATAATCGCCGCATGATCCGATGGTCAGATGATAGGTGGTAAACTATAAACTGGTTAGATGGCTCGGTATACTTCTCTATCATGAATCATCAAGAAGATAGAACATGTTATATATGAAGTTGCTTGCAGATGCCCATAGGCGGCAGTGACCACTTACCATCAGGTGGACAGCATGCTTGTTTGTTACTTTAAACAGAAAAAACTTACGAATAAACTTGCAAATACGTGAGGAAATCTGCAAAGGTTTTTCATGATATTAGCTTATATCTTTAAAGTAGGTAATAATTAACTACATGCACATAGCTTCTAAATGTCAAAGGATTATCCGATGATGGGGCTAGGTGCCCGATCTAGGACAAACCCTGTGAACAAAGAATGACATTAAAGTTATAGTTCTACGCTAACACTGCCTGTCTCTTCGATACATGACATCTTACTGTTAGAGTGATACAAAATTATTAATTTCCATTTAATTCTACTGAGAATTGTAAAGATTTGCAATTATGTTGCTACAAGAGCTGAGTGTTGTCGTCTTGAATATCGGCCACCCTTTCTTCACGTGGATGTCATTGGAAGCGACCCAGAAACGACGTCTTGGGGTTTTAAACGTGATAAAATGTTCATAGTTCGACCGGGGAGGTATTTATTTCTAGCGTGAAGAGGTTCTTGCGTTTTGCTGAAAGGGTGTGATTGCCATCTTTATATGCGGCGACTATCTTAGTCCCGGGAATAGTGACGCATCTGTGATTGACGTCGTATGGTGCTAACCCATTATTGTCTCACTCTGGGCAAAGGTCTTCTCTCGGAATGAGAGAGTTTTAGGCCATAGACCACCGCGCTGGCGAAGTGCGAATGGTGCACTGACTTCGTATATAAATCTTGTTCTAAATAGAGTTGCTTTTAGACGGGTCACTGCCGCCTTGTATCGTCTGATGGATTGCATGCTTTGCTACTTCAATCTTAGGAAGACCAGGAGATGAACAGCAACGTAACAACACCCACTACGGTCACCAACACTCACACTAACTATTGACTAAAGCTGTTGACAAAAACTCTTATTGTCGTCAACCCATTATTGTCCCACTGCTGGGCACGGGTCTTCTCTCAATATGAGAGAGTTTAGGCCATAGTCCACCGCGCTGGCCAAGTGCGAATTGGTGGACCTTATTGGTAGTCCCCAATGCTTGCCAGTGGGGTACACCAATAAGAGTGGTAGATCAATATACCGATGTATGCATGAAAAGAACATAATTCGTAAAAGCCACTACAGTTTATTTCATTACCGCATCCTAAAAGTGTATGGAGTTAAATCATGCAAAATCTATTTTAAACTATGAAGCACTATAGTGGAAATAGACGATTTTATCGGTATAAGGCTATTCATAGAAACACTTCCAACTGCAATGGACTTTTGTACGATTTACGACGAATGTAGGTGAAATGGTAGAACTATTCGAGGTTTGACTATAAAGACGATATCGTTTCACTTATTTTTGACTTCAATAACAGAAGTTACATACTTCTATTATAGTCTTAATAAAAGTGTTAAACGTTGCTGTCTTCTTGTTAAGGGACAGATACGTATACTAGTCTTTAAAACTTATTCTTAAATTTCAGATCGGAATCAAATCTTATCCGAGACAGTTCAATTTTTCTTTTGTAAGTTTGAAGTAAATATATAATTTTTATACGAGCAAATAGTCCATTTGATGGTAAACGATCACTACCGTCTGTCCATAGACGTCCATACATATAATAAGCAACTACATATAGAACAGGGGTTTATCTAAGGTCAATCATAGCTGTTTTGCTTCTGGGGATAAGATGGTCGCCATATGCCAAAATAAGCTGGAAAGCACACAGGGCAACTGTTTTACGTTGAAAATAAGTGCAGTTTCGAACCATAATCCTTCTGCCACCTTGATCCTTGATTGTTTTTAATGGACCTTAGAGGTAACTCAGGCACGAGTTAACATCAAGCCATCCTTCAGGTCCATGCTGGACATAGGGGAGCCTTATGTCCAGCAGTGGACCTGATGCATGGGTTTTTTGTCAATAGACATCGCGCCAGACACGCTTGTTGATGACCGCAGTGGATGTAGATATTATGCAGGAAGATGCTGTTGCTCATCTCCTGGATATTGTCTCTTAGTCTCGTCCTACTGCAGCAGGAAGTGAGAGAGAGAGAGAGTGGTGCTATTCCCGACCATCGCTATACGGCTCTTGCTTGTTTTTTTTTATCTAACTGAAGTAGCAAACGAGCATGCAGTCCACCTGATGGTAAGTGGTCACTGCCGCCCATAGACGTAATACTGTAATCAACTTTATACAGAACATGGGTTCCATCTGAAGTCAATCACAGATGCGTTGCTACTTCAGAGGACTATGATGGTCGCCTCATGTGAAAGTGTGCCGGCAACCACACCCTTCCATCGAAATACATGAAATGCTTCACGCTAGAAATAGGGGTGGCAGTGATACTTCTCCGGTCGAACTACACTGGTTCTACCACCTCCAAAATCCTTAATGCCAACCTAATCTAACCTAATACTAAAACAGGCAGGCATATTAAATTGCAGATCTCCATTCAGCAAGACTTTTAAGATTCCAAGCACAACCATTCAAGATTTTTTATGAATCGTCTCAATGCGGAGATAAACATTACAAATACTGTACATCAGAAACAATGATAAACTCATCTACAGTTGCTAGGATCGAACCGGCACCCACACGTCCGTAGGCGTAAATCTTATCAATTAAACTACAGCGCTCTAGTGTATGGGCAGATTTATGGCTTAAATTATGGGTGGACAAGAATTTTGAAATGGAAAGGGATCGGGCGATATGTGACTATAAGTGGCTATATATGTGAGCGGCGATAGATGGGATAAGGTAGCAGAACGGAAGTAATAAGAAAGTAATTACTAATAGCTAACTAACTAATAACTATAAGAGATAGTAAGGATTATATTCTGCATCTTAAAAGATAGTCCTTAAAATCTATTTTCTAGGTGGCAGAACCAATAGAATTCGATCGGGGAGTACCACCGCTACACCTATTTCTAGCACAGTTTCACCTATATTCTAATGCCTTCACGCGGGTCGTCAAATATATACATATATATTCATACGCTCGAAAGACATTACACTCCTTACGCTTAGTCTTAGTCAAGTAATAACAAACAAAATACAAAAACCAAAAATAAAGCTTACAATGAGTATATACAAAATCCGGATAGAGGCCTACACAGCTGACTCCCACCGCGCAATTAACCTCCCGTGGCGCACAACTGATAAAACGTATACAAACATAAAACAATACGAAATTGTGCAAAGAAACTTAATCAAACTGCTTTTTGCGAATTAGGAATTGAGTTTAGTAAAATTAATGTGTTGCATCGCGGTCTAAGAATTATTAGTAATCCTACTCATTATGATTGAATATAATTAAGTAAAATTTGTTCCAAAAGCAAGCCTGATTATCTTAATATGAACTTATATACCACAAATAACGAAATTAGTTACTTCTGTCTTCTGACACTTAAGAAACTAAGAGTAAGTAATTAAAAGTTTCACAAACATGAATTTAGGATGTATTTATACCATGTGCTTGTATATTTTTCAATATAAATAAGTATATATCTATACTAATAAGTATATTTAGTAAAGAACATGTTGATGATGCGAACGTCACAAACCCATATGCTTCTGTCAATCGAAAATTGCTCAATAGCCTAAAGAAATTTTCGCTTCAAAATTTACCTCCGGTTCCAAAATGCTGGTGTAAACTTAAAATCACTATGATTTCTATGACTGAAGAAAACGTCATTATATTGATGATGCGGACAAACATCAAAGAGTTCCTGAATAATCAAAACATCAGGCAAAATACAAGTAAAACTCAATTCAGTTATTACGTCCTCCAATAGAGATGCCCTGATATATCTGATACGCTCAGAATTGCTTGATTGAATGAGTCCGCTTCAAATGAGTCGCTTTTGTGACATAAATTAAGTCGTTACCCGCATTTTGTTGCGGTCTCATTGTCTCATCCTCGCACTATTTGCGGCCATTCTCATTCGGTACACCTATTTTAATTTGTGTGAACGACGCTGCCCGTTTATGAGACATGTGGACATCGTTTTCATTGATACAGCTCGTAACTGTTCATTGTAATGATTGTGTACATATGTAATTGAATAAGGAATAAGTTTGCATTTGTTTTTATAAGCATTTTAAAGTTTGTGATTGACGGATGCACTACCGCCACTACACAGTATAAAACAAAGTCGCTTCTCGCTGTCTGTCCTATGTATGCTTAGATCTTTAAAACTACGCTACGGATTTTAATGCAGTTTTTTAATAGATAGAGTGATTCAAGAGAAAGGATTTTATATAGTGGAGAAACACTTATAATTTTAGATTTTTGACTTTTAGGCGGGACGAAGTTCGCCGGGTCAACTAGTGCCTAATAAATTAGTGTTGCTGTGTAGTGCTATAGTGCTATGGTCAAAACAGACACATTTATTTGAGACATTCCAAGTCAAATCTCAATTGATTTTCTTGGGAAAGACGGAAATACAGTCTGAGTTATATTATAAATGCGAGAGTTTGTAAGGATGTATGTGTTTGAGAGCAGTGATGGCCTAATGGTTGAAACTTGCCCTCTCGATCGGGAGGTCCGAGGTTCAAACCCAGGCATGCACCACAGATTTTTATAAAAACATAATTTTATAAAAATCGTATTAGAAATTAATTACTATTGTTTTTCAGTGAAGGAAAACATCGTGAGGAAACCTACACATTCGAGAGTTCTTTAAAAAAAAGTTCTCGGAGGTGTGTGAAGTCCTCCAATTCGCACTTGACCTGCGCGTTGGACTATGGCCTGAACTCTCTCATTCTGAGAGAAGATCCGTGCCCAGCAGTGGGACAATAATGTGTTGACGCGATCTGTGTTTGTTACCCTTTCACGCAAGAACTATCTGTCGGATTTCGCTGAACTTTGCCAGATATATAGTTTATGACCTACTCGTAGATTAACACATATACATTACTGGTGGACGTGACTAAAGAACGTGAAACCGAGAAAATAACCTAGTAATCTTATATGGAGTTTAACACAGATATCAATGGTCAGAGATAGATTTTCAAGGTGGTAGAACCAGTGTCATTCGACCGGGGAAGTTCCACCGCTACACCTATTTCCAACGTGAGTATTTCTTGCGTTTCGATGGTAGAGTGTGGTTGCCAGCACACTTTCACATGAGGCGACCATCTTAGTCCTCGGGAGTAGCAACGCATCTGTGATTGACTTTAGATGGAACCCATGTTCTGTATATAGTTGATTACAGATGTCCATGAGTGGCAGTGACCACTTACCATCCGGTGGACTGCATGCTCGTTTGCTACTTCATTCAGATAAAAAATGAGGTCATTTATCATCAGATGGACTGTATCTAAAAATATGGTGCTTACTTTAGAAAACACACAAATCAATTACTTTACATTGTTTTTGTTGCGTTGCTGCAATTATTTTTATATTATATTCTGAGCTTGCTTTTTGAAATATTCAGAGGTATAACGTATACCTCATCTTTTCACATGCAAAAAAATATTCCAACAACAAGTTCCATCACTCAAGAACCCTAGAACAAGGCCTCTTCATCAATTAGTCCACACATAAACATTCCATTCATTCAGAAGAATGCAACGTGCCTATCATTTGTTATGTAAAACCTAACAAAAGTGGAGACATAATGACAGTTCCTCGCTCCAGCGCTTAATACAAATGATAGGTGTAATTCAACCGAGAATTGTTTATAATGAATTAATACAGAACGACGGCAGGTACTAATTATGTAGATTTTATGACTCCTCGTCGCTCGTGCACAGTGTCTCATCAGTTTGATGAACAAATATGACGTGATTATAGTGATTTTTGCATGCCTTCATTGAAAATAGACGGAGTAGTGTAATAGACTCTGTATCTTATCATTTGGAATATCTATTCAGAAAAAAAACGTATACAAATATTTTTATAAAAGTATATTTGTACAAGTATATTTATAAATTTGAAGCCTTTAACTATATTGCACATAACGAAGTGAGTGTGAGACATTTGACATCACATCCGACATTCACATTGACGAGGTCCGATCGCTTCGACGGTTAAAACAAGAAATCTTTTTCCGGCGTTCGCTCGCCCTTTTATAACAATGTTTGGTGGTGTGACAATAACAAATTTATGGAGGGTAAACTAAATTACGATTCTAAAAATCATTAAATGTTGCTAATTCAATAAACAAACAATTTTCGATCTTTAAACTAACTAAAATAATTATTATCGGCGACGTGTTTTTCATAAATACGCGGTGTTGCGCCGACACACATTATATTGTAGAAATCAAGTCAATCAAGTTAAATACTTTTAAGTCCTGTGGAATTCTCGAAGCGCCTTGACATGGGGCTCTTTGAGAAAGGTGAGAGAAGAGCTTTCCTACAAAGCCGGCGATGCATTGTCGACATCTCTGGTATTGGAAATAGTTATAGTCGACTGGGATTACTTTTTATCAGGTAGCCCGATAGTTTAGCCTTAAAATAATCACAGATGCGTACTCATTTAATTGTTACATGGTAGAATATGCATTATATTATTGGATTCAAACTAATATTAACTAATATAAACTGAAATGCAAAATAATATTGAAGCTGCAAAAATAAAAGTAGCGGTGACAGATATGGCGTTATTAATTTACAAAAAGTTATGTTACTTTTAATACTTAAATGTATTTATTGTAACATTCTGTGTCAGATATATCTTCATTAGGACTCTATTTATTTAGTTTATCTTTGTTATTGACGGTATGGTGCATCGGTCTATTAAATAAAGACCATTCATTGATGACATTGATGTGACGGCATTTAGATAGACTGTCAGATCTCTAGAATCGTCTGAATCAAGTTCATGCAATGATTACGACATGCAGATCATTGTAAAATATACTGAGATATTTATTGTGCAGTACAGTAATACGTCGACTTACGCTACTCCGACTTACGCTACCCTGACTTACGCTAAACCGACTTACGCGAACTCGGAGTTACGCGGTTTTCAAATCTCCTCAATTTGTGTTTTATTGAGTGCCGGTTGCGTTACACAATTTCTATATTATGGATTACATAGCCTTACTATCCTACACTATTAAATAAGACTGTGGAATACTAAGACTATGTACTTGTACGACAGCTACATTTTATTTTGTGTTACGTATTTTCTGTACCCAGACTTATGCGAATTCGACTTATGCGGTTATCAGTCAGTCACACCTATCGATTACATTCGGGGTAATACTGTACTAAACAAAGTAGGGCGCGTTGTAAAGATGAGTTTTATGTTTTTTGTTGTTTTATAAAGGAATAGGCTGTGCCTTCGAAAGCACCATCGCAACACCTATTTTTAGCTAATATAGTTATAATATGCGCTGCTATATATTACTTTAAAAGGTAAAGAGTAAGGGGACCTTACGAACCTGTATTAATGTTATTTTGAAGTATTTTTCATTTTTTGAGACTTATACTTTCGCAGAATCCATTCATTTTATTATGTGACAGGATAATTACGATGCGCAGAGTTAATTTCTTAACTCTTCCAGTGTCCTAGATCGTAGTCATGGCAAAAATATGGCCACGATTCACCCATATTAAACAACTTTACGTATTAAAATTTACTTTTCTATATCATTTTGATAACTTCCAGCCTCTGCTGTCAATTATCTCCACTGACTATGGGAGCTCTCGAGCATACTTCTCCACACTGCAAACTTATAAACATTGATATAGCTGATTCAAACATCAATTAAGTTCATCGTTTTTATAATCTACAATCGAAATACTGTTTCCAACCACGCTGACTAACTAGTTTCAACCTACGAACTTTAATTGTTGGAGGTGTAAAGGTCACACAAGTTGCTCTAGAAACAGTTGAATCTGTCATCACATTAACAGGTACATTATTTATAGTACTTTTATCGATATACGTGTGTCAGTACATGGATAGTGATAATAATTATGTTAAAAATCATTGCTTGATTGTTGATTTTGCTTGTCCTATTGTGGATATTATAATCGGATGTATCGATGTGAATAAATTTAAAAAAATGGATGGCCGAAAATAAGTTAATAATATTAATATACAGTAGGGATAAAAGAGTTTTTCGATATCGATATTATCTTCTGATGATTTATCATTTAAATATATTTAGGATCTCCTAAATATATTCAAATTATGCGTCTCTACGCATTTATTTAATTTTGCTCTTAATTAAGTGATTGCAGCTCATACATCATACACATCTGTAACGAACTTCTGAAATAATAGTGTCTATTTCTGAGAAAATTTATCTTCTCCCAAAGCATTCACTTTATGCTAAAAGTATATAATATTTCCTACTAAAAATACGGATTGTAACCACGATCATCAAACTAGGATAACATAGAAAACGAGGTTATAAAATAATATATTATTTTATGCCTTGTAACTGTTCGGGCGAAGAGCAAATTCTTGAAGATATAATAATCACTATTTGCCTGTTCTACTAGATGATATAGTCTTTTCAGCTCATTCAAACTGCAGTATTTTATTAACTAGAAAATAATAAGTTAAAAAACAAAAACAAAAAAACAAACAAATAACAAAGAAAAACAAATAACAATAACCTAATAATAATAACCTCTACAAACATAATAATTTTAAATATCTTTAATTTTAGCCAAATTTAATTATTGTTTTTTTTTATATTAATGGAAAATTTTTCGGAATCTACATTGATATAAAGATAAAACTATACTCTATCGCAATCAAAAGCAAGTAGGAGTTTAATCTGAAGGTCGTTATTATCAGGCTGATCTTTGTAGGGCAATTATTTTACATAACATGATTTAATTTAATCCCTATTGATTAAACTGAACGTTATATAGAATTTCATCGAACACAAAACGAATCACAATCTTCAATTACAATCGTCTTTCATCGTACAAGTTTACCTCACAACAGTTATATTCTTATACACTCTTTTATTTATATTTCATTGAATCTTCTATCTTATATTGAATCTTGTATCACGATGGCGAGGGCATTGAACTTCAGATTGGATTCTAAAATCAATACTTCTTAGATTAGGTTAGACTTTCCTATCTTTATGTCTTCAGCTATATCAACATCTTTCTTATTTATAGAATTTATTACATTATCTAACTTGGCTGGAACAATCTCTATACGTGAAGCAAAAACATGAGGTGCATTTTTAAGTAATATGCCGCGGACGGATTAGTATGAAATATAACATATAACAAACATAAAATCAACTAAAAACAAATTACACGCACTACTGTGCATTTGTCTTATACACATAAATAATATACGAAATAGAACATTCAATGTCTTACTATGAAAACACATAATGTCAGAAATGTCAATGTTTTTGTCAAAATACCCGTTATTGCTTTTAAATACGGCTGAGCTAATTAAACCCATATTTATATTTAACGGATGCATTCTTGAAAATGATTACATTTTACTTGAATTTGAGAAATATTCGTAATACCTTTAACAATATGTTTAGTTTTTTAATTTAAATTACGGTCTAATTTCGATGCGACGGGTGACTAGTTCTTAGATAATCCTGTTCTATCTTTAGTTCTGAGTTGAATAACTTGCTGATTAGTCGAAAGTGAAACTAATTGATCATACGATTGATGAGGTCTGCGTCTAGTTGATGACTCGGTTCAAAGATAACAATAAACGATTAAAGGTTACGTCACTGAACTATGTTTGGTAGTATTGCAGTAAAACCGCTTAAGTTTGCGTCACTTGCAAATCGGTTCGTTGTTGCCATTTGGTAGTGCGTCCTCCATGCAAATTGACCGTGAAAAGCAGTTTTGCGCATGTGGATAATTACAATAACACTGTCATTATCATAGTCATTGCCATATAAAAGTCGGGATCCTTCAAGGTTCTATGACGGGCCCAGTATTGTTCCATTTACTTATGAGGCATCTCATACATTACTTCAGTAAATTTTGCAAATGTATTGCTACTTTTAATTAAACCGATAAAAGACTATTATTGTGTATTCTGCTAATATTAGATGAAACAACATAATAAAAAAATGATATAAATAATTTCAAAGGTTATAAATATATAAACTGTAACATAATGATTTTTGTACCTACATAGTATAGCTAGCTAGCTACAGGCGTATTAACTTTGAGACAGCCGCACAAATTTCATACGCTTTCTACACTCATAGCCCTAAACTAGGATTTTTTCCTTTGTCGTGGGTACCATGGCCATGACCATGGTACAAGATGAATACACAAACACCCAGACCCAAATCATGAATCTAAACTCATCATTCAGAGGTGTCTGGCCCAGAACTCATTGCGCGTCTGACCGGTATGGTAACCGCTCCGCCACGCGGGTCTTCAAATCAAATTAAATAGGGATGCTTGGCTTTAGAAAACATCTTTTTACCCGACTGCATCATAAGGTAATGTGAGGTACAACCCATCATTGTCCTACTTCTTGGCACGTGTCTTCTCTCAGAATGAGAGAGTTTTTAGGCCATAGTCCACCGCGCTGGCCAAGTGCGATTTGGTGGACTACACATCTCCAAGAACGTTTTTTTAAAGAAATCTTGGGTGTGTAGGTTTCCTCACGATGTTTTCTTTCACCGAAAAGCAGTGATAATTAATTTCTAATATGCATAAATCAGTAGTGCGTGCTGGGTTTGAGCCTTGGACCTCCCGATTGAGAGGGCAAGTTTCAACCATTAGTCTATCACTGCTCTGAGAGTGTTTACATAATTGTTTGTGTTTCTGGTACCATGTATAATGTATTAGTTTAATTTTTTGAATGCGATTTGCTTGTATTTATTTTCGTTTCGTATATCTGCGCTTATAAATACGTATGATCCTCTGCAAAACAAATTTACTTCGAATGTATTTCTTATAACTTTGCACCATGATTAGTAAAGAGTCGTTTAGTAATCCTTTATATAAAAAAATATGAATATTAATAAAATTATTACGATTGATATAAAATATTTGTTGATTTTAGATTGTACAATGTGTCCGAATCGTAAAATTTAAAAATGTTGCAACTATTCATCCTCTTTTTTAGGATCAGTTAATTGTTCCTTTGTTCACACGTTTCTAAAAATAAAAATGTAGCCGATTGCATCAAACAAGTTAAATAATCGCTGTAGCCGTTTTATTGTCTATGTGACCTCTAGTTCTGACTTTGACTATGAGGCACTAACTTTCCGCAAATTTAAAAGCCTTGGCTAAATCTGGTGATTCATTTTTGTTTCAATTACTGCATTTAAATGTTGAAATTTTCATGCAAAATCTACGATGATTTCTGTCATGTTTAGCTGATTTACTTACAAGGCAATTACTGTTACAGGTAGCAATGCATATGCATACGATGCATATGCTTCGAGCGTTATTTACTTTACGGTGATAGCGTAATCGTTCAGCGTTATATACGAACATTTATATCCCTATCCTAAGGCTGTGTCGTCAGTAGGCAAACTGTTCGCGGCCGACTGAATTTGCGACGTATAGGTTTAGTACGCCCTGATATATATTTGAAATGGAGTGTCCAAAGTTTGCTAGTTTGCGCTCACTGTACGCTGTAACGCTGCTAACTGCTAATATTAGGTTGTGTTTGTGTTCGATTCGCCTTCATTATTATACCATCATGCACTATTCGTTATAAGCTGATATCTGCATCACACATTGGCAGTTCAATAATTTCAACCTATTCATGATATTATTTGGTTTTTAGCATTTTTGTAGGTTCTTGTTATCTTTTCGAATAAAGAAAGCTCGTAAAAATCGGGATATCCTATGTAAAAAGATATCTATCAATCTAAACGACTAAATAGATACATTTTTTCTCTGTCTTAATCATCGCCCATAAAAACTATTGGTCCATTTGAAGTTTTCTTGTATCTTCAATAATATATATGATGAGTGTTTAAAAACAAGCATGTTTCATGTTTATATCTTGTTACGGAAATCCCACAAGTTGTTTATAAACAATCATTATTAACAGGATTTTCCCATAGACTTCTCAATACTTTCAAATTAGTTCAATTCATCGAAGTCCGAGATGCAATGACTAATCGTTTTATTGTGTACTCAAAAGTCCCTATATTCGACGTATGTTATGTGAATTAGACGTGTTTTTTGATAATTTAATTGAAGTAGCAAACGAGTATGTAGTCTGATGATAAATGCTTACTGCTGCCCAAGGATACCTGTAATCAACTTCATATAGATAGGTGGAAGAATCAGTGCAGTTTGGCCGGGGAAGTACCACCGCCACACCTATTTCTAGCGTGAGGCAGTTTTTGCGTTTCCGTGGAAGGGTGTGGTTGCCGGCACACTTTTATATGAGGCGACCATCATAGTCCTCGAGAGTAGCAACGCATCTATAATTTACTTCAGATAAAATCCATATTTTATTTGAAGTTGCTTACAGATGTCCATGGGCGGCAGTGACCTCTTACCAGCAGGTGGACTGCTTGCTCGTTTGCTACTTCAATCAGATAATAAAAAAGGGGTTCTATCTAAGGTAAATTACAGATGTGTTGCTACTCCCGAGGACTAAGCCTCGTAAAGTAACCTGGCGCCAACATCCTTTCCCTGAAATACAAGAATTGCATCACGGTAGATATAGCTGTAGCAGGGGTACCTACCGGGCCGAACTGGTTCTACTAGTACTAAGTACTAGTAGTAATACTCAGGGAATAATGATCAGGGCTATTCCCTGAGTGTTTATAGATAGGGTTTTAATGCTGAATCTTTTTTCCAACGATTTTTTGAAACGACCAATGACCAGAGGCCTGAAGCTTATCCCAGGCAAGCAATTTGCAAATCTATTTGACAAGGTAGTGTCGTCATCGCTTTAAGAACTCTTCCAAAGGTTAATAATTTGGATGAAGCCAAATATTGAATTATATCTATTATTTATATAATCTTAGTTGTTATATTTATTGGTATAAATGTTGCATATATATAAATTCCTTCTAATTTTCCATTTTTTTCATAGTGACTTCATAATGATTCATATTATATACAGAAATGCTGAGTAAAATTTTGTGCTTTTATTCCTTTATTCTCTGTTTATGTCAAGCTACTTTGATCCCGCAGCTTCGCCTGTCCCATAGGAATAAGATATTTTCCCATAGTAAAAAGGAGCCTATATGTTAATCCAGAGTATCAGCTAACTCCCTACCAAATTTTTGGAAAATCACTCCAGCCATTTAGACGTTAAGAAGTAACAAACATACACACTCACAAACTTTCGCCATTATAATATTAGTATGATTAATGTGGAAATAAATTACAAGTTAAATGACAAGTTTCTAAAGAATTCGGATGTCCAACACCATTTGTCCGTCGTGAGAACTAAGACGACTAAGGTCAAAGGTCGTTAATTAATTGCACGTGGGGTCCAGATGACTAAAGTGCTATAATCGGAAGTTTAGTAAAGAATGCGGATCGTCACCTTCCGCTTCTGAGCTAGTTTTACATCGATTACATCAGAAGGAGGGTAATGTTTCAAAAGCATATGTATAAATGTGTATGATAAGCTTAAATGAGCAAAAGGACTTTAACATACGACATTTGGTTAGATTCATATTAATTGCTGAAGTAATTGGAGCTATATAAAGAATGTATGAAATCTGGTAAGAAAGGAAGAAAAAAGTGGAGATACAATTATTTTAAGCTACATATCCATCCATCCATGGCAAAGTGGAGATACAATATTTTTTAAGCTACATATCCATCCATCCATGGGAAAGTGGAGATACAATTATTTTTAAGCTACATATCCATCCATCCATGGCAAAGTGGAGATACAATTATTTTTAAGCTACATATCCATCCATCCATGGCAAAGTGGAGATACAATTATTTTTAAGCTACATATCCATCCATCCATGGGAAAGTGGAGATACAATTATTTTTAAGCTACATATCCATCCATCCATGGCAAAGTGGAGATACAATTATTTTTAAGCTACATATCCATCCATCCATGGCAAAGTGGAGATACAATTATTTTTAAGCTACATATCCATCCATCCATGGCAAAGTGGAGATACAATTATTTTTAAGCTACATATCCATCCATCCATGGCAAAGTGGAGATACAATTATTTTTACGCTACATATCCATCCATCCATGGCAAAGTGGAGATACAATTATTTTTAAGCTACATATCCATCCATCCATTGCAAAGTGGAGATACAATTATTTTTACGCTACATATCCATCCATCCATGGCAAAGTGGAGATACAATTATTTTTAAGCTACATATCCATCCATCCATGGCAAAGTGGAGATACAATTATTTTTAAGCTACATATCCATCCATCCATGGAAAAGTGGAGATACAATTATTTTTAAGCTACATATACATTTATGTGGAATCCGTTTATTTTGAAAAGAACCGGTAGGCGCGATCTGTGCTAATTTCTTTTCGTCGCGTCTTGGCAGAGTGGTGGAGTCAGCCGAGGGTGGCATAGACAATAAAAGTTTAAATCGCTCGAAACAACGGGAACACGGAACTGCCCTCCGTTTCTTTCTTTATAAAATTAATTACCTTTTGAATGTATTAGCTGCTTTGTGATAATTATATCAAGCAAATTAACTGCAAGATTTGTTATTCTGCCATAGGCCTATAGTCGGCCTCACTATCTCTGAAGATATTGATGTCGAGTAAAACAAATGCCGACATATATTATTATAACATAAGATACCTGAAGGTACAAAAAAGGGGAGATGGCACAATTGTTTATTAAAATATGCAATCAAAGCTTATAATAACCCATTATAAACTTTTTTTATAAGATTGAAGTACCAAACAAGCATGCAGTCCACCTGATGGTAAGTGATTAGCTCCGTCCATGGATCCGTAAGCAACTCCAAATAGAACATGGATGCTATCTCGATACTAAGATGGTCGCCTCATATAAAAGTGTGCCGGTAACCACACCCTTCCATCGAAACGGATGAACTGCTTCCCGCTAGAAATAGATGTGGCGGTGGTTTTTTTTTTATAATTCGTTTTAGTATGGCGGTACAATGATATACGTTATCAGAAAACAAAATCCAAATTTTCTATTAGTAGGTACTTTGATCAAGTCTAGACTTGATTGTACCTTTTTTTTATTGTTTTCAAAAAGTACCCGACGTCGTGGGAGCGACGCGGGTTATGTGGGATTCTTACCGCACTAAAACCCCCCCGGTGGCCGACCTCGACGCTGCGAAGAGGATCCGGGAACTCCGATTGACCGCCGCCGGTGTCCTCAGCGTGTGCCCCATCGGGCTCTTCCCTGGTGGGCGTGAACTGCTCACCGCACCTACTGGTTTTTACGGCAGCATGCAACCACACATGCCACCGTCCTTCCCGGGGTCGCTTGGCCGGACGGTTCGAGCTCCCACTCTTCCCGCCCGCAACCCCGGAAGCCTCTTTTAGTCGCCTCTTACGACAGGCAGAGGGTACCGTAGTCCTATTCTGGTCCCGGAACTACAGGGACAAGACTTGATTGGACCTAGATCACATCAGAACATGAGAATCAGGTCCAAGTAATTTGGTTTAATAATTACTTCTAATAAACATACTATAGATTGCTTGTTCCATTTGCATAATATTTGCAATATTTGCAGTATTATTTCCTGTCACTGAAGTACCTGTTGTTCTCGAGGGGAAAACTTCAAAAGGTACTCCACACCGTGGGAGCGAAGCGGGTTTTGTCAGATTTTTGCCGAACTAAAACCTCCCCGGTGGTCGTCCTCAGCGCTATAAAGAGGATTTCGGGATCTCCAAAGGAACGCAGGTCACTGAAGTATTTATATTAAAAACGTTCAAACAGCCCATTTTGTTTGATTTGTTTTGGTGTACAAATACAGTAGTACTAAATTGTAGTAACTTCTAAGAATTACACCTTAGGAATAATAGTATTCTTGTATGCCTATGTGTCAGCAGCACCAACATAGTTAATCAGAAAGAATTACTCATACATAATACTTAAACTAAAAATATAATCCGGCCACAAATATTGTTACACTGAATCATATATCTACATTTATTTTAAACGTCATTTTCAACCTTTCAAATAATTTACGAGTGTAAAAAAATCGTAACTTCTTAGAATATCACATTAGGCGGGATCCGCTCCTGTAACGCAAATTTTTTGGTCGTATTTTACCAAAACCTAAGACATTTTTTGCGTCACATATCACGTTTGTTAATTGTCCCTTTACACAAAAGAGTTAATCCTATAATGTTATTCGAAGCGTGGTGCGGTAAAGCTATTCAATATTGAGATTTTTTATTAGGGCTCCTTTCTCAAAAAGTAAAAACGGAACCCTATTACTAAGATTTACAGACGACCCTCGTGGCGCAGCGGCTACTATACTGGTCTGACACGCAGTGGGTCCTGGGTTCGATTCCCGGACAGACAGGTAACTGAATGATAAGTTTAGTTTCTTTTCTGTTCTGGGTCTGGGTGTTTGTGTATTGGTCTTTGTGTGTGTCCATGGCACCCACGACACAGGAGAAAATCCGACTGTGGGGCTATGAGTGTAGAAAGCGTTTTAAGTTTTTTTTTTAAGTTTAAGACTCCGCTGTCCGTCTGTCTGTCTGTCACCAGGCTGCATCTCATGAACCGTGATAGCTGGACAGTTGAAATTTTCACAGAGGATGTATTTTTGTTGCCGCTATAACAACAATACCAAAAATATATATTTAAGGGGGGCTTCCATACAACAAACATATTTTTTGTTCAGTTTTGTGAAAACAATGGAACTGAGCAGTGATAGCCTAATAGTTGTAAGTTACCCTCTCAATCGATCGGCCGGGAGTTCCGAGGTTCAAACCCAGGCGTGCACCACTGATTTATGTGCGTATTAGAAATTAATTATCTCTGCTTTTCGGTGAAGGAAAACATCGTGAGGAAACTCACACACCCGAGAGTTCTTTAAAAAAAAGTTCTCGGAGGTGTGTGAAGTCCATCAATTCGCACTTGGTTAGTGCGGTAGACTATGACCTAAAACTCTCATTCTGAGACCCGTGCCCAGCAATGGGAAATTAATGGGTTGACGACAATGGTACGAAACCCTTCGTGCGTGAGTCCGACTCGCACTTAGCTGTTTGAATCCGTGTGAATAATAAAGGATTTTGTGTCATAAGACGTTAGCCCCCGTTTGATTTATGTCTCGTATTAAATGACCGTAGGTTTGTACCTGGCGTTTTCTTTGCTTCATCTGCGTTCTGATTTTTTGTTCAACATAAGTTTGTGATAACCTCACACTGTGTACTTTGAGGTTAGCGCCGCGTTAATATATCGCGTTTATACGATGTCTACTAGCTAAAGTATAAATCAATGTGCCATAATGTAACTGCTGTGATTATTTTATATAATAGTTTCACTTTCACCCAAAAGGTCAAGCATAAATATTAATCTGTGAGGATTGTCAGTTATCAAATTAAAAAATTAATTATTTCACATGAACAACTGTTTTCTCACTGACTGTACTTATTCATTAAAAATGGAAACGGGATCAGACCGGAATGAATCAAAAAAATAGATCCAACTGTACAAGTATGTATGAAGTATGAAAGTCGGTACATATTCTTTAATGTTCTCGTTTTGTTAATTGGTGATTTATATTAGGTTGTTAGTTGATTAAATTTTATAAGATTTCGGACATAGTAAAAAAAGAGAACATTTGTATGCCTCGCCAATCAATTCGAGTGTTACGGGGCTAATTTTCTTGAACTAGTTTGAAACTAGTTTTTTTCAGTCGTCACTACTATAGCCATAATAACTACAAGTTAAGAAAAAGTTTAAATTAAATGGCGTCCTTATCTCGTATCGTAGTAGCAAACGAGCATGTATTCTATCTGATGAGATGGTCACTGCAGCCTATTAGTATCTGTAATGTCACCAATTTTAAGAACTAAGATGGTGACCATAATACAGTAATATCTCGACTTACGCTATCCCGACTTACGCGAACTCGGAGTTACGCGAATTTCAAAACTCCTCGATTCGTCTTTTATTGAATATCAAGTGCGTCAATCTCTACATTATCTATTACATAAACACTTACTATCCACACCTATTTCTAGCGTAAAACAGTTTTTGCGTTTCATTGGAAGGGTGTGGTTGTCGGTACATTTCTAAATGAGGCGACCATCTTAGTCCTCGGGAGTAGCAACGCATCTGTGATTGACTTCAGATAGAACCCTCGTTCTAAATAAAGTTGTATACAGACGTCCATGGGCGGCAGTGACCATTTACCATTGAGTGGACTGCATGCTCGTTTGCTACTTCAAATAGATATAAAAAATCCCACACAATTGTTCAGCTACTGCACATGTTTGGTCGGATAGAATCAACGACCAGCTACAATATTTTGTGTTACGTACGTCAATTTCTTACACCCCGACTTACGCGAATTGGACTTACGCGGTTATCACTCAGACCCACCTATCGCGTAAGTTCGGTATATTATTGTACACATATGTACTGCGTGTAAGTCAACAAGCATGAAGAAGAGTGGAGACCCTTTTACTGAGACGCAAGAACTACTGCACTGCTATTTATATTCTATTGCTGGAGTATTGTACATCATCATACTTCATACTAGTATTATAAAGGCGAAAGTTGTCAGTGTGTTTGTCATCGTATGTTACTTCTTCATGATTGAATGGCTGGAGCAATTTTCATAAAATTTGGTAGGGAGTTAGCTGATACTCTGGATTAACATATAGGCTACTTTTTAGTGTGGGAAAATATCTTATTCTTACGGAACAATCGATACATTCATTTTTTAACGCGGGCGAATCTGCCGGGTTCAGCTAGATTCAAATATTTTTAAAAGTTTATAGTGTGCTGTAGTCGTTACTGGCTAGTGCCGCGGTTTTATAAGGTTGTCAACTCCTATTGATATTTTACTATGAAGTTTATTCTTTAATTTTAGCTCAATGTGTTAAATAGTCTACTGTGTGCTGTGGCTACCCGTGGCTGGCGCCGCGACCCGTGATGCAGCGATCAAAGTGATCGAGACGATTAGAGCTTCGGTTATATGTCCGTGTATCAATTTATAATACGTACTCTTATTACGAATGTGAAAGTATGTTTGTTTGTGTTTTTAAGGTATAAAATGTTGTGATATTTAAAATAGATGTATTGTTGCAATTAATCAATTTTTAATACATATTTTTACTTGTGATTCAAATAAACATTTTCTATAATAAATACATGTATTTACAAATATATACCGTAGCACTTCTTTGATCCCGGAACTACAGGGATGTATAGCCTGTGGTTCAAATAAATCTTAAAATATCACAATTTATAGCCAGGTGGTAGAATCAGTGACCGGGGAAATACCAGCGCCACACCTATTTACGCATAGTTGCCGCCTCACTTTTACATAATGTTCGAACATCTTAGTCTTTGGGAGTAACAACGTACCTGTTTGCTTACAATGACACTTACCATCAGGTGGACTGCATGCTCGATTGCATCCATATATAAAAAACTTACATTAATTTTATACGATCAAAAACATTACCCTCACGTCTACGCAGGGAGGTAAGATTATAAGGTCACATAAAAGCGGGTGGAACCGAGAACTAAGCCATAGCTATATATCTGGGTAACAATGGCGGCGCCTGACCGTCGCTTGTATAGTCGTACGACATACACCTACCATAGATGATTTATGGTGTTATCGAGGTAATTAGATGTATGATATTCAAATTACATCTTGTCATATTCAGATTTACTCGTATACCGAATAAAAATGTAAGTTGAGATTTGTAAATTAGATGTATTTGCAAAAATTTGTTTGGGAGACTGAATAAAAATAGAAATTACTTTATTTGTAAGTATTCATCTCTTTGTTCATCTTCTATGTATGTTTGAATCAGTATGAAACTAAAAATATTTAATTCAATTTATTACAATAATATTAAAAAAAGTACAATTTATAAATATTAATAACTATTTATATGATCAGATAATATTTAATATTTCCTTTATCAGAATTCTTCAATTAAATCGAATTTTGTTACAATTATGTTAATAATTGTAACAAAATTCGATTTTATTTTATCACAAGTAAAAACACGGGCACAGTTATTTGTAATTACTTATAGATTTGTAAAATTTGACGTTAACTGTTTTTAATTGATACTGCATCCCGTATACTCTACATCTGGTACTTATCCTTTACCTTTTTGCCTTTATCTAAATTTCAATTGTCTTCCCATTCTCGGCGAGTTTTTTCAGGGTTCAACTGGGTCGGGTACTTACTATCTCCGTCGGACATGATTATTAAAGCAAGACATTACCATTAAATTATTAATACTTATGTGTCCTCTCACAATGGTTCGTATACCATGCAAATATCAGTATGTAGGATCTTTTTATCTTTCAGAACTCTTTTACAGATTTCTGAAGCATGTAGGGTTTTTTTATAGTTGGACCTAACGATAAGGCAGACGGGCAACCTGATGGTAATCAGTCACCGTCGCCTATGAGCATTTGCAACACCAGAGGAGCCGCCAATGCATCGCCGGCGTTTCAAGGAGGGCTCGTTTTACACTTTTTTTGGTTTCTTTACGTTTCTCTTCTGCGTTAAAGCATACGACAAATTCTATTTAATACGTTCATAGCATGAAAATCAGCGAACCTGACGTTTAAACATTCGACGTGACGTGACGGTTTATTGTTCTAGTAAAATCCATTGTTAATAATTTTACTTTGTTATTTGTAATTAAAACGATGACACTAATCAAATCATTACCTTTTTTCCCTATGGTCGTATCAAAATAATTCCTCCTAGGCTATCATAACTCGCATACCATGTTACTAAGTCATTATAGAGATCAAATCAAGCATTATTGATTAGAGTCGTCAGCTCTGTACAAATCCACAATGGCGGCGCCCGACCGTCGCATCAGAATGGTTAAATGATCCGAAACGGTTGAAATGCACTCAATGGAATGCAAGTGCATTGTGGGATGCTGTGGGCCAGCGTTTCTCAAATGGGTCGCGACCTGGTATCTGGCTATAAAAAAACCGGGTTACAATATTATTTTGCTGTATACCATTAATTATATTCGTAATTGAATGTTATACCCGTTGTCGCTTAGAATATAACATTTGATGTTTATATAATAGTACCTTTTTGCCTTTTTGTTACTTTAATATCTTACATCCAATAATAATTTAAAAAATCTGTGGCACAAATAAAGAAACTTGACTATTTCCGAGCTCTGGCTCTCCCAAACTTTATTGTAACGCAGCAGTGATGAGATGCTGTTATTTGGTGAGGTTTTGTGACAAAGAAGGTGAAGTGCGGTGACGAAGGAGGTACAGTGAAACGAGGGGGTGAGTAGAGGAGATGTGCGATGGTTGACGTGGCAGAGCTGTCATTAATAAAAAGAATTGAGAATAAAATGTTGGTTATATTTTCTAGTGTCTTATTTTATAGCGTTATTTTATAACACCGTGGTATTACGAAGTTTGGGAAACACTGCTGTAGGCTAAATAAAATGCATCTTTGTTGTCAGATGGTATTGAGTTTTGAAGTCAGTTGAGGAATCCTTGTATAGTGTTAAGGTTTTTATCGTATTGACTCGAGCATGCAGTTCATCTGATAGTAAGTTGACTGACGCCCATGTCTGTTATCTGTCCACGATCCGTGTTGCTATGGTTACCATGTCGCTTTAACGCGCAGTGGGTTCTGGGTTCGATCCCCAGTCAATCAAATATGTAAACAATGATTTTTGTTTGGCGTGACCTTTGTGTTGGCGTATTCGTATTGTTTTCTTATTTTTGTTATTAATTATTTATATATGTATTAGCTTTTGATAGTCCACTGCTGAACAAAGGCTTCGACATTGCGTCACTCCTATCGTTCTTGATTTATCTAAATTCATCGGTTACCTGCAGCTTTTTCAGGTCTTCTTCCCTTTCCTTTCATATAATTTCAAATAGGACTAATTACTAATCCCCAGATGCAGTAAGGTTTCAGTTTTGGTCACAAAAAATGATGTTGCTGTTCATCCCATTTGGCTTATGCTGAAGACTACATTAGGAAGCCTTTCTTAATCTTAGTTTTAGTGTTAAAGCGTGAACAGTAATTCAAACTGAACATTATTTAAGAACGTTTTTAAAAACGCAGGAGGAAATATTTGTGGTGTTACCGCGTAGGAACCTATTGGGTTCCATCCACCAAAATTCTTATTAATATTGAAATCTAAGTATCAATATATGTCAATTCTGTCGTGGCTTTCTATTATGCATTTTTTGGATTTTTTATCTTCCCTAACGAGCAATATGCCTATAGGTATATTGTTTTTTATAACTTTTACTAAACAATTTACTCGTAGTTTTTAGACATATCTATGTCGGTCTGCGGTTACCATACAGGTCTGACGTGTAGTGGGTTCCGAGTTCGATTTCCGGCCAGACGGGTTTCTGAATGATGAGCTTAGATTCTTCTTCTTAGATATATAAATTAGATTATTCTTCTTCTGGGTCCAGACCCAAAAGAAGAATATAACTCATCCAGATGTTTGCGAGTTCATGTTTGTCTATGTGCATGGCACCCATGATACAGGAGTAAATCCTACTATGGGGCTATGCATGTAGAAAGCGTTTTTAAAACATAAATGGAAAACTTAACGTATGCTACGATATAATATACCTATTGCTATGCCATGTATGATATGTAATAATAATTGAATAATCACAAACTAAAGTACTTAACTTTATAGTAATTTTATACACGGCGGTCTGATCACTATCTAAGTGATAAGACCGCCTTTTGTACATAACATTATGTATCTTTTGTTTTTGTTACATATAAATTGGTGTACAATAAAGAAATTTTGTATTGTATTGTATTGTATTGTAATTTTATACCCCATAAATTTTAAAAATCTTCACTAAGCTATTAAAGATCTTATTTTTAAATTTAGTGTATCAAATATATTTGTATTCAGCTATTTGTATGAAACATTTACACCTTCTAATCTCATAAATTTGCCATGGCATTTACAACCATATAAAATTAATAATATAATTAATGGCTCTCGTGGTTATAAAAGTATAACGTTCGACATTAACTCATTTATACATAAAATTTACCAAAATGTGTTATTCCATTAATTCTTAGAAGCGGTCGGCGTTTCTTTATCGGATTCTTGGGTTTGTGACAGTTCGGTAAACGAAGGTACGCCGAACCTTAACGCCACTGTACAGGGTGTGACATGTTAGTAACGAAAATGTAATTTAAATGTATAATATATTAAGTAGTACTTAATATACTTATGATAATTATTAAAATACGTCTTATTTTGGAATATTGAAACGCAAATACTTTATGTAATTTAATGAAAAATCCAAAATGATATTCAGGTGCATGTGTTTATATATCTCGTGTTTATATAAAACACGAGATTTGTTTTAAAAATGAACGTGGTAAAGATATGTATTACGAATCAATCTGTTATCGTAATAATTACTAACAAAAATCTGTTGTCATTATAATTAAGAATGCGTCGTGTAATAACAAAATGTAACAAAATAAAAAGTAAAATATAATGTACGGAATAAGTTAATACTTTTCGTCTATACATAAGTATGAGATAAACTTATGACTTTAAAGGTATCACAAAAATCAAATAATCGAGAATAAATAGCACGTACTTCGTAGACCGTCAACTTACAAATAAAAATCCACTATAACAAAAAATGTCCAAAAAAGATCACTCCGTATAACAATAAATGAAGTAGACGGCATGTCGGGTCGGTATGACGGCTATTATGGTTATTTTTTTTATTGTGAACAAAACGAGCTGAATGAATTGTGATGAATGAAATTCCTTGGACGCCTTAAGCGCCTCTATTTTGTAAAAAAACTACGCTAACAAAGAACTTCCTCTGCGAGATTCTTGCGCCACACTAACTGAATGCACTGTTAAATCACGTCCTCCATTCCTAGAATATTTGGGTGTTTTGAATTTATAGTCTTTTGAGGGTTACAGTTGCATTCTACTTCTCTAGTAGGCAAACGTCTCATTCTTATCACTACATAGTATAACAAAGTCGCTTTCCGCTGTCTGTCCTATGTATGCTTAGATCTTTAAAATACGCTACGAATTTTAATGTAGTTTTTTATAGATAGAGTGATTCAACAGGATGTTTTTTTTTATATAATTTAACCTAACGATAAGGCAGACGGGCTACCTGATGGAAAGTAATCACCGTCGCCAATGCATAGCCGGCTGTGAAGGAGAGCTCTTTTCGCACCTTTCTTGAAGAACCCCATGTCATAGCGCTCCGGGAATACCTCAGGAATTTTATGTATAATACAAGCATAATATAGTGGAAGAATACCGATAATTTTAGATTTTTGACTTTTAGGCGGAACGAAGTTCGCCGGGTCAACTAGTTTAAATTAAAAATGCGTAAAGTGAGGATGTATGTAACTCTATCGGATGTCTTGAAATTTGACACACACATAATTCATCATATAGACCAGTCTGGATACTCATTGCCGTGGTAGACGTAGAAAAAGCAGACGAACCCCTAGCGATAACCTAGTTAATTATAAAATGCGTAAATATTTTTCATACACAAACGTTGCTCCGATTTTAAACGCGTTTTTAAAAGTGTAAAATGGATGCCTTAAGCGCCCTTATTTTGTAAAAAAACTACGCTAACAAAGAACTTCCCCTGCAAGATTCTTGCGTCACAGCAACTGTTAAACTGAATGGACAGTTTACACATCCCGCATTCCTAAAACATTGGGGTGTTTTTGAATTTATGGTAATCTATAGACTTTTGAAGGTTAGAGTTCCTGTGTTTTCTATACACACTTGTTATTTAAAAATGCTTAGATTTTTTTCATATACAAGCTTTGCCCCCTTTCTAGACGCGTTTACACCAAATAATGTTACATGCCTTTAAATTGTAAAAAATAATAATAGTGTAAATGGATTTTAACAGACAAAGGATCAATATTACCTAAAAATAACTTTTTTCTTATTAATAACATGAAACGTAAAAGTTTGTTAGAAGTGATGTGTGTTTGTTACATTTTCACTCAAAAACTAACCTTCGCATTTTTCTGATATTTAGCACACTTAAAGTTTATGACCTAGATTGACACATGGGATACTCTTTGTCATGGTAGACGTGGTCATGGGGCGAACCTAGTCTTCTTCTTTATAAAAATGAATGTTTGTCTGTATGTCCTCTATAGAATCGTAAACTATTCATTTGATCATGTGATGATCTTTAGCAAAGTTGTTATTCATGAGTTCGCGAAGGTTTCTGGTGTATTGTTTTTGGTGCCATAGCAACGCGCGCAGAGTAAAGCCAGTTATTTATAAATTTAATTGAGAATTTTATAACTTACAAGCTTCCCCAAATTTTTAACACGCATTTACAAATTTAAATCTAAAGTATCTACCTGAATTCCAATAAACCCCCTTCACTTTTCAAAATTTAAATTGTCGAAATAAAAAACCTTTGCGCTGTTTGCAATTAGATGGTAAAATAAGCCAGAATAGTAAATAAATATTTTAATATATAATTTAGTGCATAAAAAATAGGATACTTTTATTACAACAATGCCTTAATAATTTAATCACTTTACCTATGCAAACTATTCTAAAAACTTCTTAAATGTGTCTCCCTCTTAAACTAATATAAAGAAACCCAAGGAATTGCTCTAGTTCGAGTAGAGGTTAGCCAAGTGCCAATTGGTATAAGACTTTTCAGATTTTTAAGGAAGCTTTTGAGTTGACTTCTAAGGAATGTTTTACACTAATTTTTTTAAACTGTTGAAGGGTTATTTTCTAATGCGCATCTAACCTAAAACCATTAAAAAACCATCGAAAATACCCATATTTGATATTAGAATTTTTACTTACCACACAATTATACGTCATTTAAATTATTCAAAAATCCCAATATTAATTATTATACATTTTTTACATTAATCATCCTTAATTACGTATTTATATAGTTACAATTACAAAATGGGGAAATAATTGGGGAAATGTGACATTATAATTTAGTTCCTTATCTAAAATGTGGGTAAATTTACGCAAAATGTAGTTTAAACCTTTCAGTTACGCAAACTCATTCATTTTAATATTTTCCTCCTTCGCATTGGACGAAAATATCCAATAGGTATTTCTCATGTTTAGGATTATGAAATGATTGCTAATTATTTTGTAAAGGTAATGAAGGATTAATATATTAAATATTAATATATTTATATTAATATTTAATAGTATATTAATATAGTAATATATTAATGTATTTATATTTTACGCATTTTTAGAGTTACTGCTCAGTTATTGAATCAAGTTATATGTATTTTATTCTTGACGTATATCCTAGCGGATTGGAAAATAACGGGCAAAGTGCGAGTCGGACTTACGTACGAAGTGTTCCATACCATTATCTATAAAAACGACAAGAAAATGTTTATTATATTTATACGATTACCTAAGGAGGGTAATGTAGGTTTAAAGAAATTTATTTCTCATAAAAAAACATACAGTTTCACATAATGAAATACAAGATTTATAATTATATGCTTACTATACTATTGCCTCTTTCCGGTTGAAGTCGTTTCGAGATCCCAGAGTCCTCCTTTTCAGCGCCGAGGACGGCCACCGGGGGGGTTTTAGTGCGGTAAAAATCCCACATAACCCTGCGTCGCTCCCACGGCGTCGGGTACCTTTTGAAGGTTTCCCCCTCGAAAACAAAAAAAAATACTATTGCCTCTGAGCTGCTTTAACAATGGATATTATTATCTAATCTAAATGATTTTGAAAAGTATGTGTGTATTCATGTATGTTTGTATGTATGTCCACTTCTTTGGCTCACGAAACAGCCCAAATGGCTGGACAGATTGTAACATGTATCATTTAAATGACTTAGTTATAAAAGTGACAAAGTTTATTTAGTCAATAAAAATTAAATTATATTTTCCGTTTTAAAATGCGTTAGTTGTGAGTCACGTCTCCTAATTATTTTATGTACTGTTAATTATCAGGAGAAGCAATTACTACGCGTATTTAACAAAAATATATGTTTCCTTCCTATTCTATTTATATATAAGGGATAACTTTCGCTACAAATTGTACTGATAGTTACAAGTTTATTGAGCTCAGTACATATATCAGCATTTAATTTGTTGTGTATTATACTTTGAAGGAACCCTAATGGAATCACCATTAGTTTACTTAGTGTTGTTTCCATTTACGTGAAATATTTTAACTTAGCCTTCAGAAATACCTACCCGTCTCTAGCAATTGTACCTGTACCTATAATGCAGCGAAGTAGCATGGTAAGTATAAATTAAATGTGTGCTACTATTAATTTATGCAATATGCTTACTACATTATTACTTGATTTATTTATACATATATGATGTACATAGGTAGTATAAGCGAGGTGTAAATATTATTACATTTAATAATAGTGGATACGTTTTAGTTTCGTATGGCGCTTCTTTTTCATTAACTATCTATAGTAGATCTTAGTCTATGAATTCAAAAGAAGCTAAGTAGGGGGTACAACCCATTATTGTCCCACTGCTGGGCACAGGTCTTCTCTCAGAATAAGAGAGTTTTAGGCCATAATCCACCGCGCTGGCCAAGTGCGAATTGGTAGACTTCACACAGCTCTGAGAACTTTTTTTTTAAAGAACTCTCAGGTGTGTAGGTTTCCTCACGATGTTTTCCTTCAAAGAAAAACAGTGATAATTAATTTCTAATACGCACATAAATCAGTGGTGCGTGCCTGGGTTTGAACCTCGGACCTCCCGATTGAGAGGGCAGGTTTCAACCATTAGGCTATCACTGCTCTGTATAAATATAAATATTATAACAGAATTCGGTACGCATAGTTCTAATAAGTAATCTGTATATTTCATCAAGAATGCTTTTAACATTTTGTAAAAATGCAATTGAGTGCACCCACGTAGTCGCCTACGAGCCAAGCCTCGGAGGCTGTTATATTTTACTAGTGATGAGAGGTTTTACTTTTATGTTATACTATATTATCAAGCTTAGTGATTTTTAATGCGACTTAAGTTATTAGATGTTGTAACTATAACGTTAGAAGAGGTTATAGAGAACGGTTGATACGATAACAGAACAATCATGATATGTACTTTAATTTTTACTTTCAAATAGTTGTATTTTTTTGTGATTTAATTATAGATGTTTTTATCGTTAAGAGGTTAAAAACAAATGTTTTGTGACAAATTTTCGGTTCATCTAGTTTCAAATTAAGACCCATCTAAAGAAGTTTCACTTTGAAAAAAATGTTGTTTTTCGAACAATAAATAGTAAGCTATTTTATAATTAATTTATTATTATGGAAAAAATGTACAAGTAACGCAAAGTAATTATAGCCAATTAAAGTATAGTAAAACAAATCGGTACATCTCTACCACGTGTTTGTATGGGCATTGTGGGAAGCTGTATCCGCGACACTGCGCCATCTGCGCCGGCGCCTGCCTCTCGGCGCCGGTGATAGGTGAGAAAATCTCTCCGCCTCGCCGCGGGCAAACATCATCGCATTGTTATGGGACGTGCTTTGCCTACACAATGACAGCCTCAGTGCGGCACTGGCTGATGGCTTAGGAATTGTTTTGTGTGATTTTTCTTCGCGATTTGCTTTTAATTTATTTTGTAACTTAGGTGGAAACTTCAGGCTCTTTACTTACGTTTTTAATTAGCAATACAAATTTATTATTTATGTGGGTTGATGTTTAATTTAAAAGCATTGGCACTAACAATATATTTTTTTATAAATAAAGCGTAATATGCTATTTTATCACTGGTGCTTACAAAATAAATTTTAATGAAATATAATATACTGTTTTAAAAGTCGTCGTGATTTAGAAAACGATTACAAATCTTGTGGTCTCTCCTATCTTTTAACAAATTCTATGAAGTTCTTATCTTGAACAAATCTCACCACAATTACTTGTAAACAGATGTTCTTATCACAATCATTGTATTTGTCAAAACTGACAATAAACGTCTTAGGCGGCATTGTCAACATTGTAAGCTGAAACACGTGTGCGAGGTGTCTGCTCTGGCAAAAAAGCGCTGATAGTAACGGTTCTGTGATGAAGGCGCGGTGTGTGAGACCGTGAGTCATCTCGTTCATTGAGCAGCGCCGGAGCGGTCCATTGAGCGCTCATTACCGCTTCGCCGGCCGGTCCTGCGCACACGCATTGCGCGTCGCTCGCGGACCAGTAACACCGACGCACTGCCTACGATATGGTGGCCCTCATCTCGCGATACAACGTGAGTTAAGCCTACGACTTCCTCTCGATTCAAGCCTACAACGAAATCGCCTCGGGCCGCACGCAAATTTATTCGAGCACCGCTTATTTAATATTCAATATTTTGTTGCAGATGGAGAATTTATCGAAATCGTGCGTGTGGCTCTTCGCCGCTGCACTCTTGGCAGCCTGCGGTGTTAGCGCCGGCGTCAATAAGAGACCATTCACGCCATCCGATTCGATTTTAGACATCATCGACACCGAGCAAGTTGAGAAAATATTAGCGGCTCGCAGACGGAACGAAGAAGCGTCGGGTACGTCCTACGTGCAAAGAAACGAGCTCGGCGAAGGAAGCTCCGAGACTATGGTGGTGTCAGTACCAGACCAGGAAGACGCTACAGAGTTACCCTCGGGAATAGATTACCGTAACATTCTCAAATCCTCAAAGAATGCACTAGTTGTTACCAAGAAGGAGTACCTTAAAGAAGATTGGTGTAAGACAGAGCTTTTGGTTCAGAAAATCCGGGAACCAGGCTGTTTACCGACTACTGTGATTAATAAGTTTTGTTATGGGCAGTGCAATTCGTTTTATATTCCGAGGGGGCCGAGACGGCGGGAAGGCAATGACGAGCGCCCGCCTCCGGCTTTCAGGTCTTGCTCGTTTTGCAAGCCTAAGAAGTTCACCTGGATAACAGTGACGCTGCGCTGTCCGGGCCAAAACCCGCCGACGCGGCGCAAGCGACTGCAGAAAATCAAACAGTGCAAGTGTTTACCGGTGGGAGTCAACTGATGTTGGTGCGACGACAGACCCTCTGCAGCAGGGGCGGTTTGTCCGTCTAGTGACGTTTAGTGGCGTCTAGAAGACGACTCCCAGGAGTGCGACACGAGAGAAGTTTCGACGGGTGAAAGTGAATAGCAAAGCGAAAAGCATGTACCGATGGACGTATTAGTACCTGTGCTTTGGTACATAATCGTTAGCGTTTTAGTGTTCGGAACGACCTGTAAAACAGTTCGCGTGCTCTCAGACGTCAATAGAGATGACGTCATGTGATGCATATATAAGATGCTGTGAAAACTCGAATATCGTGGTCGCAAAGCTTTAATTGTCTGTAGTGATATCTATTAAGCTGGTGTCCATTTAACAGTGATTGTGAGTTGACCTTGCTATCAATTAATACTTTTATTCGGTAAGCGTGATTGTGGAAAAATTTATAACCATGTTGCGTAATTAATCGGAAAATCTAGTGATCGCTCCGTAATTATTATAAAACGTGTATGTCTTATGTTGCTACAGAATTAGTGTGATATTAGTCATAGACTGTTACTGTTTTAGCGCTAAACAGTTAGTTGTACAGTTAAAGTTTTTGGTTTTTTATTTATTTTTGTAATTATTTAATTTAACGACCATGCTAATGCTGTAGCTAAACCGAAATACGCTTATAAATCGTAATTAATGTATGATTAGGTCTTAATGTTAGAATATTAAAATGTGTAGACAGTTCACATCGTAATATGTCTAATTGAATTGTTAGTTTATAAGACGGTGATCTCTTTATGGCTCTCAACGTTTTTATCAGGAATAATTGAATTCAAAGTAAAAAATACCGAAAATAAGTTGCACAGTGAGAATGAAATAGACCAAAATTAAAATTTTGGCAGATTGAGCTGAGCACTTGAAGCTATCCTTAATAACTTTCTGTCGTTCTGTCTGTCATTTCGCAAATTAAAAAGTGACAATTATGTGTTAGATAATTAAGTCTTACTTCCCTTTAATTACCGAGCGTTAAAAACTCCTCTAATTGTGGACGCTATTTTGTTATTACTATAAATATAAATTTCGCAGTAGATCCCTTTAATTCTCACCACTTGATGTAATTATATTGCTGATCAAGTAGCGAATGTCTTGATGCAGTCCTAGGTTCAATTTCGGCGTGAACATTGACTAGAGTTCACTTCATTTCAAGCCTCTACAATCTTCATAATGCATGTGTGTATGTAGTGTATGTACTTTATGTATGTGACATTCTAATTTGAGTATAGTTATTAGCTTTCCTACATATTTTACTTCATGTAATATTTCTAAATTGTAATATTTTTTCTACTACCAACATGACAAATATGATAAAATATTTTATTTTAATATACGTATATATTTAAAAAATGATTTTCAACATAATATTTTAAAATCAATTAATTAATATCTACATATATTTTTTAATATATTTCTAGATATAAATTAATGAAAATCAGGTAGTATAAAAGTATAGTCCTTCTACTTCTACAAAAACTTATTGTTATTACTTGTTCAATTATATTTTTTTCAATATATGTATATAGTTTGAGTTCGAATAAATTGTCTGTGTATACGTAAGAAAAACCCATCACAAAGTGTCATTCGATATATATTATATCAAAAATTTGTGTTAAAATTACATTATTTACATATATTTCATTATATGTAAAATAAATGTTAAATAAAAAATGTACTAAAAATTATAAGGTCAAAATCAATATTAACTATATGTATTACTTATATAAAAAAACTGCGGTTTTTGTGTCTTGCCACTTTAGTTCGATATGCAACTCATTATAGTTGAGTTCCTATGACAGATTCTTCGTAAAATTGTATCTAAATATTTCTAATATAAAATATTCAAGGCTACTGAAAACTTACAGGTGCTTAATAAACCGTTTACTTTCAAAGAAAAGTTGTAATTTTTTGGTATGTACGAATCATTGAAATGTGGATATAGAATTTAATACATTGAATATCAGTACATAGTAGATATAAAACAAAGTCGCTTCCCACTGTCTGTCCCTATGTATGCTTAGATCTTTAATACAACACAGATTTTAATGCGGTTTTTTTAATAGATAGAATGGTTCAACAGAAAGGTTTATATGTATAATATATGCATAATATAGGGAAGGAACACTGATTATTTTAGACTTTTTATTTTTAGGCGGAATGAAGTTCGCCGGGTCAACTTGTACACTATAAAATGAATGATATATATTTCATCAATATCACCTACATGTAAATGATTAAATTAGAAAGATTCATACCTCTCTTCGGTAAGCGTAACTTCTTACGACGAAAAGTATTTAGCTTAGAACTCATTATACTACTCAATTATGTTTTTGAAACATGGGTAATATAATGATGGAAAGTGATAGGAGTGAGAATATAAGGAAAACAGGCCTGTTTATCATTATTTCCAATTTTTTTTAGTAGCATACAGACAGGTGATAATAAATTTGTAGCAAAATTAACTTCCAAAAATTATAAATGCCCCGGAATTTAACGCGGGGAGAGCTGAAGAGAAGAATCTGGACCATTGTAACTTTAATATTATATGATACGAGATTATAATAATATATATAGGTAATATATAACCTAGTTCACCTTACCATGAACATAAAATAGGAACACAGGATCAAATCAAAATATTTTGTTCATAATTTAATATTATTTTGTTTTTAACTCGTTACATAAGAAACAATACTGTTTTGCTGTTTTATTTGAAAACAGAAAATTTTAAATGTTAAATTTATTCCCATTTTATATATATTTCATCAACATTAAATATTTTTTGTAACAACTTGTTGTGTATTTTTTTGTTCTACAGTGTGTGTTTTACATAAAATTCTTCAATATGAAATGTTAATTTTCCCAATACATATTAATCTTTGTCGTTCATGTACATCTGTAATCAACCCTACTTTAAGAGTACCATCTTACGTCGGCTAAAATGCAGCATTAAGCCTAAGAAGTTAGGACGTCTCCTATAAGTATGTCACTTTGACGACCCGCGTGGCAGAGCGGTTACCACACCGGTCTGACCAGCAATGGGTCCCGGGTTCGAATCCCGTCCAGACAGGTGTCTGAATGATAAGTTAAGATCCACGTTCTGGGTCTGGGTGTTTGTGTATTCGTGTTGTGTGAGTCCATGGTACCCACGACACAGGAGAAAATCCTAGTGTGGGGCTATTAGTGTAGAAAGCGTGTGTGTATATGTCACTTACCCTTCAAACCACAGTACAGCAGCGCTTCATTAGGTACTATATTAAGTCAGAAAAAGGCGAAAATAAAATAGGATTCTTCCATTTAGATATTATATTTATTTTAAAATAGATATTTAGTTTGAAAGAGGATTAGGTAAAGATATATTTTCATTTTTTTTAGGGGTATATTAAATAAAACATCAAATATAGAGACAGTTAGTTTATTAGCCAAATAGATACAGCACAAGTCGCCATCTTAAAATCTATCCATAATAAAATACATCCCTTGTTATATGCCTTGGTGTATATTAAAAGTTCTGTTTTGTATTATATGTCAAAACTTGACTTTATATTACATTTTATGGGCAATTAGCCAAAGTTTTACATTGCTTAGAGCTATAAAGATTCAAGATAGAGAGTAATTTTTCAAAATCTACACTGACTCTATATTTTGTGACAATAGTTCATAATACCCAGATACGCAAGCTTTAAGCAACGAATTATTAGAGATAGTATATAAAAAGCATATATAATTTAGTACACATTGCACTTCCATCTTATACCGCCTTACTCATAACACACACATTCTTACAAACACACAAACATTCTAATCATTCGTTCATCGTACAATCTCGCTGGTCACATGCTAATGATTTTGTTTGATTCTGTGCGGAAATATTGCTATTTAATACATGTTGGAACATCTTTTGAAGCAACGTTACCCTTAATTGCTTTAAAAGAGAATCCACTGCACATTTGGTATTTTTGGTAATATAGAAAAAGCTAATGATATTGCAATTCACCTTATGTCACCATAGACATGTAGTCAACAAATAAGATTAGAGTCTTACCTGATTTTAATTATACAGCGTTGCTGTCTCTGAGGGCTAAGGATCCATATTATTCATTAGCTGCTTAAAGAACTTCGAATATATTTTAAATTTCCGCAAACATTGACAGATGGATTAATGTTATGGATTTAATGTCACATACACATTCGTCACCTTCGCTCGCATGAAGACCTGGTATCGTATGAGGTAGCGGGTTGGTTGGTTGGAAATGTATTTGTACTATATAACCATGAAAACATTCACACTCTCATACACGCACATACATAAACATTTGCACACACACATCGCTTTCACTGACTCACCAATACAAACATACATACGTGAGCCTATACCTATTGTGAGTATGATTTATTATGCTGAAGTGGCGATTTCGCAACGTTATCCACCATGGAATTATTGTAGTATTTGGATCCAGCGCAATTTCTTTCACAATTCCTCTGTAAAATTGAATAACTGAATCAGCATCGAATCCACATGATGGTAAGTGGACAATGCCGTCCATTATAATCAATCGCAAATAGATCCGACGTCCACAAACCATCCACCACAGACTTTGAGGACTTGAAGTTGGAATGCCTCGCCTCTCCTTTATCACCCTTCGATCAGAATTTAGTATCTCCTGGGTTCAACCCGCTCATTAAGGTAATAGTTGCGGTTTTGGTGTTCTCAATATCGACCTATAGCTTTTTATCTTCCAACCGCTGGATCCAAACATCGCCACTCCTCGAGGTTACCAGTGACCACCGTCGTAAGACTGGCTATCACACGTTTCATGAAACAACATTACGTTGTCTGTAATAGAAACACGTGTGACAGTGGTACCAACCCAGTTGAATGCGTGCAGTCGATTCTACCACCAGTATTACTCACCACTCACCAAGCAATACATATACCTCCCTTTCTTTTCTATCACAACGTCGCACTTTTACAAATCAGAAGTTCTAAATTTATCCATTCGTTTCCAATGTAACACATATTTTAGAATACATGTGACGTCACCAAACTAGACCCTTTTCGTGCTGTATGCCACTTTGTGGACCCTTTTCTATAAGGGAGCTGACTCATTTTACACATCATCTTTATCAATTGTTATTTTCTGGATATCCATGCTTAAAGTTAGGACAAACACAAGAATTCGCGATTAACATGTATGATTGTATGCACTTTGTAGACATGTATACATCCCTCATCTACTATGAAAAACGTTGTATACCACCACTTATATGATTATTGCAAAACAAACCTTATATACGATCAATAATAGGAATTTTACAATAATATTGAGTATTATCAGGATTTTTGTACAAAGCTTCATGTATACCTTACTTAAATTGACTCTACCACTCAATCTTAACGACTACCCAAGTAAGATCAACTATACCTCAGCTTATATTATTGAATTAGCAAACGAACTTGCAGTCCATCGATAGTAAGTAGCCCCTGCCGCCCATGGATATCTGTAAATCGACTCAGCTAAAATTAAGAAGACCTGAAGACTAAGTTTGAACGCCTGATATAAATATATCAATATATTTACCATCAAAATCTTGAGTAGCTTGTTAATAATTTTAAATGATCGTCTGTTGAAATGGTATTGATTCTGATGGTATTGTTGACAAGTATTGATCCAAATGGTATTTACTGACTCTCCTCGTAATCAAGCTACATTGATGCCATCACACACGCTATCACGGATTATCTTGAGGTAGTTTATCCTGACTTTAATTTGTAGATCCATTAGTAACAAGACACGACATTCACCTAATATACACACAAATACATTGCCTTGATGTACCTACATTCGCATCAAAATTAAGCATTATGTCTACAGATATTATTACTACTTTCACACGCAATGTTTTACATTGATCCCATGTAACATGGGCTTATTAATCTACATATATGGATTTTATCCCGATCGATTTCTATAATATTCTTGTCATATGACTGTCATTAGAATTTCTGGTACGTTTTCGTTCATGTATTTACAATCACTATCAAAACCACTACCCAACACTGGTGATGCAACGAAAAAAGTAACAATTTTTCATATTATTTTTGACATTGTAATTAATGGTTATTTAAAATTCGCTTAGCAGATATCAATGCTATTTTAGTAATTGTATTCGTTTTAACAATTGTTTTTACTGTTTTACGCCTAATATTATAGGGTTATCTTACAATTTTGATAATTCTATTGAAACATTATTTCAATTAATTTTCAGTAACATCATTCCCATGCATCACACAATGTACCAACTTTGAATCTCACTTCAAGACTTTTTATTTACATTATTATAAGCAGTACATATATAAGCGTGCGGTCATTCTAAACTGGCTTTCCGTCATTTGTGATCACCTCCAAGGAAGGCAAGCTCGGAGCTGACCATAGATGAGTTGCTACTCCTAAGGATAATGGAATGCCTCAAGTAGCTTAAATAGTTACCAGACCCTTTGAACTAGAACCAAGCGTTACCTTTTACCAGACAGAAATGCGTGGTGTATATCGTTGTTGGAGTTTTGATCATTTTTATTGACTTATATTTTCTTGTTATTTTGGCCTAGTTTTACTTTCCCGTGCGTTGCAGGATGGATGCATTTTTACGTAGTACTTTTTGGATAATTCACAATCCTTTGATGATTTTAAAGTCCTTTTAATAATATGTTTGCAGATCGAACTCGGAATTCTCCACATGAGATCTGTATTTTAAGCTATTCCAAGAGTTATTATCATTGGAGCTCCTTTTGCATTTTACAGTAATGTCTTGAAATTCTAGCGGCTTTTATTCTAGTTCAAAGGATATGGAAGTATATAATACATATTTACATTATAACTACTACACTACTATACTAAGACGAGGTTTGAACGGTATATCTCACAAAGCTACCTCTTATACGTATGTTACGATTATAATAATTACATATTAATGAAATCCTCAAAGTAAGAAATGATGAACATGAATTTATTTTCCATCTTTATTATTACAATTTTACTGACAACTCATTCAGCATAGTTGTATTAGTCTTCTCAATTTTTTTTTTATTTGACTGAAGTAGCAAACGAGCATGCAGTCCACCTGATGGCAAGTGGTCACTGTCGCCCATGGACATCTGTAATCAACTTAATACAGAACATGGGTTCCATCTGAAGTCAATCACAGATGCGTTGCTACTCCCGAGGACTATGATGGTCGCCTCATGTGAAAGTGTGCCGGCAACCACACCCTTCTATCGAAACGCAAGAAATGCTTCACGCTAGAAATAGGTGTGTGCTTCTCTAATTACAAAACTAAAGGGCATGTTATAATTTATTTTCAAGTGAATGGAAGGGATGAATTAAACACTGGGATTTTCAATAAGGGATTCACAATAAGGATTAGATTATATGTCATTCCACGTCGCTGTAGCCTTTCGGTTAATCAAGTACTCTGCATGAATACAATAAAATGTTTTATATATTCATGTTGAATAATTGGCTTCACCAAGTTGTTCTTATCTTTTCTTTTTCTCTCTCCTATAAGGACAGTTGTCAGTGTCACATTCTTCGTTGGTATGCCGGCATGCATGCAACTACGCTTATATGAGCTAGTATGCATACATGCATCCAATACGAATACCACCGTAATGCAATTTGGGATTGTTTTGGGATTTAAAATGTAAACGTAAATATATTTTCAGTCATAATATCGAGTTATCAATTTTTTTGAGGTATATTGAGAAAATTTCAATAGCATGATTCAGGATCATGTGGCGCCATCTCTTATCAAGCTGCGGAAGGTCCCAGATATTTCGTAGAATACATGTTTTTAGAGGTTTGTTTTCCATTTGGTTTATATATTGTTCCAAAATTGTTCATTCAATTAATACGCAAGATTTTGTGGCAACAACAGCATAAGAGGCTCACTTTTTACCGTCCAGTACCCCGCGTCTACCATTATTATAGATCTTTGGTTTTCGTTCGTTTGTTTTGCCCGAAATATACAGTTGTAGGGCTCTTACACTAAACTAATGGTAATAATAGCATTATCGTTCCGTTTTATATCTAAAATATTAATTTCATGTTACAGATTCATAAGACTAGGTATGTATTACATTTTAAAACTATTAGTAGCTTTCGAAATTATCACTTAGACTTAGTAATGTCTGTATCGCTTTGATAAACTGACTTTACACGTTTATTATATTGCACAGTTATATGACGAAGTTTCAGTACTTATATTTAATGTCTCAATTTTTTGTTAAAATCTAAATACCACAGGGACAATTAAGCAAGCGGATGTAGTTACATTCACATAAGGTAGACGAATAAAGGCAGATTATTGTTAGACTTTAACCAAAAAAATTGAGATTAAAGTTGAAGTATAAGACCGTTTGTTATTGAAGACATATCTTACTTTCCGGGCGTCATTAATGAGTCAATTTCAGCATTATTCAAATGTAAGTTTAAACTTGCACGGATAAAAGTTGTAACGTTGATTTTTTTACAAAGAAGTTACAAACGCGAATTACCTTACACTGCACCTGATGGAAAGTTACCAATGCCTTTCATGAACAATTTTTGATAAGATAATTATCCCACCCGAGTTCAACCACAGATGCGTCGCTCCCCAGAAGGACGAAAGTCCTTAAAGGTTATCCGATACTACATATCTATTCCACTCTCCATGGCAACTTTCTGACTACATTCTAACAGGTATGTACAACTTCAATAACTACGGTACAATATGATATAATCACTATGGTACAATATGGTACAACAAATATGGGTACAATATTGATTATCGGTTTCATTTAGCAGATCTCATCAAAGACGACTACAGCATTACAACAATTTTATATCACATTGTATTTATGACACACATTATTTTCTTAACCTAATGAACCACATTAATCGCTTCCACCTCACACACGTCATATGAAACCAATATAAAAAATGAAAGTAGATTTATAGTCAAGAAAATAAAATAAATAATCTTATTAACGTAATTTAACTAAATGATTTTTAAGTTAAGTTACAATGAAATTGTGACGAAATTTAAATAAAATTTAATTTTAATTGAATACATACTGACAAAAATAATTAGAAATCAACAGAAAAAAAGTTTCTTACTTCTATTTTACGGATATTATTAATTAAATGCAGATGTGCTTTTACACGAAATAGTACCCATAAATAACACTTTAATTTAAGCCCTATGAAATTTGTACCTAGTTATTGGTGATCGATTTGTCTCTATTCTATGATTTATTGCGTGTTTATAGGCATTTTTGAGTACTGCGTTTGATTCAGCATTAAATGTTTTACGTCCTTAGTGCGCCAGGAATACACTTCACCAAAGCAGTAACATTAGAAATGTTTTTATCACCAATGATACATTTTTAAACATGGCTAAGTATATTGTCTATTGAGTCAGTAACGTTGCCGTTAAACGTCCTTACTAACATTATTGTTAAGTACTAGAAGTCGCTTCAAAACAGTAAGAGTTTGCGTGGTTTAAAATATAGCAACTGTACTAAGTTTTATTTTTATGTCCCGTGGCGCAAATTTTCTTTTTTGAACGCGGCTTAGTTATATGAAGTTATTAAAACATACATATATCCGACTATACACATGTAATGGAAATGATGTTCAAATATCAGACATTAAATTTAAAGATCTATGGAGCGGATAACTTTTCATACAAAATATTCATTTCGTTTCACTGTGATCTTATCTTGGATTGATTGATGTTTCATATATGTTTCAGAACTACGTAATAGCTCGTGGATGACACTTACCCCTCCCATGTCTTAGCTTTTATAGTATATACTATATAGTTTTGTGTCTTTGGAAATTAGTTTAAAAATGAATCATTGGTCATTCTTTAGTCCTCTGTTGTAAATTCTCTCTCAATTTTTGTTTTATTTTCCGTAATTTCAGATGGTTACGTATGGCCAATGTCAATAATGTTCTATGTAAACTTCAGTGTTAGTTTACTGGCATGAAATATGCCAAATATACATCCAGTGTGATCCAAATGTACTGAAAATGATCTTCCACTCAGCAAAAATCTTTGTTGATGTCTTGTTGCCGTGCGGGTGTTATAGTGATCATATAGTAGTGAATTTGTATGTCCATGGACTCATTATTTTTGTTTCTTGAACGCAATTTATCATGACTAAAGAATTCTAAGAATTGCTATAAAATATTCCAACAAAAATTAAATAAACACATAGTAGTATTTTTTCAAAGTGCTTGAGTCACCTTCAAATCAGTAAGAGTTTGCTTGGTTTCCATGCATAATTATAGTTAAGCTTTTATCATCTTGTGTCCCATGAAGCAAACTTTTCTTTTTTGAACGTGACTAAGTATGCCATATTATTTTAGTCACATTTTTGTTGTTATTCAATAGTGCTAAAAATCACCTTCAAAACAGTCTAAATCTGCATTTATTAAGTAAGTGTGATATTAAGAACAGTTTTTATGTCCAGTGACGCAAATTTAGCTTTTTGAACGCGGCCTATTGAGTCTTGAATGGTTTTTAATTATAGTGATAAATAAAATGATCGTAAAATAAGACAAAGTAACGAATTGCATTTTATATGAATATTATTTTTTATATTGCTAGAAGTCCTTTTCAAACTCAGAAGACTTAGCGTGGTTTTTAAGGATAGTAATATCCTTTGATCTTTCTTTTCTTTATGATTTTTTTCTCTTTTTGAACGTAGCTTAAATCGTCGTGCCTTGTAATTGTTTCTTTACACTAACATACTTTTTATAGTGCTAGAAGTCGCCTCGAAAAAGTAAAAATTTGCGTTGTTTCCGTATTGCCGTATTGATAGTATTAAGCTTATAATTTTTGTGTCCAAAGACGCAATTTTTTCGTTTTCGTTAGCGGCTTAGTATATATGTTTTATCATTGTTAGATAAACTGGATAGTGAAACTGTTTTAATATTGTTTTTTATACGAGAGTTAGATTTCGCTTCTTTTGAATTCTGTATTTCTTGTTTTCACAGTTACTGCGTTATAAACTCTTTAACTTACAACGCATGTTTACTGCAGTTCAGGATATTATTTAACTGCCAGTCATTAAAAAAATCATTTTGTTAAACTTCCAAGTGAAAGTTCCTTTTCGTTTAAGTTCCCAAAATTATCTATAGATCAATTTCGATAATTAATATTCCCTAAGTCGCCTCTTACGACACCCACGGGTAGATAGGGGGTGGTCTATTCTATGCCGGAAACCACACGGCGTTTGTGTGTGTTTTCTTGTTTTTGAATCTTACTTACTAAGTTACCTTAAAGTTTCCTTAGAGTTGCCTTAAAGTTTCCTTATAGTTTCTTAAAAGCTAAAAGTGAACTATTTTAAACTTAATTTACCGTGAACTTTTTTAATTACATCGACATTCTTGTTTACATGACTATTGATTTGTTTTTAAACTAAACTATTGAAAAGCCTTAAAGTATGGGTACTATTTAGTGGCTAATGACTGATAATTTATTATATTAGAGGTATTGTGGTTTGTTATAATATAATATTATCATTATAAGTAGCAGCATCAATTTATTCAGTACCACATGACATACTTGTTACTTATATATAATGTACTCCCAATAGACATGTGCTTATATGTACATTGCACAGTCGTATAGCTTACAAATACCAAACGATAGTGTCACCTATTACATAATTTACAAAATTCGTTCCCGTAAAGTGAAAAGTCATTGTGGGGAAATTGATTTAAATGCTAAATTTCATCAAGAACGCACTAAAACTATTATTGCACGTCTCTAACGCAAAGCGCTTGAGATAGTGCTGTGATCTTTGCCGATGTCAAGCAATTTTCTCGACTCAAATTGCTTTTATCACACAAGTATTGCAGTTTAAGGGTCATATGACTTCAAGAGAAACACGTTTATAATATGAGAAACTTTTAAAAAATACTAAGATTTAAATTATAAAAAGAAAAAATAAGAACGGATTATTATTTTAATTTATTCTTGTAAGTTACGTAGTTTTTCTTTATAAAGAAACCATATTATCAAGTATTTTAATTTCAAACTAATTTTTATAAATCTCAATATAATTAAATATCTCATTTTGATGTATTTGCGACTTTTCAATTTTTCACTTTACGGATACGATATACATCTTAAATACTATGGTACCAAGTCCCTTAATTTATTCTAATTTTTGATTACATTTCACGTGCTGCGTTGACATTTTAACTTCTGAGTATGAATATGAATCCATTATATTCTTAAACTAGTTTTTATTATGTGATACTTTCGTAATGATAATGAAGATTTAGATAAATTGTTGACTTTGAAATTTAATGATAGTGAGGATCCCTTAGTCGCCTCCTACGACATCCACGGGATGAGAGGGAGTGGTGCTATTCTAGGCCGGCACCACACAGCCGTAATTTACATCCAGCCATTCATACTCAAAACATCGGGAGGTCTCTGCATTTTTCAAAGTTTTGGGTTTGATCAAAGGTTCTACATTCAGTCGTTAATATTAACTTTAGGTTCTGATGAAATAATGTCAAATTCTATTTCGGGATCGTCTACACCGTGTACTTTGCTGCCTTTGCCAAGCTATTTTATCTGGCGAAGGGATCATACTGTTACAATTTCTTCAAGTTAGTTCAGTCGACTGTCGCTTGTCAATAGCGCTCTAATCGTCGACAGTTAACTTTCAGCTTCAAACTAAGTGGACAGAGAACTAGGATTTTACATCGGGTCTGGCTCCTTCGGCAAGCAAGCTAATTCTTTTGACTACCTGGTTTAAATGGGGCCTTAAATTCAAACCATATTCTCAGCATGTTTGTCTGAATTGAACATTAATTAGACCGGTGTGGCAAATTCCCGAAATTTTGGGTGAAAGTACGGATTTCATGCATACAGAGAAAACTCTTCAGTTTATAGTTTACGTCTATCCTATCACATACACATGATATTAAGTACCTATTTGTTTCGATCAGAATTCCACGTGCCCAAAATGGCTAGGAACTAGGTGACTCTGAGGGACACATTAATGGCCTTGGGATGATAAATGAGTTTTTGATGGATGTAATGCACAACTGAATGGATGACTGAATAATTATTGTTACATTAGGTTTATATTATTTTTACTATTCAAAGTTTTACAAAATATTCGATGATACATATTGAAACGGTTAGAATTATTCAAAGTTATTGCCGTAGTGAAATCCTTTTTTTAATATTTTAAGAATTCGAAAATACACTACCGTGCTTTCGATGGTTTTTTATTTGAGACAAAAACGATATTTGGAACAATAATATAATTAGGAATTTCGGCCTCTTACTCTCAACAGCGTAACATTGGATTTTTTGGCAAATTGTCCTTAATGTTTGACGACGACTAAAAGTCGCGTCCAAAACAGTAAAATTTGGGTTGTGTATTGATATACTGTTAAGCTGTAATGTTAATTAGAACCAACACAAAAGTTCAATGACCCAAACATTTATTTTTGGACGCGGCTTAGATCTACTACGATTTTATTTTTACCTGATAGAAGAAGCAAACGAACGCGCAGTCCACCTGATGGTAAGTGGTCTCTGGCGCCAATGGACATCTGTTAGAAACTTTAAATAGAACATAGGTTCTATCTGAAGTCAAACAGATGCGTTGCTACTCCCGAGGACTAAGACGGTCGCCTCATCTAAAAGTGTCCGCAACCACACCTTTCCATCGAAATGCAAGAAATGCTTCACGTTAGAAATATGTGTGGCGGTGGTACCTCCCCGGTTGAACTACCACCTATAGTACCAGCTGTTGCCTACTAAAGAATTATTTTAATTCACTTGGATTTGGTATTTATTTGTAACGAATAGTATATTAGCCTCGAGACTTTAGCTTAGAGTACAGAAGAGGTTGTTATTATACGGGAATCGAACCCGGAAAAGTTTGCTTTGGATAGGTATACAATTTCATCGCAGATTTAATACAATTGAATACTTAACGGATGTTATTTGGATTCGTTGTTTTCAAATAAATGTAGGTTACAGATCATTTGCACTAATAATAGGTGTTTTTTATCTGAAGATACATCTTGCAATAGTCTCGAAAATTTGCCATTTTGGTCATTTTCCTCAGATTTCAACCTATTTCCGAACCAAATACACATGAACCAAATTATCACAGTTTTTTTCATATGACCAGTAATTATTAATAGTACTAATAATTCTTTATTTAACAAAAGTTTGGTACAAGAAAGTTTACTTAATTACCACATTTTTTATTTTCTCATTTCCATGACTTTTTAATTTTTTAATTTTTCTTTTGTGGTGGTGTAGTGATGAAATGAAGTAAAATAGTGACATGAATAACTATGATGCTAATGACAAAAGTAACTATTTTTGAATTTTTCTGATTTTGTATTATTTTTTTTTTTATTTTATGTTTTATGTTTTTTTTATATACCTATGTTAATATTGTTTTTTTGCATTTTTGTTAAAAAAATATATTATCTTAATATTATTTTTATGTACCTTACTTAATCTCGAGGTCGATTTATCGTTTTATATTATGTACAAGCTACTGCTTTTGACTAGATTCACCTTTTTATGAAATTTCATACTCGCACATGAAGTCAATTTGGCCATTCGAAATTAGACGGGAAGATCGAAATGGTATTGAAACAATAAATCAATTATATTTTGTTTTGTGATAATACGTGACAATCACAATCCAAAAAGAAACCTCAAATATGACAAACTCGTCGGAGAGTTAGAGTTTATGGGATAGACAGAATAATTGAATGAAAACTTCAAATTTTCATCATACACTGTTTGTCATTGTTATAAAATATATTGGAATCATTGAAAATTAATACTTCATAGAATTTATTTCTTGTAATTAATCATGAAAAATAATCTCAAAATTGTTTATTTTTATGCTTTCAACCCTCGGTTCCAATCTCAATGTGGCGAAGTTGACTCCTGCACTTGAATTTCATTAGAAAAAAGAAATAAAAAGTTTATACCTAGTATTTAATCGCATTCATGACTGATTACACAATAAAAGTTTACAAGTGTAACAAACAAATGTAAATTTATTATGTAATCGTTTAATACTTATACGATACAACTTAACTTACAGACTTACAATGTAATATTACTGGCTAATACAGAACGCTTGCCTTATTGGAATAATTAGAATTAAATTAGTATTAGGCCCAGGCTAATCCATATATTATAACAATACATTAAATTAATACTGAGGAAGACTTTTTAGCGTGAAACTTGGTTTTTGTTGTTTAAATTGTTGTTTATAATTTACTTAAATTAGCACCTTAGCGAACAAGAATATTTTTTCACATAATGCGTTTTAAATAGATTTAGTAGGAATTGGAAGATTATCAGGAGGGATTAGGAAAATGATGCATAGTAGCATGGATAGGAAAAATAGAAAATGGCGCAAGTAGAAAAAGCGTAATGTAGGATTACGGTCTTTTTTGTAGATAAACTAAGGAAGAAATTGAAGACTTGTATGAAGATGTAATGGAAAATAAGAAGAATAAGAAGACGATAGAGGAAGAAGAGGAGAAAGGGTAAAGAGGAAGATATATAGAGGAAGAGGGAAATCGGTGGGATAGTAACAAGAGAGAAATACTAAATAACTTAATGGAGTAAAAAGGTAGAGGTAAGATAGAAAAGATATGATCGATGCTTTTCATTAGTTAAACTTGAGTGCTTTGTACCTTACGATTTTTAAATATTGTATATTTTTCAACAAAGCCCTTTCGCACTACTTATCAATTATTCTTGTGTTTTTTCTGATTAATCTTTACTTATTTACATTGTACATACATGCATATCATTTCAAAAACATGCGATTATCATCTTTGAAGCATCGCGGTATATTTTAGTCTTTAAAATGTCACATACTTACATAAATGTGCGTGTTTCGTTACTTCTCATTGTTTTTCAAAAAACCTCTTCTTTCTATCTTAAAATCTTTTAACTCCTAAAAGTTATATTCAAATCAGTTAAGAATTACGTTGTAAGAAAATGTCTAGCGTATCTTTGTAAAATGCGTCCAATACGTAATTCTTTCTTTTTTGAATAAACTTAGTATTATTTCTTTAATATGTTTTCTGTTTCATCCTTGTCATCCGCTTCAATATAGTTTTATGATGGCGTATTTCTAGATTGTGCCTTTAGATGTAAGTAATTCAATTATAGTCCTGGCAATGTCGATTATTATTTTTTGTTAACGATTATTGATGATGTCTATGTAATGGTTTTCAGTTTAGTTCAGTCCTAAAAAACCATATCCAAATTACCAAAGTGTACCTTATGTTATGTGCTCATTCTCAATGTTAAAGCAAACTTGTCTTTTCTAAGTCATGTAGTACAATCAAATCGGAATCATTGTAAATTCCATTTATCGCTATTATTTTTTAATTGGATTTTTTGTATTCTTTCTTTTCCCCCCAAGCGGTCTATTAATGTCAGCTGTATTTTGCAGTTTAGTGAGCTACCATATCATCCTAATTACTTCATATCTTACTGCGTCCCTTCTATAATTATTACAGTGTCTTTTATACTCCTGAAAGCCATATTCAATACAGAAAAAATGCATGTTATCACTGATGTTTCCCTGCGTCTATTTATATTAACTAAATTGTCCAGTACGCAAAATTCTCTTTTTTGAATACGACTTAGTATTATTTGATGTTTAAATTTGCACTGTAAAATGTAACTGCTGAAGATAATTATTGGTTTATAATTTGTTTAGTGCAACTCAATTTTTGCTTACTAATGGAATTCCTTGTTTTGTGTATGTTAATAGATATATGTATGTATGTACGTAAGATTTAAAGATGATATTAATCAGGTTTTACTTTTTGCATCTAGCGCGAAAGGACCAATATTGCATATGACTGATAGTTTTGATTTTAAGTATAAACTATACTTACTACGGTATATCGGATATTTTATCCGTCAATAAAAAGCCAAAATAGACTCTTACTAAATATATTTTTAACCGTGAGCGTAACAATATAATTAAAATAATAATTGGCATATTGTGCACAAAACGACAATTAATATTTAAATTAAAGTAAATACTAGATGAAACAATAATCAGAAATTAAAAGAAGGCAAAACGTATGTGGTCCTACATTCCAAAGACTTTGTAGACCATGATGTTTACCAATCAATTTCTTCACATTCGTCATCAACCCTTAAAAAATAATAAGTTAATGTAAACTAAAATAATTGCAGAATGATAACATAATAACTTAAAAAATACAGATACGACTAGGTGATAATTATTTACAATGGTTATTATGAATCGATTTATGTTATTCTCAATGTGTCGTATGTACATACATTTATATTACTAGGTGTAACGCTATAAGCCGCTTTCTATATATCAGAACTCGTACTAGGCAAAAAGTTATTGTCATAGACTATATTATTTTGACTTTCATTAATGTTACGTTTCATTAATGTAGTACGTTACGGGGTTTTAATTTAAATATTTATGTAGGAGATATGATCATGAATTTATTTTTTAAGGCTACTATAGAATTGCCTTTAAACTTTATGGTTCATAGTAGTTCGTGTGTCCGTAAGGTCATTATCATATTTATGAGGGCAATTATTTACTAAGTCTTAAAATAAACCAATAATGTTTTGGTATTCTGTATTTCCTTGATGGGAATTATTGCGTCGATCACGATCAAAATCAAAAGCAAAAAGGTGCTATTTTAAAATTTTACTAGTTTGTTTTTATTTCAAATCTATTAACAAATTGGAATAAAGTATTAAATTAATTAGGGAGTTTATTTTTTATAGCTTTGGCAACAACTTTCCGTAAGTACTACGGCACTACCAACTAAGTATCATAAGATGGTGACAACTGGTTTATACGCGATATTACGATAAAGGATTCTAAATATCGATTTAGAATTCTTACATAATTATTCTCTTTACAAGCTTTTAACTGTAGGAAATCTAGTTTTCTGTCCTGATGAAATTTACACCCTTATACTTACTAATAATACTTCTAGATCTACTCATGTCACACTTTTTGGAGGCCTGCTTTCTTTATACACATATAGATATCCGTGAAGGCACCAATACCATATCGCAAAAAATAGAATATTAAAGAAGATATATTTAGAAAGATAGATTCTACTAACAGTTTAGCATTTAAGAAGAGTTAGCACTAAGTAGATCATATGTATCTTGTTATTTTTTCTATTCTAGCGTTATTTATATTTTTAGCTTGCACTTTCATTCTTTACAGAGTTATACGCAGATTTCGGTTTTCTAAAATTTATTAATTTTGTACAAGACTAAACTTTTAATATAACACCAAGGCAAACATGAAGCGATCCTTCTTCGAAGGTGTTTTCTTTCTTATCCATAACCTATGCTGTTAAGATATAGTTAAGCCGTCCACCTGTCAAATAGTCGTCAAGACAAATAATTTGATTCATGTATATGTTTTTTTTCAAAACAGCGTTAACGCTTAATTCACTTCCATCCTCATAGCTCATGCCTCATTTCCGAGGGTTCCAACTTCAGTAATTAACCTTGACACTCTTTGCAACCAGGCTTTTTTTATCAAGATTACTTTTATGTAAAGTCTAATATATAGTCTATAAAATAGTTTATTTAAGTTCCTAAAATTTAATTTTATACTTAGGAGATTTGGCAAGTGGACGGGTTGTATTGGCGATGCAAAGATTATTGATCGTTTAGTTTAGTTTGTATTAATGACAGTTTTGGTTGATGATAAAAACGATATTGAGGTGGAAATTGCCAAATTGTTGCTTGATTTAATTATTCCGATATAATCCAAAATGTCCTTCCCTTATATTTTAGGCTAACTACTACAGGCCACGAAAGCTGCACATCTTTGCTGTAAACCTTACTTTGTGGTATCCTAACACTACGTGAGGTCCTTTGGCGTGTTAAAATTTCCGATATGTTCAGATATAAATGTATTTTCTTTGATCAAAAATTATCTCGCTCTCTAGATAATAAAGTCTCAAAACGTCATCCATTACCATTGACCAAAACTGCTAAGTTCTATTACAATCTAAGCGAATGTATTGGTTATTACAATCAATAATGATCTAAGAATTTTCTATTTGTATGGATGGATTAAAATAACGAACACACGAACGACAAAGTTCTGAAAAAAAAATCGTAGTATCTGAGCACAATTCTATGACTTTTCACAAGATGTCAAATAAGAAACTTTTTTGATACTAAGTCGTCAATAATAACGTTAAACCCAAAATTGTGGTATTGATAGACATGCAACTTTTTTCACAAATACAAAATTTGGCTGCTAAATTTAGAAATTATTTAGGTCACCTAGCATGCTTTACCCTTATCAAAACACATAGATCTATTGTTTTGAAAAGTTGAGTATGGCAAAATTTGATTTTTTAAATTAAAGGTACATATCCAAATTGGACTAATAACACGAAAATTATTTCATTATGTAACCAAATAGAAGTCTTACAAGTAATCTTTGCATCACGAATAGTAACAAGATATATAGTAAAATGTATAAGATACGGAGGTATACTCAAAAATTAATACACATTCAGAATTTTTAGGGGTCCTTATTTCTATTATAAATTAGGTACACAGATTAGATAGCTCGGACATCGTATCCCTTCTTCGCTGCAGTTGGTAAGCGTTCGCCCATTAGAAATGGATTCTCTATCTACAAAAGGAAAAATAACGAAAACTATAATAATTAACACAATTGTGTAAATCTTATATATCTTTAAAATTATTCTATATTTTTGATTTGTTATTTATGCTTTAAAATAAGAGAATGTAATTTTCGTGGCTTTCATTATTTACAAGAACAATTGGTTTATAGTTCGTGTTACTACCAATCTTATGAAGAATTTAGCACTTAGATATTTTTATTAAATTGGTTAGGTCCTTTAATATCTTTTGTTAACCTCGTTTCAATTATTAAAATTAATCATAAATTAGTTGGTAAACTGTCTTAAATACCAATAAGACCGATTCTGGAATCAGGCATAGTGCTTTAAACGTGCTTTTATCTGTTTCTGATCACAAATATTAATCAAAGGTAATTTAATTTAGATGAACACATTAAATTTTAAATTAACTACTATCTTATTTAATTACTTTTACTGTTGTTATTTGATTTGTGTTGCTTTTTCAATTAGTGAAATGTCTCCATACTAATGTCTAAGTACTTACATCGGGCTGGTACTTCTTAGCGACCAAGTTCTTGTGATGGTCGGGGTATCTGATGTCGATATCGTTGGGGGACTCCGGAGGGCAGCTGAACATGTGCTCACCATCGCACATGCACCGCTGAGAAAGTTGGTACTCTCGGCTGAAGGCCGCTGTGTTCTCAAACTCGGTGATGCAGCCTTGCTCTTCTGATAGGACAAAATTTTGCAATGAATTTTGATGGTTTTAAAGATGGTAGAACCAGTGTAGTTCGACCGGGGAAATTCCACCGCCACATCTATTTCTAGCGTGAAGCATTTCTTGTGTTTAGTTTAGTGTGATAGAAGGGTGTGGTTGCCGGCACACTTTCACATGAGGCGACCATTATAATCCTCGGGAGTAGCAACGCATCTGTGATTGACTTCAGATGGAACCCATGTTTTGTATGAAGTTGATTACAGATTTCCATGGGCGGCAGTAACCACTTACGATCAGGTGGAATGCATGCTCGTCTGCTACTTCTGTCAGATAAAAAAAGAGTAGAGAGAGAAAGTAGAGGGAGAGAGAGAGAGAGGAGAATTTGAGTACTCAACAGATAATCTTGCAGATTTAAAAAAAATCTAGTACTTACCAGTGTAACCAACGGGGCAAGGATTGGGTGGGTTGCAGTAAGCTGGAAGTACTGCGTCGGTCTTGATCATTTGGCGGTTGGGCATCCCTCCTGAGGGTTGCAGCCGCTGCTCACCCTCGCCTGCTCCGCCGGTTACGTACTGATGACCCCACAGGGAGCTGTAGAAGATCTTTATTTTAGCACTAGCTCTAGGCTTCTATTGCTACCTGGTGTTGCTTAAATCGACTATCGAATATACGTGTAATTGGCACATCTCCAAAGTATTGTGTTTGTGTTTTGTAGAACAATTAACCCTAATAATAATAATTAGAACTTAGGTAGAAGTATTAATAATGTACCAATTACATGAAACTTAAGTATCGCGATACAGTTACATCGATAGATTGATAGAGTCGACTTTTACATAACCCCTTTTGAGCTAGCTAATGATAATCGTGTCTCGTACTAATAATGGTTGTAATAAGTACGTTAGCTAGAATTAGTAGCTTCGATTGATGCAAACCGACTTTAAGAAACTATGGCATATTACACATTATAATACGGCATATGTCAAAATTCCAATTAGTGTCGTCTTGTATAGGATTGTATAGTAAAAAAGTACAACCTTACTCTTATGGGTGTCCATCTTATGACGTTGAAAATTAATCTTCTGAAGAGTCAAAATAAACTCCTCATTATTAATTCCAGATTTGGATTGAAATAACAAAAAATGTAGTTTTGCAAAATGGTTGTAGGTTGAGCTGTTTGCTCTACAGTCAAGTCCCCCAATTGTCAATTTATAACATTTTAGAATGACTTAGGTTTGTGAATATTGTTATATAAAAATAAACCTTCGATATTTTGATAAATGTAAAACGTTACAAGTATAGTATGGTGACGAAACAGCGTATATTTTAGCGTAACAAAGCATAATAACCCATTATTGTCTTACTACTGGGCACAGGCCTTCTCTCAGATTGAGTTTTTAGGTCATCCACCGCACTGGCCACGTGATAATCAGTGACTATATTGTATATAGCTTGGCAGAGGGTTCAATTTAATTCGCATTAATTATAAATATAATATGATGTTATTGAAAAAACGTGATTACTTCCCCCTGTTATAAAAAATCTTATATTGTACGAATAGTTGGACCTAATAAAAATGTAATAACATTACTTTTTTACTGAGTCAGCTAAATGAGAAACAAGGAACAAAACACACACGAAAACAAACAAAAAATTAAGCGAGTACAAAACAAAGTAAGCCATACACAGCTATGTAAAAAGCCATAAATGTGAAAAGTTACCTGTGCTGCAGATATTCCTGGTCACGAAGACTTGGGTTAGGGTTTCCATCGATCAGCGAGTCATAGTCCAGTTGTTCATGTTCCAGCTCCTTATTGGCGCGTGCCATCAGAGCAAGGTGCCTTTCACTGGACGGGAACTCCAGATAAGTTGAGGCCGCGTCGTTGAAATCCTTCCCCATCCTCTCCACTACTTCACGCAGCAATGCCTCGGTTAGGATTTGGTCTTGCTGTAAGGTTATATTAGGGTTAAACAAAGGTCTTCGAAACTGAGTAGATAACATCTCACACGTGAGCCAGATCTAAAAGTAAGGTTTTTTCTTTTATAAGAATTAAGTAGCTAACGAGCATGCAGTCCACCTGATGGTAAATGGTCACTGCCACCCATGGACTTCTGTAAGCAACTTCATATGGAACACGAAATTCTATCTGAAATGAATTAACTTGACTAAAATGGTCTAATTAACTAAGACTAAGTAAATTAACTAAGACTAAGACTAAGTAATTGACTAAGACTACTTAACTAAGACTAAGTATGACTAAGATGGTCGCCTCATATAAATGTGTGCCGGCAACCACACCCTTCCATCGAAACGGTGTGGCGGTGTGGCTAGAAATAGGTGTGGCGGTAGTACTTCCCCGGTCGAACTACACTAGTTCAACCACCTATGGATTTTTGTACAGAAGTTGGTTATTTCACGTATAACTAAGGATTTTTGATCTATCTCCTAACTTAGAAACGATATGAACGATGCAACCTTGATTTATTTAACAATAGTAAAGGTAGAATATTTACTGGCTATGTGGCTATAAAACAATCACTAGCAGAACGAAACTTCAAACTTTCATGAGTGTATCGAAGGACAGATACTCACAGGCCTTACCCCAATAGAACCAAGGGGGGTAAATGCTATTGTTCCGACGACGCTTATCGCCAAAACCAGGATCCCGTGGGGGGCCATTTCGTATCTGGAAAGAACAGAGAATACGTTTAGAATAGATACAAAAAAGACATGATACGCACAGGTGTGTGAAAGTAAACGCAGGTAAAATACGCTTCTCAGGAAATACTTTAACGGGCAGTCTAGAATTATGTTTTTATGGAAAACATCAGTAGATGAGAAAGTCTTCTTCAAGTAGTTAAGTAGTCATTACCACATATAGATTAGCGTGTACCTTCAAAAACATTGAGGTTGGTCACTAATGGATCGATAGTTTAATCCCTAAATGTTATATTCGAATATCGCGTGTCTTCCAGATCAAGGTCTATAACGGATATTTAGTTATAACATTGTTCTTTTATTTCTGAAATAGGTTATAAGGGTCGATATGAGTCGTACAGGCTTCCGTTATTCATTGGTTCACTGTTTAACAGGATAGTCAGTTGTGCCTTTTCTCTTGTACGAGCTTGTCTCGATCGAATCGAAGCGACATTTAATTTACCATACAATCCCAAAGGTATAATCCATTTAATCAGTTTCTATTTGTTGTGATCAGCGGCTTCATATATTGCCTCGCTAATTGGTAACTTTGATGCTATAATAGTTTGACTATTTTTTAGGCTACATCCTTGAGGTATTTTTATCTTCTCACTTATCTTTATCACTAGTTTTTCCAAGTTGTTAGTGCTTCTTCAGGTTAGATATTCTATGTCGTATTGCTTGCTATATCAAATCCAGGACTTATGAAGCTTAGGAAGCTTACATCAAATCTATCTAAAGTATATCTATATCCATATAGTAACGAAAGTGTCCAACAAAACGATTCATGTAGTCCATTTTCATCGTCATCTTCTAAAAGAAGAAGAATTAGGCCATAATCTAAAGGTGTAGTGCAGAGAAACACGCATCCTTGATTTATAATCAACTCAAGAAGGTTTCTCCAAAGGTTAATTTTTTTATTGCCGAATTCCCATGTCCAGTATATCTCGATCCTGATATTTGCAGTTACACGTTAAGTGCAGGTTTTATTTTGAATTTAAAATTGTGTAAGAAGCTCGACGTTTAAACAGGGCCAATCAGCACTTCACGTCGGGTCCACTGCATTTATTTTCTGGATCACAAGTAAGCCCCACATGGAGTACTGTTCATCCCTGTAAGGAAGTTTCCAGAAATACAAATTTGTTCTTCAAACAGCAGCAATTTTTAAACGAAAAACGATCGGGATATCTCACAGATTTAAGCTTGCAGAACTTCACTCGTTTTGATCAACCATTTCATGTGCTGCTCACTGTACCAATTTGACACACAACGGTTGAAGGGTCGAATTCCTGGCTAAGCCAATACTAAAATAATTAATTCTTGTAGCAAGTTTAAAGTGCTTCTGATTTGTATTGCAATACAACAATGAACTTGCAGTTCATTTGATGGTAAGTGGCGAGTACCACTCACCGATACTTCGCGATCCTAACATAAGAAAAGATTAAAGTCTTACCTGCGGTTGACCACAGATGTGTCGCTACTTATTAAAATTGACTTAAAATACTTTGCATAATTAGTATGTCTTCCTTACCAAGCCCTTCAGACCAAAGTACAACAGGATTTTACACTGCCTTATTAAGCAGTAAAAGGTATGGTGGTAGTGTCCTCAGAATTGAATTATGAAGAACTGTACTATTTTAACAACATCAGTGTAATACCTATAGGTATATACTGAGAGATATTGGAAGGTACGTAAAGATATTAGAGATACTAATATTTGCTAGTACCTAAAGTAGTTAAAATACAAAGTCAAATCGTTTAATCTTTGATATCTTTCATTTTTTCTGACCAAGATCGAAATCAATCAGATGATACAATACTTGTTCCAATGACATAACATGCTCGTTTAATGTTTTTGGAAGTAAAAACTTGTCCGCAACCATTGTGTTCTTACGCGTAGGTGTGAGCGATTAAGATACTATCAAGTGTTTTGGCATTCGGCCTCTTTGAAATGCCTTCCTATGAGTTATCATAATTGATTTGCATTAATTAGAATACCGAACATGAATCGGTCAGGACATCCTTGGCATATGCTCGTCACATTTCAAGGAAGTCGATGCACAAAAAGCATGAATGAAAGGTCAGGTTGAGTTGATTAAATTATGTAAATTTATTAATTGTTATAAAGGTTTAGTCCCATCGCTCAGATGTGGTTATATCAGGTGAGGTTATTTCTGGGTATGTACCTGGACTGACATCAGTATCATCAGAACCCAAGATGTGTTCAGAATTTCAGCTCAATCGTAAACAGCACAAGTTAAATAAAAGCTTTCCAAAACAGAAGAGAACGCTGAGGGGATAAGTTTTTTGTTTTATGGCGAATTTATTGTCTTGAAAACTTCTGTTATTTATAACTGAAAGTTATTGATGTACTTCTTTTTAAGTATTGTCTTAAAAAATATATCAAATTATCAAACATCCAACATCTCATTGAAAATAAGCAATAAAAATGGCATTTGATCATTCATGGAAAAACGGATGTATGTAGTGCTGCGAGTGGAAATTTTTGAGCACGCATCACGTACCGGCTACAAATGACTCAGGGTGCTTGAGGGAGTTTTCATTTTTATTTCATAGTAATCGGCTTACTCAATCAGGAAGTAAGGGAATTTAAAGTATATACTCCTTACAAATAACGTTGCATAAGTAGGGAACATAATAATAATAATAATAATATACTTTATTGTACCCAGAAAAGAGAAAAATAATACGGTGAAATCACAATATAAAAATACAAAAGACGGCCTTATCGCTCAACAGCGATTTCTTCCAGGCAACCTCACGGTTCGGAGTTTAGATTTAAGGGAAAATAAAGAAAAGGTAGGGTGCAATAATCAGGTTAAGGAAAATAGTGCAACATATTAATTAAGAAAGTTAGTTACAGACAAACTAGTTTAATACAATACTATATATAAAGAGGCTCATAAGTACAATACTAATTTCTTGCCGTATTTATTAAAACTAGTCACACGTCGCAATGTTGGAAATTCGTCCGAAATTTAACTTAAAAACTAAACTTCATATTGTCCAGACTACCACGAATATTTCTCAAATTTAATTAAATTCTGTGACGATACCACTGTCAAAATTATTTCACCACTTATAGACAGTAAAACTGTTGTGTTTATAGCGAGTTTAAAGAATATGGTTAGGCAGATTCACTTTTTCGGATCATTTCTTTTAACAATATCAAGCCTCTAGACAATAGATGCAATTAATCTGCGATCGAATTTAAATTTTTAAGTAAATATCTTTAGTCCGGTCAAATTAGACCAAAAAATTAGGGTGAGATTACATAAATTCGCAACAAGCTGAATTTTGGTACAATTGCTCAAAACACGATTATAAACAATAGCTGAAAGTTCCCCATCATTCCCGTGTGTGGAAAAAAAATTATTCAAGGTTAAATGTCAAAAAATGAGTTTTTCGCGATTTTCAGCAAAACGGTAAGTTTTATCAGAAAAATACCTCAGACTAAAATTGTAGATCATTAAATTATCTATAAAAAATATAACAATACTTTTTTTCTCACGAGACACCGTTTCAGAGATATCGCAGTGTAAAAAGTTGTAACAGTTGCAATTGTCATAAGTACTTAGCGCGTTTTTTTAACGTGGTTTCCCCAGTAGGCCTACTCTACAAGTCAGTAATTATCCAGTTTAATTGAAACTATCGTAAATAATTGATATTAGCCAGAAAAAAAGCGATGTTGATAAAAAAAAGTACAGACATTTATTAGTCGGAGTCGTAATTTTCGAATTCTTCTCGATTTTCTCCTTGTTCTTCTTCTTCTTCTAGATTTTCTCCTTGTTCATTTTCTTCTGGTTCATCCTCGTCTTGGGTGCAAGTAAATTCAGCCAATAATGATGTATCGCAAGTCGGCTCGTTGACGTCGAATGTATCATCAATTGTTGGTGATTCAACATTAGAGCACGAATTGCCTTGGCAACTTTTACACGCCATAGAACAGAATAGACCCACTTTTTTGCAACCACATTTAGCGCTGCATCAATTTTTGCAGTTGCAAAAAATTGCGTTTAGCAATTTTTCCGACGCAAGTGGAAGCAAAGTTGGAACTGGTTCCAATTCATTATTTACAAACTTCCAACCCCAGTCTGTTGGGTCTTTCTGACAACCAAGCCACACTTGAACTTGGTAATATACCCGAAGAAGATGTTGATGAGCAGCAGCCGACGTTGGAGGAAGACAAGCTAACTGTACCTGTTTTTTGCTTTTGGTGTTTTTGACGAAACATGCATACCGATGTTTATCTAAGCACATAGTTTTTTTAGGAGCCCCGTACGTCGAAAGAAGAAAGCGAATGTCACTTGTGATGATCTCATGTTGAGTTGAATTACAGTTTTGAAAAACTTCAGCACATTCAACTAAATTTTGTTTTTCAAACATTTTGAAAACTGTCGTTTTACCCCTCCTATAAAATGCAGATGTCGTATCACAGCCAGTTATTGCATGCAGAAATAGTATGTGATTTTGACTCTTTGCAAAAGAAGATAATAAGCTTTTAGAAGTATATATTTCCGATTGATGTTGAGCTTTTCCTGGTTTTAAAAAGAAAATAGTTTTTTTTTAGACGTACTCATGCATGTTATGACAATTGCAACTGTTACAACTTTTTACACTGCGATATCTCCGAAACGGTGTCTCGTGAGAAAAAAAGTATTGTTATATTTTTTATAGATAATTTAATGATCTACAATTTTAGTCTGAGGTATTTTTCTGATAAAACTTACCGTTTTGCTGAAAATCGCGAAAAACTCATTTTTTTGACATTTGACCTTGAATAAAATTTTTTCCACACACGGGAATGATGGGGAACTTTCAGCTATTGTTTATAATCGTGTTTTGAACAATTGTACCGAAATTCAGCTTGTTGCGAATTTATGTAGCACCGAATGTCTAATTTGACCGGACTACTTATATAAATGTAAAAGTATCGATGTATAAGATGAAATAACATACAATATATCATCATAACTAGAAATACCACAGTAAAATGATATTATATACGGTCTGAATTTTTTCAAGGACGATTTAACTGGTATCTTCCTACATACAACCGTTTTAGATGAGATTTGAGATATTACTGCAAAAAATAAAGTTAACTATTTGTTTTCCCAAAAATTCTGTTTAGCTAATTTTTCAAGACCAGCTATTTTTCATTGCTTTGCTGCTTCAGGATTTTTTTATTTGTGGAAAGACAAATTCCTAGCGGAAGGAAATAAAACCGACTCTTGCCAAATACATGGCATGGCATGGAGTGTACGTACTCCACCATTTTGCATATAAATGGAGTGTGTAACGGATAATACGACAATAATCATTTTATCCTATAATAAAAATCCTGATAACAACTGGGACCGGCAAACTACAAAGTACGAAAGTCCGCAAGAAATTTTACCAGCAATGTGAAGAATTGAGAAGAAAGCTCTCCGAATGTTCACATATAATTTAATTTCCTAAGCTTAATGCTATAGATCGTCAACCCATTATGAGCCCACTGCTGGGCACGGGTCTTCTCTCGGAATGAGAGATTTTTAGGCCATAGTCCACCGCGCTGGCCAAGTGCGAATTGGTGGACATAATCGTGGTGAATCCTATAGATATATGTAAAATTTTACTGAATATGTCTGTTAAATATAACAGATAGTGCGTCTTATACGACGTATAAAGCCTACGTGAGCAAGTAGTAATGCAAAACAAGTTTTCAATATAAAGAGGCTTATAAATTTTCGCGATTATAACACAACCTGATTCTGATATAACTAAATTTCTGCAAGGTATTTCCCGTTAAGGCGCCCACGCAGGATACTCTATTAATAACCAGGGACAAAGGTAAGGCATCTTTATAGAGAACCCACTTCTTTGTTCTATACTTCATTAATTTTGAATCCTATTTAGTACAAGCTGTTTTCAAGGTAATGTAATAGGACTTTAATTTGTATTTACTTTTATGAGGAAATATAGTACACGAAAAAACTAAATATTAAATGAAAATGTGATCTTTAGTATAATATCAATATTTAGAAAATAGCAGTTTAATGTAATTTTTAACACATAAGCAAAGAGACAGATAAAAAGTGAAAAAAATATAGTAGGTACCTAATTAATTTTCATTATATTATGTGTATGGACCAATACGAATGATATATTTTCCAATTTAAAATAATAAATCATTAGAGAAATAATAATGTATAACATAAATATCAAAAGACTGTGAAATTTACATTACACAAATGCCTATTGATGCTCTAATCAGATAATTATATTTTGCTTTATTTTTTCGGGACATAAAGGCATTAGTTTTCGACTTTCTAATCATATTCAAAATATATAAGTAACAAATTCATTTCATTGGCATTACTGCCAAATTTCTTCTGCCCTGTTAAATTATTTTAACTCATATAGAAAGTTACTCAACTTCGTTTATCATCACATCTAACACACATAGATATAACTGCAAAATTGATTGATTTGATATAAATAACTGCCATATTTTATTTTATCATCATCTCCAGCAAATATAACCAACAAATTTATTGAAGTGATATAGAAAACTGCTAAATTTAATGCACGAAAAGATTATTTAAAAGCGTAAATTGCCAATCTGTTATTATTGCCTGAAAACAAATTGACTTTCGTTTTTCGACTGCCTCACAGTATCGCAACATCGCTCTTGTATGGCATAATCAAATAAAATTATTAGAAAGTATTTCATTCTTCAAAATTATTGTTTTTAGATAAACAAAATACTTAATATGAACCGTATCGTATATAAACAGTTTCTTAACAAAGATTCTCCCACCAGTAAAGTTGCTTATTTACCTTCTTGTGATAAAGTACCGGTTATCAAGTACAAAGTAGCCGGCCCATTCACCACGTTCATTCAAGCTCTCTTTCCATAGAGTAATGTAAAAATAGACTGGTTCTTTTTCTATTATGTAATGTAGTTTTTCAACCTCTCAATGTTTCTAAAAAAATAGTAAATAGAGTACTCGTTGACCAACTTGTGGAATATGGTCTAAGATTCTCTCGTTCTGAGAAGACCCATGCCCAGCAGTGGGACAATAATGGCTTGTACCCAAGAGCAAATGGTGTAGGTCAACAATCTGCTTACAGTGCCGAGTGGTGTCAGTCTACGACGTGTGGTTTTGGTTAATAATATAGTTACTCCAATTTTTCCTGTATATATCGTAATAGGCGACTAAGGAACAAAATCAAGATGGCTGCAACATCTTACTGTGTAACATCAACATCCTCTTCTGTTACCGACACGCTTGCTAGATCAAAAAAAGGCAGAAATCTCCATTAGGGAAGGCCAATAGGTCTGAGGCCCAGAGGTCTAGAAGTGGACTTCGAATAACAGGTGGATTGGACAGTATCCAATACACATTTCATACACATACTTCGGTCGGCGCCGACGTTTTTTGAATCTGACTGAAGTAGCAACCGAGCGTGCAGGCCACATGATGGTAACTGGTCTCTGCCGCCCATGGACATCTGTAATCAACTTCATACAGAACACGGGTTCCATCTGAAGTCAATCACAGATGCGTTGCTACTCCCGAGGACTATGATGGTCGCTTTCATGTGAAAGTGTGCCGGCAACCACACTCTTCTATCGAAACGCAAGAAATGCTTCACGAAATAGGTGTGGCGGTGGTTCTTCCCCGGTCGATTTACATTAGTTCTACCACCTTGAAAACTTACCACGCTTGCAGATGCTTTGCCATCCTTATAGAAATAGTCTATAAGGATTATTATATTAGCAAACTATTATATTAGCAAACTTCGTGTCTTTCCTTTACTGTCTTTGAATACCAAGTCAGCTTTTAGACAGTAGTGTTGTGATGCCACTGCAATTAAATCGATGATCTGCGTGGTGGAGGTCATCATACCAGTCCGGCCGGGAATCGAACCCGAAATCATACGCAGAGTTTCGGGTTTGATTCCCGGCCAGTCAGATATCTGAATGATGTCTTCTGGGTTCTGGTTCATCTTTGATTGGCACCTCTGAGACAAATAGACAAATCTTATTGTGGGCTTATAAGTGTAGCAAGCGTTAAAACGTTTAAAACTATGAAGGCGTCTAATACTTTCTACGTTTTAATAGTCTTTGCCTTCAAATATAATACTTCAGTCATCTTTAATATTTGTGTTTCCCATTACTTTGTTATTTCGTGGAAGTCATTTTTATTAAATTTCACTCAACCCATTATAGTGTCTCTGCTGGGCATGGATCTCGTCTCGCTACATTGCTACTACCGAGGATTAGGATGTTCGCTTCATATTATACGAAAAAAGTGGAAGGTCTAGATTTAGCAAAGGCTGTAATACATCGTAGGCGGAGTCAGTGCCGTCCTCCGCCCGCGCCCTGTCGACTGTCACCGCTTATATCAATCGAAAACTCGATGGACACAAATATAGACGAATTGTCACTTAATTAGATATTTTAGTAACGATGTGTATTAATAAGTCGTATTTAAAAAAAAGGAAATATACTGCATAAGCAGAATACCACGCCGAAACACATAATAAAGACGCCATTTGTTTTTAAAATAAAAATGTAGGCCAACAGCTCTTGCGTTACTTAGAAAATTTTAATCACATTTCATATGTATGTGTAACATGACGTATACATATATGTAACACACAAATACACGCGCACACAAAGGTACAAACATAAATTTGAAGATCATATCCCACGTTCCATCGTAGCTACGTAATAAGAATTAGAAGTAAATAGTAAAGTTATAAAAATAAAACCTCGGTTACTTTCGTGAGTAGAACACACCTTGACGACCCGCGTGGCGGAGCGGTAACCATACCAGTCTGACGCGCAATGGGTTTGATTCCCGGCCAGACAGGTATTTGAATGATGAGTTTAGATTCATGTTCTGGGTCTGGGTGTTCGTCTTGCGTGTGTCCGTAGTACCCATGACACAGAAGAAAATCCTAGTGTGGGGGTAATGAGTGTAGAAAGTTTAGGTACATTTCTCCGAAGTATACAATGGGATTTATTCCTCTGAACGAAGACGACGATTAAGACGATTCCTCTGAACAAATATTATTGAATTTTCAATAATCATACAAGTATATTGAATATTCTACTGTTTAGTAAAACGAGTTTATCGATACACGTCAAATATTTTGATTACATACAGCGCACGCCATTCAAGATGTAAATATATATGTATATGATAATGTACTCGAATGATCGTAGATGAAATAAAATGTACTATAGTCATAACAATCCTAGATCATTTAATGCATACAGTGGGGATACGTCTCTTTCACGTTTGGTGATAATTTTGCATATTAGACATACATTTACAAGGTGGAAGAACCAGTGTAGTTTGACCGGGAAGCTCCACCGCCACACCTATTTCTAGCGCGAAGCATTTCTTGCGTTTCGATGGAACGGTGTGGTTGCCGGCACACTTTCACATGAAGCGACCATCATAGTCCTCGGGAGTAGCAATGCATATGTGATTGACTTCAGATGGAACCCATGTTCTGTATATATAGTTGATTACAGATGTCAATGGGCGGCAGTGACCACTTACCCTCACGTGGACTGCATGCTCGTTTGCTACTTCAGTCAGATAAAAAAAACCTATCCAATATTTACTTTGGTTTCTGGGAGACATTGCACAGTCTTGGATCATTATGGTTCACAAGAGGTATAAGTAAAAATGTTAAAATTTTGCTTTTACTCGAACGTATTAAACGAACGCATAGTGTATAAGTTCGCAAGCAAAATTACATAAAAATATATATACATCACTTGGCCAGCACGGTGGACTATGATCTAGAACTCTCTCATTCCGAGAAGACCCGTGCACAGCAGTGGGACAATAATGGGTTGAAGATAGATAGATATATATAATCGGGGGGACTTGAGTTGTAGAACTGTATTAAATTGCGGTCATTTACCAACTCAATTAATCAACCTAATGCACGAAACGATAATGCATAAAGAAACAAAAAAGTTTAAATAAAATAACTTGTGAATCAAGGCATTAACAAATTATAAAAAGCCCTTAATTGATGTTTGCTTATTTTGTTACGCCGCCTTCTTACTCAGAATTTAAGCCTTTGCTTAACACTTTCATTAATTCATATCTATTTTGTTTCGTGTACGTATATATTTTGAGTGCTATAAAGTGTATCCAAATTGTATTTTTTTACCTTTACCTTTTAATTTATTTCCATTACCTTTTTTACCTTTTAATTTACCTCACTTTCATTTCATTGTATGTCAAACCACTTGTTTTTGCATACTATTGCATAGTCATGATAAGTTCGTATTCAGCTTTCTCTCTCTATTTCAGATATCTTATTACTGTAATTCAATTAATACTCAGTTTAGCATTATGCAAACGTTTGGTCCACGGTTCTTGGCGCCAGCCGTGGGCGGAGTCTGAAGCGTCCTCGCCCGCGATGGTGTGTTCCAAGCGTTATCGATACTTGTCAAACATTTGGATATGTTGGCGATTGATCGATTGTTTGATACACTCCTTTGTCATAGGGAATGAAAATAATTTTATTATTTTGTTACTTTAATCACAATGAGCTTCAGCTTGCTGCTTTATGATATTAGATGACAATTTATGTGATGAGGTTTTGTTACTTACCTACATCACAAATATCTATGATGTATTTTAATTTTAATTTTGACGGATTTTTTTTATCTCTGTATTAGTATTGACGGGATATTTGCGAATATTTTATTTTTATCCCGAAAGATGTTCCTTATTAACCTCCTTCAAAAAAGGAATATTTTTTATGTTTGGCTGTACGTATTTCTACACAATATATTTATCGAGCTATTAATACTACGAACAAACATTAAAGGATACCTAACTTCGAAGAAGATTTTATTCAATTCTTGTGAAACTTGCTCCATCATAAACAATGCCATATATCAAAATAAAGTTAGCGAGACATACTAGCCTCATAAAACAAACTTATCAGATCTCTAGCGATGGTATCATCATTTTATTTGTTTCTCTCCTTATGTGTGACGTTATTACGAGCGTATGACCAATGTGAAGACGATTAACTTATATCTAAAATAGAATTAATTAGTGGATATCTAATTTGCATTAACAAAATGTGTAAATGGTGAATTATTAAAATCATATGATTTTATTGATAGATCTCAATACACTGCCTTTTTATATGAGGTAGATGTTTTTAAAGATTAAAGTAGCAATCGAGCATGCAGTTCACCTGATGGTAAGTGGTCACTGACGCCAATGGACATTTATAAGCAATTTCATACAGAACTTGGGGTTCAATCTGAAGTCAAGGACAGATGCGTCGCTACTCCCGAGGACTTTGATGGTCGCCTCATGTGAAAGTGTGCCGGTAACCACACCCTTTTATAGAAACGCAAGATTTTATTTGTAGATCACAAAGTGCACGGTCTTTTTATATGAGGTAGAATTAGCAAACAACTAGAATATGGGTTGCTGTTCCCGAAGAATAGAATGGTCTCACACAGAAGTGAGCTGCCAACCACACCCTCTCACCAATACAAGGGAGCTACTTCACGCTAGAAAGGCTCGTGGGGCAGTGGTACCTCAGTCGATCCAGCACATTTTTCAACTGAGGAGGTTTTACTACCTTGAAAAGACATAAAATAAAAAAATCTGGTAGTTATAACGTGGTCACAAGCTGTCAGTAGCGGTTTTTTTCAGACATTTCTTGTTTTGGCAAACTTTGTGGAGAATAGAAGGGTAGAAGTTAAGTTCTTAATTTTTTTAATTAAGTAGTTAACAAATATTTTTAGTAGTCTATTAAAAGTAGTCTTTATTCAAAAGTTGACATATGTAATTAGGATCGTAGTAAAGTTTCCCGAAAACTACCAATAATTTTGTTTTCGTTTATCATTTTAAAAGTACAGTGCAAGTTATGCCATAAAACTACCATGTAAACCTGTAATGCAAATTGCAATGTATTAGCGAAAAAGAATTAGAAGAATGTGTTTTAGGGAAACATAATAAACTTAAACTAATCCTACACGGCGCATATTAATTAAAATATGATATGGGGTACAACCATTATTGTTCCACTGCTGGGCACGTCTTCTCTCAGAATAAGAGAGTTTTAGGCCATAGTCCACCGTGCTAGCCAAGTGCGAATTGGTGAACTTCACACACCTCCGAGATTTTTTTAAAGAACTCTCGAGTGTGTAAGTTTCCTCACGATGTTTTCCTTCACCGAAAAGCAGTTTTAATTAATTTGTAATACGCACATAAATCAGTGGTGCGTGCCTCGGGTCTCCCGATTGAGAGGGCAAGCTTCAACCATTAGGCTATCACTGCTATAAAATATGATATACAATATTCAAAATATCGATATCACACGTCCCATCACTCAGCAAAACCAGTTGGCGAGTGCGGGGGTGCGGCGCCAGAAAGTACGACGTAACTCTAGTTTTATATCGACAAACATATACAAATTGACGGGTAACTGATACGCTACCGTTGACCGCTTGTGCTGCCTTTACATTCATGTATTTAAGTTATTGACTTGTTCTTGCGTATGTTATTGACTAGTTATCGCGTTTTTATTGTATTTACACTATCAAACAGTTAAGTGTTTGTAAGTCTTTTTGTTCCTTTTATTACATTTTTTGAAGTAAAACTTCTTTATCGGGGTTGGAAAAAAATTTTGTGTAACATTTTTTCGTTACGCGCCATCTTTTTCTTATCCCTACCACGCGTGATATTAGATAGATTATTATAGATAAGATTATTAGTTTAATAAAAGCCTTTTATTAAACTTTATGTAATTTAACTTTATTTAACCAATTTCTGTAAAGTTGCATATAGTAAATTATTTTTTGAGAAATAACGTCATAAAGAAGTTTCACTTCTTACGAGTGTACGCTAGTACACGCACACACATTTTTTTATAGTGTGACTAGCTGTTCCGACAAACGTTGTTTTGCCATATATTTTTTTTTTTAAAAATGTTAAGGGTGGACAACCCTTAAGGGGTATGAAAAATAGATGTTGGCCGATTCTCAGACCTACTGAATAAGCATATAAAATTTGGTAAAAATCGGTCAAGCCGTTTCGGAGGAGTATGGCAACAAAAACTGTGACACGAGAATTTTATATATTAGAAATAGTAAACGAGCATGTAGTTTATGTGATGGTGAGTGACCACTGCCGTCAATGGACCTCAGTAATGAACCTGAGATTAGAATTCGACCAGAAGTAGCCCATAGATAAGTTGCTACCTTTGTGGACTAAGACCGATGGTTGGAACACCCCGAATAAATGTCAAAAAAAAATTAAATTATTATTTATTAAATTATTAATTTAATTATTACCTTCTTTCAAACCAGAAGGTAATAACGCTTGACATTGCTATTATTAGGTATACATAGTATAGTGATTGTAGTGGCAATGTCGCTAGAGTAGAGCTACAAAAGTTCAACCGTTTTTATTTTGTAAATTAGTAAATACTTTGTAAAATAATTTTACATTTTTGTGGCAAATAGTGATCTCCTACTAGATTAAGTAATCATGTTTGAACAGCGACTGTGTTCTGATTTTTTTTGGCAAATGTGTATTTACTGTTGGCCCTATTGGTCTTTACAGCTTCACCGGGTTCTTTATGGCGAGCCTGAGGCTCTAGTCGGCACAAGAAGTCTGTGGGCTGGAAGGAAGGGATGGCTTTGGTCCCCGTTGCCGCGTTCCTCGACCATCCTCCTTCGCTAGATGGAGAAACGGTTGCGGACCCAGCTGTTGCCGGAGTCCTGTCCTTCCGTCTCTGGTTAAACGGGGATTGCGGCTGACCCAAGGGCACCTCCTGTGAGGTACGGACCTCGGCTTAGGTCAGTTACGCTAATGTGGGGCACTGGCGATGCACGACCAATGCACGCTGTGTTTTGTCTCAGTTGTCTCATAGTCTCAGTTGGGAACTTATATTGACAAGATATTAATATAACTTAGATAATGTGATTCAAAACAAAAATAGTGCGAAACAAACGCCATCTCAGGGTTGAAGAGTTGAAGATCAAATTTTTGTCCCATGAATTTGTTTAACAATCTTATTATATATCCATAAAAACAAATTGACTTACTTCTACGGTTCAGGCTAGCAGTACCCCTGCATCATCAGGATTGAAGAGTTGAAGGTCATTTTTTTAGGAAATATCTGATTAGTAATTTCATTCTACATTCTACCCAATTGGACTCCTACAGCTTAGGTTTGGCAGAGTATCACTAATTTCGTTAATTTGCTTCAAAGAAATGGATCCTATGATCAGAACCGTATCAAACTCATCAGAGTACCCTTGAAGTACATTATTTCAAATAAAAAAAAATCATCAAAATCGGTTGGTGGGAAATAGAGTTATTCGTCTATTTATCGCGCACATCGTTAATGCAAATATCAGACTTATGCGCTTTTCTTATGGATGCCACTGTCAAAAGTGAACTAAAAATAAATGGGACCCTATGACACGCACTACCTTTCAAATGAAAAAAAAAATCATCCAAATCCGTTCACCCAGTGCGGAGAAATCGAGTAACAAATATAAAATATAAAAAAAAATACAGACGAATTGATAACCTCCTCCTTTTTGGAAGTCGGTTTAAAACTATGTTTTAACATAAAAATCAAAGCGAAATACTAAATTTTATGGAGGTGGCCTTAAAATTCATACAAACTTACATCTCCTATTTGGGTTAAATTGGGGGTGGGGGGGGATCAGAAAATTCATTCTTAACTGACATCTACGTCATAAAAGGAACCCCTAGTAAAAATCATATTCGTATCTTTAGCAGTTTAGGCTCTACGATGTTTATTCAATGGATGCGTGAGAGAGCATCCTTTCGTTTTTATATAAGTATTTATAGATATACAGATATAGATTTGTATAGTATCAAATAACATAGGTACACACATAACCAATAAAAATACATAACAAAGGAATACATTTTACAGACCATAACATGTTTAGTTTCAACCAATTCAACTATGCAGTTACTTACCTTATTAACACTTATCGAACACAGAATAAATACTGCGTAGTTTTAAATTGACATAACTTTTTTATTTATAAACCGATTTACATAAAATAAACACTAAATGTTAAGTGAAGTTTTCCACAATACATCGGTGAAAATTATGTTCAAATTGGATAAGCCGTTTCTGAGATTAGCGTTTTCAAACACACAGACAAACAGACAAACAGACAAACAGATAAACAGACAAACAGTCAAACAGAAAAGATTTCTAAAAACCATTATTTTGGGTTCTATATCGTATTATACACCTCTAGAAATGGTTTTCACCTAAATTTATTCCATGTACAGACAGCGACCTCTTACAGATTTATTATAGTATAGATATGTTCAAATTGGATAAGCCGTTTCTGAGATTAGCGTTTTCAAACACACAGACAAACAGACAAACAGATAAACAGACAAACAGACAAAGAGAAAAGATTTCTAAAAACCATTATTTTGGGTTCTATATCGTATTATACACCTCTAGAAATGGTTTTCACCTAAATTTATTCCATGTACAGACAGCGACCTCTTACAGATTTATTATAGTATAGAATAGATAAGGCAATGCTTACTAAGAATCTTCTGAAAATTCGCGTTTAATTATTTTTGTACAAATTCTCGATACACATTAAGTTATTTATTTAGTTATTTTAATTCGCGTTATTTATTAACTGTAACTCCAACTTAGTAGTAACATTTGATTACGTCAAATAATGTTGTAATTTTCAAGTAAATTCTTTAGGCTTCTTTTTTAACTAAAATACCTCTTATATATCTTCAAGTTAATTATTAACTTGTAAGTAAATTCACAAGACATGTACTTAAATGCAAAGACTGCATCGAGTCCTGTATAGCAATACCAAGCTTGAAATTCGAGCTTTATTTCACTAATTTTAGTATCTAGCGGCAGCTTAGAAGCCTACTCGACTTTACTTAATAGCTACTATTATAATTAATTTATTTACAAGTTAGTATTAAACGGCGAGTAAGGAAATTTCTATATTTTGAAATGGTTTTGTTAAAGCAATAGGTCAGGTATAGTATTCATTGTCCCTGTAGTTCCGGGACCAGAATAGGACTACGGTACCCTCTGCCTGTCGTAAGAGGCGACTAAAAGAGGCTTCCGGGGTTGCGGGCGGGAATAGTGGGAGCTCGAACCGTCCGGTCAAGTGACCCCGGGAAGGACGGCGGCAATGTGATTGCATGTTGCCGTAAAAACCAGAAGGTGCGGTGAGCAGTTCACGCCCACCAGAGAAGAGCCCGATGGGGCATACGCTGAGGACACCGGCGGCGGTCAACTGGAGTTCCCGGAGTCCTCTTCGCAGCGTCGAGGTCGGCCACCGGGGGGGCTTTAGTGCGGTAAGAATCCCACATAACCCGCGTCGTTCCCACGACGTCGGGTACTTTTTGAAAGTTTCCCCCTCGAAAACAAAAAAAAAATAGGTATAGTATTCATACTGAAGATGGATAAGTCTAGGAAACATTAGTGAAGAAGAGACCCAAAGGCCTTAAAATTCGTTTGGCATTGCAAGGATCTGCGTTGAGCAAATTGTATGTGGTGAAAACTACAATTTTGCTGTAATATTTCGTGATAGAGCAGAAATATTCGTAATAATATTTTTACGAATTCATTTGTAATAAATGTAGCTACAATGGTGCCAAGACATATTTTTTTAGAAAATATGTTGATAGCTACGGCCATTGATAGCTACGTGTCATTTTCATATCTTTAGATATAAGAGTGGTTAAAATACAACAAAAGGAGTCCACCCTCTAAACAGGTGCTAAACCACAAATATATAATTTCAAGGTGGTAGAACCAATGTAGTTCGACCGGGAAAGTACCATCGCCACATCTATTTCTAGCGTGAAGCATTCTTGCACTTTTATATTCATTTATCAAGCACTTTTATATGAGGCGACCATTATAGTCCTCGGGAGTAGCAACGCATCCGTGATAGACCTCAGATAGAACCCATGTTTTATATGAAGTTGTTAACAGTTGTCCACGGGCGGCAGTGACCACTTACCATCAGGTGGACTGCATGCTCGTTTGCTACTTCGATTAGCTAAAAAAAAGTTTTTTTTGTTTTTAATGGCTAAAAACCTAAGAAACATACAAATTTATTATCGAATTAAAGTAGCAAACGAGCATGTAATTCACCTGATGGTAAGTGGTCACTGCCGCCCATGGACATCACCAGTAAGCAATTTTAATTAGAACATGGGGTTTAATTGATATCTGGAGTCTATCACAGATGCGTTGCTGCTCCCGAGGACTATAATGGTCGCCTCAAATAAAAGTATAAAAGTGCGCCGGCCACCACACCCTTCCATTGAAACGCAAGAAATGCTTCACGTTAGAAATAGGCGTGGCGTTGGTACTTCTCTGGTTCAAACGTTGGTTTTATCACCTATAAAACGTATGTTTATTTGATACTTGGTCCGTTAGACTATGGCTTAATTCCCTTTTATTTTAAGAGGCTTGTTCTTAGAATGGGACTGTATTGGGTCACGAGTTTTGATACCTTAGGCTTCGTGAGATACTATGGTTGATGACGTATAAGGTTGAATATTTCTGTACGTTTAGACTTATTAGTAGTCAATGCATTTATGTATCATTTAAATAATGATTTGTTGATATGTATCAAAGCGGATATAAGTAATCGTTCATGTCGCATGTTCTTTAAAGAGTGAACATTTTAAAATGGATTATCTATTAAATCTATTTTTATTAAAAGTATTTCCATTTGGGTCGTATATTTTATGCAAGTCTTAATAATTATAATAAATTGCATGTGTATTTGTTGCTCGTTCACGCAAACTACTTACCGGATTTTGCTGAAATTTAGCACAGATATACTTTATGATGTAGGTTAACTTACATTGGACACAACCCATTAATTTCCCACTGCTGAGCACGGGTCTTCTGTCAGAATGTGAGAGTTTTAGGCCATAGTCCACCGCGCTGGTCAAGTGCGAATTGGTAGACTTCACATACCTCTGAGAACTTTTTTTAAAGAACTCTCGGGTGTGTTGGTTGTCTCACGATGTTTTCCTTCAACGAAAAGCAGTGATAATCAATTTCTAAATACGCACATAAATCAGTGGTGCGTGCCTGGGGTTGAACATCGGACCTCCCGATTGAGAGGGCAAGTTTCAACCATTAGGCTATCACTGCTCTCATAGATTGAGTTTTAAGCATTCTATGTGCGGGTAAAGTCGCGGAAATAATCTAGTATTTCATACTTGTTTATTATGTAAAGTTTATTCGAAGCCAAAGTTTATTTTTTACAATTTACTTATATTTTATTATATTAACTTCTTGTCTTATATCAGTATTGAAATGTAATTTTTAACAAATAAATGTCATAATCACTGATTGAAAATAACTTTATAACACATCTATAGATCAATAGGTGAACTAATTGTGTTTTATATATTTTTTATTTTATGATAATTAACATATTATCCGTATTAATCTTTATTAAAGTTACTCTTTACTGACTCGTATAACATCTTTGTAGAAACCAACAATATTTTGACCCGGTACTAATTTTCGGATAAGTCAAGCACGTACGTAGAAATGACTTATCGATTAACCCGGAGCTAAGCGAGTGATGTGTGACCGAAATTTTGATTAGGTACATAGATACTACATGTAACACAACTATGTAGTTCCGTGACACATTGGTAAATAATTCTACCATCTATGCAAATTAATAAAATTGTAATGGCCCGTTTGTGTTTTATTATGCTTTTTACGATGTCAAAAAACGTTACGATTTGTAAAGTGAATAGTTTTTTAATATAAAATATAGTAAATAAAATTATAATGCCAAAATATTCCGTTTATGTGAAATTTCAAATAAGCATGTGATGTAAAAAAAAACTTATAAGTTATAAAGTGGATGAGTTTTCAGACCATTAAGTTTTTCGGCTTTCTAACGCATGTCGCGTTATACTCGACTGCACGGTAGGGGAAAAGCACCGAAATTAAGTTGGCCGAAAAAAAAATATTTTTTAAAAACCAAAATGCCAAAATTGCAGTTTTGAAATACAGAATTGCTTAATTAACAATTTATAGTGAAAAAAAAAACAAAATTCCGTTCTCGATTATCTGTAAGTGTATTGATTCATTCCGATTAGGTTAGCTCCTTCTTTTTCTATTAGTAATAATAGTTTATTTCTACGCAAACTTATCATTAATTAATTTGGCATCATAATTAACTGTAAGAATGGTTAATTAATTAATAAGTTAAAAGTAAAGGTAACCCGATCTCCACGGCCTTTTACTTCTAAGATTATCATAATTTATTACTAACGTCTCTTAGTTTGCTTAATTTTAATTATTGCTATCATTTTCAAAATGTGCAGTATTCCAACAATAGAAAAGATAGGAATCAAATGTATTGCGCAACCACCCGTTAAGGGGGGAACTGTGGGTCAGACGGTAGGTAGTGTATCCAATATCCCGTTCCACTCACCCCCATATCCCCTCACAGACTCCTCTACCCCCTCTCCCGACTTCCTTATATCGCCTCCCCAACCTCCCCAACCGCCAGATCTTTCCATAACAGAAATCAATAACAACTGTCTGCTATGATTATTTGTATCTAAATGAAATATGTTGTCTTTTCATTTAGTAATAAGTATTACGATTAATTTACGATGTGTGTTTAATTTAGTTACTGTTTAATGTTCTAAATAATTTGTTATGCTTTTAATTTCTTTATATTTTGAATTTCGCGAATCAGCACATATATTAGATAGATGGGTAAAATGTAAACATATATTACCTAATCATGTCGTACGTAATTTTTAAACAAACAATGTAAGTAAAATAAAAAACATTCACATATGATATGTACAAATGTATTTATTATTATACTACTATACTTAATTGTAGCCATATCCCAAGAAGTAAATGTTTAAAATGTCTACTTTAGTGATATGTGAAGGATCGACTAAGCCAAATTCTGTTTTATTGTATGGGGTGGGCCGTTTGTAGGCAGCGGAAAAGCAACAGTTGAAAGGTCAGGGACGTAACCTTGAGATACATCCCCTGTGAGATGTTACACAGACCTTTAGTTTTCATTGTTCACGAGTGAATCGGCAATATTAGAATTTTGTTTTCATTTATGTATGCCCGTATGTATAATCGCAAGAGTTATCATGAATATTTGAATCGCTATACCGTAACAAATCGCGGTCTCATGATGCTCTTAAAATTTGATGTAATTTTTTTTATCTGATTGAAGTAGCAAACGAGCATACAGTCCACCTGATGGTAAGTGGTCACTGTCGGACACCTGTAAACTTCAAACAGAGCATGGGTTCCATCTGAAGTCAATCACAGATGCTTTTCTACTCCCGAGGACTAGGATGGTTGCTTCATTTAAGAGTGTACATATATAATTAATTAATTAACAAGTAGTAAATTAATCACTATGTTAATTAAACGAGAATGTTTTTATACGGTAATACATCATTTATTAACAAAAAAAATAATAATCTAAGTATGTCAAAGTATGAGCACGTGTGCAGATATTCAAATTAGAGCGACAAAGCAAGCTGGTAGACTCTCTAGTGCGAAATGCATCGCGCATGTCCCGATGCATACAAATCAATACAGCAAGATTGCCCGGGCTAGGTGCAGCGCGCATGTCTCAATGCAACGTCGCTAATAATAAGCAGAAATTTGATTTATGCAAATTCGTAATTTTTCATTCTCGAAAACGTAGTTGTATTTTGTAAAAATATTGTTTAAAATAGGTAAAAAAAAATCTTACGTATCATCAGTTGTAGCCTGTTGATCACCGAACAATAATTAAAAATATGTAATACAAAATTACGTTCCTAAAGCACTGACTTTATTTTTTAGAGCAAATAAAAGCAAAAAAAATGCAAGCACCCTCAACGCTTGAAGGTCACGGATGAAATAACGCATTTCCTGTGAGCGGCCACGCCCAAGTTGCAGAACATTGCGCATGTTTGTATGCATGACGTCAATAAATCTTATTGCAACGCCCTCTTCCGGCCACGTCCAGCCTCCAGTGAAAATTGAATCAAATATACCTATGCCCTTATAACTAAGATTTGTACAGCTACGTAGGAAACTAGTCAAAAAATGAATATACAGGTGTTAAGTTAAATAAGTTAAGTCACTGAAAATATCGCAAATTTTTGGAAATTAAAATAAATCTAAAATAATTTTGAAATTAAGTAAGATTTTAATTTAGTAAATTTAAATTAAGTGAGATAAAATCTCAAAATATTAATGTTATAAGATAAAAGTATCTGAAAAAAATGCAAGTAAGGATACAGTCAGCATGCACTTTATTTTACATTCTTGATTAAGATAAATATTATTAATCCAGTAAGTAGTCAAATAAAGTCAAATATTTAAAACTAACTTGACAATAATTTTATAAAAGTACTTACCAAACGATTAATTTCTTCCGTTATTCAAAAGTAGTCGTCGAACAATGAACACTACACAATTTATTGAATTAAAAAAGAAAAATGAAAACTGTGTTAAAATATCAAATTATTCATTTTTCTTTAAGAAATACATTATGTTAAACTAAGAGGAAGTTAATTAATTCACGCACAAACATAATAAACTAGTGCACTAGACGAAGGTAAAAGATGATGTAACGCCCGGTTGCATGAGACAACCTGCCCGGGATGCATCTCAACGCGCATGCCCGTCTGCATGAAATCAATAAATGAAAATCCAGGTCGTCCAGACTGCCATAAAACTAGCCAACAAAGACTACCTTACTCTCAAGTATTTTTGCACCCAAATAAAAAATACAGAATTTGTCTGTCGAAAGTCGAAATTTATGTAAAAACTTGTCCTATACATGCACAATAAAGATATATGCCAAATTTATATTGTTGAGGGCAGACATCAGGACTACATACTACAGTCTACATTTTTGTAGTGTCGAAGTCGGTTGTATTTTTTATAAGAAATAACTTCTATATTTTGTTTTAATGTTTTTTCGAGCGATAACTACTACGTACTAGTGGTTTTAAAATAATATGGCAAAAAGTCGAAAAAAAAAATGAAATATGCGGATATTTAATTTTTATAAATTATTTATGGCCGAGAATTTTAAATTGTACTGTAAATGCAAGGAAAATAAACTACGTCAACTAACGCGGAATGAAAGGCGTGGAAGATATAAAGTGGTTATTGTAAAGGTCGCTCCAGCCGGGATGCACCTTACCGCGCATGCTCTTGTGCATGAAATCAATAATTGTCATGGCAACGTTCTAAAAGAATCTAAAAGAATCTTAATATTAGAAGTACAATACGATACAATACAAAACATCTTTATGGTACACTAAAAATAACGCACAAGAAACAAAAATAAAAGACCTAAAATGTACAACAGGTGGTCTTATGACTAAAATACCAATCTCTTCCAGGCAACCTTAGAGTGACTAAAGGAAAAATTATTACAGATGCAAGAGAGAGAAGGAGATGTAAAATTATAACGTACTTAGTGACTTAATGTCAGCAGCTAATAGTGGTTAAGGATAGTAAACGTAGAGTAGTTAGAAGATGTTCTGTTAAGTATTAACAGAAGAAAAACAGAGACGAGAGAAATTCAATAGAATACAATAAAGAAGTAAAATATATTGATTATATGTTGAAGTAATTGCATGAAAATAAAATACAAAAGAGTGTTTTCTAGTTAATATTTCCTGTACTTACCACTGCTAGCAGATATTTACTCGTTTTTATACACAATCACTTCTTAAAATGTTCAATAAAGTTCAGTTCGGGATGCACTACTGGTTTTATTTAACAAGGATATAGAATTGAAACACAGATTTATCTGCGTAAAAGAGAAAAGATCATTAGAAAGAATGAAAAGCAGAACAGAATAAAGCTAAGAATTAGATATATCATGTTGAAGTAGCGCTCATGTGACAAACGAGCTAGATGAAGGCTGCAGAACAAATAACGTAGTTATCGGAAGGAGCTCTCGCCCGGGATGCACCTCAATGCGCATGCCTGTGTGCATGGAATCAATAAATCTCATCCCACGCGTTTCCCGTTTCCGAACTATGAAGAAAATCTAATGGAAATTTAGAGTATTTCAGATTTCAAATTGCCTGTAAATTATTAAAAAAGTAAATAAAGTTATGATATTATAATTAAGCATATAAGCAGTGACAATATTTTTTTTTTCATATTCTGGATTTAATCGCAGTACCTATATCCTATTTGATATTATCGTTTTTATATTAGTATAAACTATTTTCTTATCGAGAATGTATTATCTTATTTCCATTTTGTGATATTTGTCTGTGGGTTTGGTGGTATACTTTTATGATTTTAACCAAGCATTTTAAATTAAGGCTCAGAGAAGATATGTGACCTTTACGTTGCGGGGGAGGAGGTCTTGCTAAAGGTTAAAGTTAAAAGGGCTGGGAGGGTGAAATGGAGGTACGGGAAGAAGTGGACGCAATGCTTCATCAATCGAGGAAGTCAGGTAGACCAGGGTATCCGGACGTCATAGTGTAAAATACAATGTCTTTTACATTGTCAAAATACATTGTCTTTTTGTATGTACACTTATTATTGATACTGATAAAATTAGCGTTTTTATAAGTAGGGTACAATGATACTTAATTTTTTTGTCACAGTGAAATGGTATTCATATCGGCTCATGTTCTCATATTTTAGTTGGAAATTTTATTGCGACAAAGGGGCATAAACAATATGTTAAGACTACATAATAGTTATGATAATAAGCCACTGCAACTGCAGTTTAATCACAATGACTACTTTAATGTTCCACCAATATTATATAGGTATGTACCTATGTGGATAAAAAAGTCTTCGTACAGTGCAAGTGTGCTACGCAATAGTGGCTATGCACGGTGACAACCAGATTGCCAGTTGAGTGAGGAGGAACAAGCAGCGAAGAAAATGCAACAAGTCGTAGAATATGTCGACGAACCTATGGGGAGAATTAACATTAATTTTAATATAAGGTTCATTCATTAACATGAAATTATTGTTTTTCTGTTTAGTTAATAGAAATTAAGTCGTGTACTAGAAGTTTAACAAGTCAATTGTGTGTGTTCAAAAATATATCAAGAATACGGTATAAAATGAGCTTGGCAAATATTATGTCATGTCAATAAAGAACATATAATTAATTTTAAAATTATCTTTGATAAATCGAATGCAATATTAATAACCTCATAATCACGTAATATTTGTTATACGTACATAAACGATAGATGACCTTATACAATAGCTTATGATAAAGTGATACGCAATTGTGGGCCTCCTCTTTCCCATCCCCGGTCCTCAACACTGATAGGTAAATGGGGTGGGGAGCATCCTCCCGCATACAGACTCTGCCCGGAGGTGGTTTCACGTCTTATAATTATTTTTACTGTACTATATAAATGTTGTACATGATTTTGAAATTTAATGCGCCTCTTATAATATCGAAGTAGTAAACATGCCTGCAGTCGACCTGATACTCCAGCCTCTAGACATCGAAAATCATCGTACGAAAAGATTAACATTTGACCTACGAAAGTAAGTCTTTTGATGGCGCAATTAAATTGAATTATATTAAAATTTTAATGTGTAATCATTTTGTCATGACGTATGTTATAAAAAATAAGGCCGTTACCTAAATAATGCTGGAACTTAATTATAAATACAACCGTGTAACATTAATTTTACAAATAAATATCGCACGTTAACTTCATAGATAAATTCACCTATGTAACAAATTTCGTAATCATCCTAAAGCAATATTATTTTGTAGTAATCGATTCTCTGTGAGCAAATAATAAAGGGACGATAAAGATTTTTATATGAAGGTCACGGGCACCCAAATTTTGCCAATATCATCTAACTCGCATTTGTATTTGGAAACAATCGTTAAGTAAAGCGGTCTGAAAGTAATAGATAAGACAATGTTTATCTGTCGATGCAGTAGATTAATATGCCTGTGTATATTTATAATACAAATAAAAAGAAATTAAAATAAAATCCAATTAATGTTTTAATAAATATTTCTGTACTTACATATTTATATTTGATGTCAGAACGAAGCCGTTACACACTTACACACCAACAGTTCATAAGCGGTTTAAAAAAAATTCAGATTAAGCTAAGCTATTTACTGAAAATGCTATAAAAGGCTACAATCACTGAAATGCACATGAGAACAAAGCTAAAAAATAAATATATCATGGTTAAGTCTTCATGAACACGCTAACAAGATGACCGCGGCAGAACAAGTAACATAGCCATTGGAAGGAGCTCCCGCCCGGGATGCACCTCAATGCGCATGCCTGTATGCATGGAATCAATAAAACTCATCGCACGGTCTCGTCGTTATTAGACTATAGAGAAAATCTAGGCAAATTTAGATTAGATTCAAATTCTAGGCAAGTATAATTTGTTTAAAAATGTAAGGCGTAACGCAGATTTCTTAAGTGTCTCGTAAACCTACATCGTTGGTTTATGTGGGTTTTCTGTCTTATCTGCAATTCGGTCTCATCTCTTTTGTGCAGTGCCGGATTAGCCACATAGCAAGAGTAGCAAATGCTACGGGTCCCGCGGCCCACACCTACTATTTATACTTTACTATCTTTGCTATCCTTAAAATATAAACTGAAAGGAGTAGATATAGAAAGTGTAATCTCAAATTTTTCCCAGATTAAATCCACAAAAGTTTACTTGTAACACTTTTATTTTATTTAATACCCTTACTTAAGGCAAACTATGGGCCTCCTGTCAGAATTTGCTACTGGCTGCCCACCCTAGCTGAATCTGGCACTGCTTTTGTCCTTTTTTATATTTTTTGTTCTGTTTAGTTGAATTTTAATAACCCGTTTGATTAAACTAAAGACGCAATCTGAAGCAAATTTAATTTAAGTTTAATTTATAAATGGAAGAGGTAACGCAACCACGATTCTCGGGTCCCTCCCAAGATGCAACAATTTGGACTTTCGGATTTATCTATAATTTACTTGTACACACCTTTTTGAGCTTTTATTTTTTTTGTTTTGCTTAACTGTTGATTTTGATGTATGTATCAAAATCAACTTGACTTAAAGATATTATTTATACAATTCTTAATCTGTGCATAGGCACTTGTGGTCAATCACAGATGCTTTGCTACTCTCGAGAACTATGATAGTAGCTTCATATCAAAATTAACAACGATACCCTCCCACTGAAACGAAACTGCCTTGCAGTTGATGTGCGGTGGTACCTTCCCGGTCAAAATTCACTGGTTCTATCCCCGGTAAATTACATACATACATTTAATTTCACTCACACACATATACATATATCAAAATACGTTTTATACAGATATTGATGGTACATGTAAAGACAGATGGATTCACCCCTACATAACAGTTTAAGAATCATCCAAATGTAGTGATCTTTTGATGTGAGCCGGTTTTTGTAAACAAACTGGGGACGATGGGGCTATATTTCAAGGTCACGGCCAAGTAACCCTCCTTTAAGCCATCAAAATAGCTGTATAATGTAATATGGAAGTTATCAAAAACGATTGCAAGCAATCGTTATCATCATGGAATATGAAACGAATTGATAATAATTAGTATTAATTTGCGTATTCATATATAATTTTGTAGCTTTATTTTTATTACAAAAACGGAACTCGATTATAATTAAATATTACTGAACAAACTAAAATGTTACTTCAAAAAGTTTTTAATTCGGCCTAAAAGTAAATAAAATTAAATCAAAATGTTAATTATTTTTTTATTCACTTACTAAACCTATATATTTCGTGTAACATATATGTAGTTAATTTATACTAGCACTTTAAAAAATAAATCTCAATTTAAGATGCACTGGTTGTTTTATTAGCAATACATCAATATGGCATGTATGATATTAGTAATAAAGTAATAAAATTACACACAGCAGAAAAATATAAGAAACAAATACTTGTATCGAAAATATATTTAATTAGTGCCTATGCACAGACAAACAAGTTTAATAAAAACTGTAGAACAAAAAACCGTAGCCAATGGAGGGAGATTTATTCCCGGGATGCACCTCAATGCGCATGCCTGTGTGCATGAGATCAATAAATCTCATCCCAATGTTTTCTCGTTTCCGAACTAAGAAGAAAATCTAATGGAATTCTAGAGTATTTTAGATTTCAATTTGGCAGTATATTATTCAAAAATTAAATGAGATTATGATGTTATAATTTACGTAATAAATTAATGAACGTTTCAAGATAATGAAGAGTTAAAGATAAATTGAAGGTGAAATCAAGATAATTTGAAGGTGGTAGAACCAGTGTATTTCGACCGGGGAAGTACCACCGCCACAACTATTTGAAGTGAATATTGAGAAGTGAAGCATTTCTTGCGTTTCGATGGAAGGGTGTGGTTGCCGGCACACTTTTACATGAGGCGACCATCATAGTCCTCGGGAGTAGCAACGCATCTGTGTTTGACTTCAGATAGAACCCATGTTCTGTATGAAGTTGATTACAGATGTCCATGAGCGGCAGTGACCACTTACCATACTTACCAGGTGGACTGCATGCTCGTTTGCTACTTCAGTCAAATAAAAAAAAAAGAGTCATTCTGAATTTAAGTGAACACCTTTCTAAATTTCCGATTCTAGATGGACTAAGTCATAAGGACGCTCAACAACCCAAACGGCTAGATTGATAGTCTAGTCCACAAGTTGAAAATAATGAAAAATAAAGATAATGGTCCAAAGTAAGTAATTTAAGTAATTGTCAAAAAAAATGTTTGACAGAGCTCGTTTCATTCCACTCCATATGATCACTGTACACTATTTTTACAATTAATTTGGTAACTTCAGCTAGAGATATTGAGCTGAGTGGACTTTGTTATATATGTTACGGTAAATTTAAGTAACCGGTAATAATCTATAATTACCGGTTATTATAGATAATTACCAACGCACATGGTAAATGTAGTAAATTATCCACATTTACCGGTAATTATATAAAACTTCCGCGCGATCTTGGTAAATGTTGATTTAAGCTTTGGAATGGAGAGCGAACGGCGCGGAAAATGGTCCGAAGGAATAAAATCTATTTAGTTTATGAAAAATAAAGCTCATCACTCAGGAATAAGCCGTAGCCTCTATGAGGCTATCCTGCTGTAGAAGTAGGTCAATGCGTGAGAATTAAGGTACCAGACGTAGATGGAGCCAAAGCAGATGGCCGAAATATAATAGCCGTTGTAATTTCGATCGAGAATGAAAATCTTTACAAACTTGGTACGAAATACGGGATTTTAAGCCAGTTGTACTCAAGAAACGAATTATTTGCTACATTTACTAAAAGAGTATGGTAATTTTATATAATTTCCGGTAAATGTGATTAATTCGAAAGTTTTTACAACCTTTACCACGAGCACTGGTAATTATACATAGTTCCCGGTAATTGTACATAATAACCGCACTATTCACATTTACCGTAACATATATAATTATATATATTAACGTATTCACTAGTAGGTGTTACTATTTTGTTGGGTTGGATTAACGATGCAAGTTCTTAATTACGGCACTAAATAGAGGGAGATGGGTATTATATCCTATAGAAGGACGTGGGCGAGGCAAAGGCCAGGGTTGAAGGGGATGCACAGTGCAGTGGCCGGGGGCTGATGGGTGAAAATTAAGGGGGCGTGAAAAGAGGACCCTGAATTAATCGGGGGGAGTACGGAAAGATGTGATGCGCATGTCTGGATGCAATATGTCCATTTTCCATTGCTGGAATATCTTTTTGTATGGGGTATAACCCATTATTGTCCCATTGCTGGGCACGGGTCTTCTCTCAGAATGGAGAGTTTTAGACCATAGTCGACCGCGCTGGCCAAGTGCGAATTGGTGGACTTCACACACCTCTGAGAACTTTTTTTTTGAGAACTCTCGGGTGTGTAGCTTTCCTCACGATGTTTTCCTTCACCAAAAAGCAGTGATAATCAATTTCTATAATTTATTTATTTATTTATTAAGGCATACCAACTAAGTACATAAAATAATCTTACATTAATGTCACACGAACAAATAATACGCACATAAATTAGTGGTGCATGCTTGGGTTTGAACCTCGGACCTCCCGACCCTTTTGTACTACTATGTATTTTTATACATAGAATTATTGACGACGATGGAGTGGAAAATGACGCCATGCTGTCCACTGGACTCTTAATTTAATCAGATAATGTGTTGGGACAAACGTGCAAGACGCGGAATGAGCTTCCTCCTAAGGTACTCCCTTAGTGCTATGACATGGGTCTGTTGATTACTATTGATACTTGACTATATTTTCTTGACATATATATGAAGATTGAAGCAGCAAACGAGCTGCACTGCATTCACCCGATTGTATAAATTAGTAGTGCGGCAGTAGCCGCACACATATATCTGCGAACAACTTCATGAATTACAGGATTTTTTCCTTAACCCTAGATAGCTAACCTTATACTGTACTCTGTTTAAGCTAACCATCCGTCGAAATGACGGGTATTCAAATAATATTTTTATTTGGCACAAGTTATTAAAAAAGTTGACCTCTTTTTTATGGTTTTGTTTATAAATGTTATTCTAAATAAGAATCATTTTGTAAATTGACTTTCTTTATTATATATTTATATTAAAATAACTTTTTCTAAACTCCTTAAAAAATTTGGAACATTTTTAATGATCGGCTTTGACAAGCAAAATCAAAGATAAATTAAAATAAAACAATATTTTTTTTGGCTTCATATAGTACATAGAAACATTATAAATAATTAAAACATAAAACAAATTATTTTTCTTCAGCGCAAGTAACACAAAAATCAAACTTTATGTTCACTGCATATGAGAGCGATGCAGTTGGAACACGTGCTTTTGGTCATACGCTTTTTCTCTTAGTGGCACTTCCGTAACGCTTTTCTTTACGACTTTCTCCACTAGATGTTGCTGGCTCTTCTCTGGTGTTATGACCTTGTACAGGAGGAGATGATTTGCGATTTTGATTGGTAGATAATGACATAATTTTGACAGATTTTACAATATCTTCAAAAATGTCGATGGTTAAAAACTTAAAAAAAAAGATGCTTCTCCCATTTATCCCCTACAGGAACGGGTAGGTCCCTTTGGAGTTTGCACAATGTTTCTTGCCGAAGTTCTGGTGGAAGTGTGACCCAACCGTGCCGATTCCTATCTCGTACCTTCCTTTGAGGAAGTAATATGATGCTACAATGCATGGTTTGTGAAGGTGCAGTATTCGAGATAATAGGTGAATCAGGATCCACGTCTGAAGGAAAGTCTGGTAGTGCGCTTACATAGCATCCCCTCGAAATCTGCACATTATCTTCCACTATAAAATCTTGTCTCGCTAGCAAAACTATAATCAAGGGCAGCGTCACTTAGTTCTTGTTGTAGAAGATCAATTATTTCATCTTCTCGTAAAGAACTTAAAGAAAACATGACGTAAATAAAAAAAAACGCAAATTACTTTGAAAATAACCAGTGCAATCGAATTCAATTACTGACGGTAAAGCTAACCACCCGTCGAAACGACGGGCAAAGGTCAGGTACCGCAAAAACTATGACACTTAGCTGTTCGCTGCATGTGCCACTGCAACGGGCTCCCTGGCGGCTGAGTTGGTTAGCCAAGACAGCACGTTCGGATACGCCGTTAAAAAATGCGAGCGATATTTCTTTGCACTGCCCGTCGAATCGACGGAGGTTAGCTATCTAGGGTTAATTCACTAATGAGTTGCCACTCTTCAGAGTCGCCTCAAATCTAAAGTTATTTGAAGATGAGAACTCTTAGCGGGTTGACTCCAAAGCCACCTGTTGTGCATGCTCGTCTTTGTAGTTAACCAATTATTGTATTACTTTTGAACGAGGGTCTTATCTCAGAATGAGTGTTTAAGGCTAGTAGTTCACTGCGATGTTTTAGTGCGACTGATTAACAGACTTCACAAACATTTTTTTATTTTCTTTGTTAACTTTTAGTTTTAGACGCACATTATTTTAGAAAAACCGGTAGCGCGCCTAGGATTCTGAATCGGATCAACTCGGTCATCATTCTTGATGTTTCAATCAATAAGCTATATTGCTATGCTCGTTTTCTATATTATTAAAAAATATGCGGCACTCGAGGACTGCCGCGGTAAGGCTATTGCATGGCATTTTTATCAACGTATGCAATTATAATTATTTATTTATTTATGCAGTATTTTTTTCTTTGTTTTTGATTCAAGTTTTTTTTTGATAATACATACTTTCTCACAAACAGCTGCTTACGTATTCGTCCGATTTTCGAGCAGCTCGTGTCGCTCCGTGCGAGCTTTATACTTGCGTACCATATAGGTTCCTACATACACGTTAAGCGAACGCTTGGCCGTGGGTATGTTAGGCTTTTTTCGTTACGAATTTTCTTGATTCGGTCGCCGCGCTTAAAGCCCGCTATAGAATCTATGCAACAGCATCAAAATAAGTTGCAAAAATGAAGCTGTTTCATGGTTGTTATACTCGTATATGATGGGGGTACCTCGGTTAAAGCATAAAATTATTATCTAAAATTTATCTGGAAAGTAGACCACGGATAGGTTAGAGTTCAGCGGGATGCGGCCGCCTGGTCTGGTGGGTGAGGGAAAGGGTGAAAAGGTCACAATGCGAAATCAATCGGGGGAAGGAGGGGGCAATGCGCATGATTGCAATATATATCTATGTATTAACCACCCACAACATCCTATTTGTACGTAGAACTATTGCGACTAATCCTTACTATTCATATCCATACTAATATTATAAAGTTTCTTTTTCACGTCACCACAGAGCTATTATATGATATGGTTTATATTCTGGGAGATAGTTAGGAGGGCGGAGAGTGACGTAAGCTACTCTTTACCGCGCTCTCTCATTCCCATGAGAATATCGATGTTTTGTTAGTTGACACATATTCAGTAGTTCCAGACGTTGTTAATAGATGGCGTTAGAAAATTCACTTGCAAGTTCTGAATCACGCTATCATATGCTAAAGTTAATTCCCTTTGACCATGCAGGCGAAGCCGCGGATAAGAGCTAGTAAATAATACTTTCATTATGAGATGAAGTAACGGTATTACCACCTATGCGAACGTTTATAGCTGCCTATGCATATGTATTCATATTCTAATTAGTTTTTGATTTAGGACATACATGACTAATAGATAAAAAGTTTTTGAGACGACATTTTGACTGACTTCATGATCTTTTACGTATAAGAATGCATCAAAATTTTAATTGTTTTTTCATTTGATACACATATAATATAGAAGTAATCAATGAGGATGCAGTCCACCTAATGGCAAGTGGCCACTGCCATCCATGGATATCAGTAATCAACCATAAATAAGTTAGAGTCTTGTCTGATGTTAGATACAGATAGCTTTATCCCTGTAGTCCCACGACCAGAATCGGGCTACAGTATCCTCTGCCTGTCACGTCGTAATAGGCGACTAAAAGGGACTTTCAAGGTTGCGAGCGGCTAGAGTGGGAGCTCAAACTGTCCAGCCAAGCGACCCCGGGAAGGACGTTTGCATGTATAAGGTACGGTGAGCGAAGGAAGTGCCTTAAATCGGCTCTTTCTTCGCTCACTTCACCTTATCATCGCGCTCGGAGGACTACGGTTCACAATCATAAGATGCATTGCTACTCGACTATGATGGTCGCCTCATATAAAAGTGTGCCGGCAACCACACCCTTCCATCGAAACGCAAGAAATGCTTCACGCTAGAAATAGGTTCGGCGGTGGTTCTTCTCCGGACGAACTAAACTGGTTATAGTTAAATTAGGTAATCTTATTGCGCCTTTATTACAACCCATACCTACGTAGTTCAATTGATTATTCATCTGATATTTGTATTAAATAATAATAGGTACAAACAATATTGGACGATATTGTATAAAGCGTTAAGAACAAAACATTCTCGATTCTATCAATTATATGTCTTGTCCCTACTGTTCATGGAAATATGTAAATAGCCGTAAATAAGTTTCGAGTTCTACCTACGGTCGCTTATATCTGCATCTCTAACCCTGAAAACTTATATTATTGTTTTAATTTATTTATATTAATTTATATAAATGTAAAGAAATCTAATGAATTATTAAAGAAAAACCACATTAGTTTGAATAAAGCGCGGCGAAAAGGTGTTATGCAATAAAGCAACAGGATTTGCGTTTGTAAATAAAAGAAATTGGAAGTAGGCGTGGTCTTCGTACAATCGAGGGTTCTACCATGATTAAAACATTATTATTCCTGCGCTTAACTTAATTCACAATAATCAATGGTTGGTGGTAGGTGGTAAAAAAATAAAACCATCCAAACGTTAGTTTATCTAATATTAGATCTTATCTCTGTTTTTTATCTGATTGATGTAGCAATAGAGCATGCAATCCACCTGATGGTAAATGATCGGTGTCACCCATGGACATCGGTATGCAACTTTACATAGAACCTAAACCAGCATGCAGACCACCTAATGGTAAGTGATCACTGCCAAGTTCACTGAATTATTACTAATTGGCCTGGCGAACTTCGTTCTGCCCAAAAGTCAAAAATGTAAAATTATCAGTGTTTCTTCACTATACTATACATGTATTATACATAAAAACCTTCCTCTTGAATCACTCCATCTATTGAATAAAACTGCATTAAAATCCGTAGCGTAGTTTCAAAGATCTAAGCATACCTACACATCAAGATCGGACTTTGTTTTATATTATGTAGTGATGGAGTTTGTTATTAGATTAGTCGGAACAGCTACTTGTTGATTATTATTTTTATTAATTTGGTTTATATGAAAACCATAAAGGGGTTCAAAAATTATTCGAAAAGTGCAGAGGTAGAAAGCAGTGCTAAGGGAGTTCGTCAAGGGAATGAATCAATATAACAGGTGGTTCCGGGAAGAGCTCTGCGCATGTCGAAATGCAATATCAGAATACTATAAAAATACTAGCTGTCCCGACAAACGTTGTTTTGCCATATAAAAATTAAAAAAAATTAAGGGTGGACAACCCTTAAGGGGTATGAAAAATAGATGTTGGCCAATTCTCAGACCTACTGAATAAGCATATAAAATTTGGTAATAATCGGTCAAGCCGTTTCGGAGGAGTATGGCAACAAAAACTGTGATACGAGAATTTGATATATTATTTTAAAAAAATACTAGTTAAAAATAATTATGTGTAACGCATACCTATAATATTCCAATGACTTCAATATAAATCAATATTGTACTTACCTTTACTGTCGCCGATTGGCCTGATGGGCTAACCTTTGTTGCAGAAACCTCTCCCTCAACCTCCTCTTCAACAGCTTGACAAATAACACCAGGAATATAACAAGATAACAAACAATAAAAAAGAAACTCATGTTTACTACGCCGCAACAGATGGGAGAGTGTCGTTTGCAGCTCAGGGGTGCAATGCGCATGCCTAGCAGAGGACCCTAAAGATCGGTCCCACTGCGAGATGAACGATAAAAGCTTTGCTCGCTGAATTTTTACTACGACAGTAGTTTCCTAGATTATTTTGGTTTTTTATTATAGTACTAGACGACCTCTATATTATACATGTACTATATATAAAAACCTTCCTTTTGAATCACTCTATTTATTTTAAAAAATCATTAAGATCAGTAGCGTAGTTTTAAAGATCTAAGCATACATAGGAAGAGACAGCGAGCGGAGGCAGAGAAGCGGCTTTGTTTTGTACTATGTAGTGATTTTATGAAAATTTATGAACTGTATACGGTTATATACTAATATTACTAAGTCATGAGAATTCCTATCAGCTCAGTAGAAGATAGGTACACATAATTATAAAACTTATTTAGTAGACGTTTTTGACTAGAAACTATTTTAAAATACATAGTGAATTTATAAACACTTCAGTGATTTAAACATAAAAATACCAATATTTTACCTTACAACTAGTAGAAAAATATGAAGCACAAGTATTTCTTTGTGTTTTTCCGTATGTACCTAATACTTTCGCAATGGGTTCTAATTACACTAGATCATAAAAAATATCGATAGTTGTTTTGTAATGTCTTCGTTATAAGTATAGTAATATTTTTAACTGATTTCTGTAAGGAGACAAGTACCTAAATTATTCCCGTATATTGTCTCTTTACTTAGCAATAAAAACACTACAACAGTCAGTGAAACTAATATTTAAATACACTTACCTCCCAAGATTTCTCGCTCGTGTTTAACTACGTAGTTCCTATAAACAAAAATAAAAGAAAATAAAAATAACAGAAAAATAACAAAAGATTTAACGCAATCTAAAGTAACAAAAAAATAAAGTAAAAAAAATACAATATTAAGGAAGAGATGTAAAAATTAAAACTATTATGTGGCAAGGAAAATACCTAACTTATATGAGTCTTATCTTTATGAACCTCTCAATATCGTAATAAATAAGATAAGATAAATTAAAAGTAGCATGTAATGTATTGCATTAAATAAAATGTATTTTACTTTTGTTTCATATATATTTCAAGATTTTTATTGAGGTCATTGATATCGATCTTTCACTGAAATATTAAATTATCCTTATTTACATAATTACATTAAAATTTTATTGTACACAAAAAATAATGTATTTTGTGCCTTTTTTATCACATTTAAGAAGTACCACCGCTACACCTATTTTTAGCGTGGAGCATTTCTTGCGTTTCGATAGAAGGGTGTGGTTGCCGGCACACTTTCATATGAGGCGACCGTCATAGTCCTCGTGAGTAGCAACGCATCTGTGATTACCTTCAGATGGAACACATGTTATGTATGTAGTTGATTACAGATCTCCATAGGCGGCAGCGACCACTTACCATCAAGTGGACTGCATGCTGGTTTGCTACTTCAGTCAGATAAAAAAAAAATCACTAGCAATATTTTATAGTACGAGGAAATAGGAGATTGTCCACTGGTTTACTGGTCCACTGGTCCATAATGACGTTTTAGACCACCGCGTTTCTTGCTATCCAAAATAAAATTATTTTTTTGAAGTCTCTTAGAAACATCAGAACAATTATTTTATTCATCATATCTTTAAAAACAGGTGTAGTAAAAAATAAATTTGGCAAAGTTATTTGTAAGTAATTTACTGCTTTTGGGGTTTGAACGGGTAACCATTTGTTGCTAAACTATATTCGTACTTCGAAGTTTTCATTGGCATATAAAGATTTTGGTCTCAATAATTAACATTCACTGAAACTTGCTGCATAAGAAAATCGTACAATTGTTTTTAAATAATTATTATAACCTCTTATATCAATACCCATTAATACAACGTTCGGATTGGAGTGGACTGGGCATCAAGGTTTCTTTTTAAAGATTTAAGCTCGTGTCCGGTAATAAGGTTTAAAAAATTGCAAATATGCGTATATATATATATATATATATATATATATATATATATATATATCTTGTGGTATATTTTAAGTTTCGTCCATTTTAGCGACCGGCAAACGTATGGTAACGCCAATTGTGTTGTAGCTACCTGAATGATAAGTAACGCACGAATTTAATACGGCAAAAAAAATAAGAAAGTTTGACGTCGCAAACATCCTTCTATGAAGATTTCAGGCCACAAATAATGACGGAAAACAACTGCGCGAGGCAAGGAGCGGCTTGTGGTCCGAGTTCTGTGACCGCTGAACTTTTTGAAGTCAAATTTGGCGATACCAAACAAGTAATTAAATGTATACAATCAAAGGTTCCAGTGTTCCCTACATATTGTAATTAAAGGAACACGGGCGTGGTCCTTGTAGACAGGGAGGGGGAGGTTGGAACGGGTGCGCATCAATAAAATGCAGTGCGCATGTCAGGGTGCAACAGGGTTGGACGCAAGGCTTTTCTCCTGGGGTGTGGTACTCAGGTCGAGACGTAATTGATTTTTCTATTAAGGTTGAATTCTGGTCCAGGTTAGATAAATATTTCCCTATCAAAGATCAATTGCAATCTTTATATCAGAGATAATGTAAAGAAAAAGATGGAAAAATACTACTACCTACATATATCGTCAACCTATTATTGTCCCAATGCTGGACACGGGTCTTCTCTCGGAATGAGAGAGTTTTAGGCCATAGTCCGCCGCGCTGGCCAAGTGCAAATTAGTGGACTTCACACATCTCCGAGAACTTTTTTTTTAAGTTACCACCTACATATTTAGGTATATGAAACTCAAAACTTACAGGTTTATACTTTTCATATTATTGGTGAAGTATTAAGAGCAATGCATAACGATTGCTTTTCTAACTTTTATAATGAGGGTTAAAGAATTCAAGGAAGGCACAGACACTTTGAAGAAAAACTTTGTACGAAAACTTATACACTTGAGAGTATTCAATATAAAAAGTTCTCATAGAATTCTGTAATCTTTACGAGCATGCAGTTCACCTGATGGTAAGTGCCGCTTATGGACATCTGTAAGCAACTTAATATATAACATTAGTTTTTCGTGAAGTCCATCACAGATACATTGCCGCTCCCGACGATTATGATGGTCGTCTCATATAAAAATTGTGCCAGTAACCACATCCTTACCGAAACGCATGAAATAGGTATGAAAGTTTACAGTGTGGTGAATTTGTCGAGAGGAGACCCAGCAGTAGGATAATAATGGGTTGACGACGTATTATAGGTAGGAATAACGTGTCATAAGTAGGGATAGGTAACATGGTGACATATTCAACTTCACCTCTGACCTTCTGTTGTGGTCGACAAGCCACGTCACGTCACTCAACGCAAGAAATAAGTATGCCAATTTGCACTTTACAGTATGGTAAACTAGTCGAGAGGAGAGTACCAAACAGTAGTATAATAATGAGTTGATGACATATCATAGGTAGAAATAGCGTGTCATAAGTAGGGATAGGTAACAGCGTGACATATTCAACTTCACCTCTGACCTTCTGTTGTGGTCGACGAGCCACGTCACGTCACGCAAAGCAAGAAATAAGTGTTGCGTATTGTAATTGGGGAAAAAAGTGGGTGTGTGCAAGTCACATAAGGTAGAAGTTCAGAACAAACTTCACAATAATAAACAATAAAATATTTCTAACAACAAGTATCATTGTTATTGTTTTAAAAAATCTCAGACAATTCAAAAACGAATTAATCGCTCCCTTCCTTTTCTCTGACCACAAGTGCCACATTTTAAAATTTTAAAATCATGTAATCTATATAACTCTCACAAAAGATCTGTTTCAAATGATATGTCGTATGTTACAGTCCGTCAAGCCAATTGGGCTGTAGCGCGTGTCAAAATGGACATACATACAAAAATACATACATACATACGCTCGAATAACTTTAGTTTGCGCTCACTTTACGCAGTTTGCAACATTACAGCATATAGAGAGCGCAGACTAGCAAACTTTGGACACTCCATTTCAACCGCAGGGCGTACCAAACCGATACGTAGCAAATTCCGTCAGCCGAGAACAGAGTGCCTACTGGGGACACAGCCTTACTCTTATTTGACGCAGTTGCATAATAAGAGTAATGTTTTTTTTTTCAAAACCTGATTAAGTATTTACTGCAACCCATATTCGGACATCTTATTTCGCTTATACAAAATTCGAGCTCTCACGCAAGCTACGAAGTCAAATCGTTAGCGGGATTCGAGAAAGGGTATAGCGCCATCTAGTTGTAGCGACGACTGCTTTCGTATTGCATTTTCGTCTCAAACCCAACGATTCTAAGGAAGCTTTCACTTCAAAAATATACAGTAAAGGCGGCGCTTCTCGGCGGTTACCACTTTTATATAAGCTATTAGTAAGGATTCTTGTATATAAATAAGGGATCACCGCCACACGTATTTCTAGCGTGAAGCATTTCTTCGGTCCTCGGGAGTGGCAACGTATCTGTGATTGACTTAGAAATAACCTATGTTCCTATTTTTTTCTAGGTGGGGAAACCTTCAAACCCTACGCCCTGGGAGCGACGCAGGATTATGTGGGATTTTTCTGCATTAAATCCGCAAATGGACTTCGTGATTTCCAACGGAACGCAACCGGAGTCCTCAGAACGCGTTGCTCTACCGAGTTCCTCTCAGATGAGCAGCTGTACCCACCGCTCCGTCTAGTCTTTACGATGGTATGCGACCACACTTACCGCCATCCTTCCCGAGATTGCCTGAACAAATGGTTTGAGCTTCCACTCTAACCAGTCGAAACGCCGAAAGCATCTTTCGCCAATTAAAGAAAATGTAATTCGACTGCAATTAGTCCACGAAGAAAAGGTCACCGAAAGGAGATGTTTCAATCTTGGCTAGGTATATGTACACCATCTCAAAAAATCGAGAAAAATCTCAAGAATCGGAAAAAAATACTTAAAATTTATAAAAACGTGTACTTTTCTGGTACAAAACCAATTAAAATCAACTATTTTCTTCGTTTTCCAATATGGCGGAACAACTGATTTAGACAGTCTGTGGACAAAACTATAGTTGTCATTATCTGACAACTGTCATATTGATTCTTTTACTAGATCCATTCATCTGTCTTCTTGTTCTTAGATATTTTCACGGAATATTTTCGTGTGCGTATTGCGTTGGAGTTTCTATATCAAGTTATCAAACCTCTGGCTTACATGTCTTGGATTTCGGATCGCTACTTACCTCAGTTGACTTGACTTTCATATTTTGGACTGATCATCGGTTAACCTGTTGGCCAGGCTAGTGAATAAAGGATTTACATACTCAACTTGGACTTCCAAACATCAACTGATTTATTCGGGTTTGAATTGAAATCATAATTGTAATTGACTAATAGCTATGAGGTAAGATAAGTCTTTGTTTACATTTGTTTACATAGAACCATAACTATACAATAGTTTTAAGGTTATCATAGCTAAGCTATATAATGTAATAATAAGTTTTTCCTTTTTTGCATTGGATCAGAATTCAAATAATCACTGACAACTGATTGTCATTGTCACAGTTTGTTTATTAACCTCAACTGTCAAAATGAAATAATATCGCCGCCATTATATTGTGTTGCAATTCTAACTTAAAATTCTTGTCTTGTACCAATAAACCCAGTCGATTTTAATAAAATGCTTAGTTTAAAAGTGCTCTATACTTTACTGGCTTTTTTATCATATGGTGTACAGATACCTGGCCAAAGGTCCATACATTTTGAAACATCTCCTTTATATCCTCCAGCACCCAACACCAAAAAATTAAAAAAAAAACAACATATATTCGTGTCGCAACATTCCATTCACGAATGACCCTAAGGAATATTCACATTCGCATCAGCAAATGTCAAATAATGACATTGGCAACATCACTAGTATGAACTAGCTCGTCCCTGTGGTTAAGGGATCAGAATAGGGCTACGGCATCCCCTGCCTGTCGCGACTAAAAGGGGCTTCCAGAGTTGGAGACGGCTAGAGTGGGAGCTCGAACCGTTCGGTCAGGCAATCCCGGAAAGGACGGTGGGCCCAGCCGCCCATATGGGAGGAGCCCGATGGGGCAACGTGCTCAGAGGACGGCGGCCCCACGGCCACCAGGGGGGTTTTAGTGCGGTAAAAATCCCACATAATCCTGCGTCGCCCCCTCGAGAACAAAAAAAAATGTAGTAGCTACAACATTTACAGGTGCGCAAACTTTCAACTACACCGTGATCCGTACCACTACTAAGAGGTGTAATGATACAAAGTGCCTACCGCACCGCCCTGTAGCACCACCATGCGGGTCTTAAAAAAAATTGATATGATGATTTGTTTTTTATACTATATGCTCTATTTTTTGAAATTACGATTACTCCTTTTATCCCACATCGGAGTTGTTACTAAGGAGACACCCACTTCATAAGGGGTGGGATCTCGGGTGGCGTCGGCATGAGATCTAATTATAGGCACATCTACTTGATTTCAACATCGGCTGAAGAAATCGATAATTTTGTTCGTATTATGTATTATTTGTATGTTAACTTCAATATACCTATTAGCGACGTAACGATTATATTATTGCATATATAAATAGGAATATCCTATAACATTCACAAATGCGAATGCGAATGCGAATGTGGTTTTTAACCGAATCGAAAATTCCGTAACGAAAAATCCTAACACCCCCCACTCCGCCTACCATGTAGCGCGTTCGGTTAACGCGAACATATATGGTACCGAAGCTTCGCACGGCTCGTGACGAGTTGCTCGGAAGTCGGACGCATATGTAAGCAGCTGTTTGTGATAAGTATATAGTATAAAAAAAAAACTTGAATTAATATAAAAAAAACTGCATAAATAAATAAATAACTATAATTGGATAAGTTGATAAAAAATGCTATGCAATAGCTTTACCGCGGCAGTCCTTGATTGCCCCCCCCCCTTTTTTTTCAGTGTTTTGGCATAGAAGGCCGGAGGATCTAAATTTGACGACCATTTTTTTAGGTCGTCAAACTGCAGTTCGATTTAAATTTGGATAAATTTGACGACCTTTTGCGACGCATTGAAATTCGACATTCGCATTTCAATGCGTCGCAAAAAAGGAGCAGTGATAGCCTAATGGTTAAAACTTGCCCTCTCATTCAGGAGGTCCGAGGTTCAAACCCAGGCACGCACACTTATTTATGTGCGTATTATACATTAATTATCACTGTGAAGGAAAACATCGTGAGGAAACCTACACACCCGAGAGTTCTTTAAAAAAAAAGGTCTCGGAGGTGTGTGAAGTCCACCAATTCGCACTTGGCCAGCGCGGTGGACTATGGCCTAAACTCTCTCATTCCGAGAGAAGACCCGTGCCCAGCAGTGAGGCAGTAATGGGTTGACGACGACGACGATATATTAAGCCTTTAAAAAAGATATATTAAGACTAAACCATATGGGCTATCAAAAAGGATAGGTATTTTTTATAATAGGAATTTAAAAAGAAGCAAACTAGTACCTAAATAGTCCAATTGTGAGTGGGCCCTGCCGCCCATAAACATTTGTGATCCGTCCCAGATAAGATTAAAATTCTACTTAAATTCAACCTCAGATGCATTGCTACCCCTAACCTAACGCCCTTTGAATAAGTATATCTCCCTTACTAAGTATCGCTTCGAAGCAGGATACAACAGCTGTTGTTAGGCATAGCCATAAAGTGATGCCTTCAGAGTGGAATGACAAAGAATCTACGACCCTAATATTTATTTATTGCAATTTATTGAATTTGTTTCTATTTATCAAACGTTTACAAAAGCTTATATGTCGTTTATATAGAGTTGTAGTTTATATAAATATCAATATAATTTTTATGTGCCTCTTAATGTCTATAACTACTGTTTAAGATCATTTGTAACAAAAAAACGTTATGTATTATATATGTATTAATAATATTTACTAATTCAAACTTTAAAAAAAATCATTCAGTTAGTTATTTTCCTTCACCACAGTAGAGAAAATGAAAATAAAATGCAAATCCGGTTTATCAATTTTGACAAAACCACATTATACTGAAATAAAAAAAAATAAAAAAAAAACAAGAAAATGTTAAAAAAATGATGACGTCGACAAATTTCGATTCAAAAATAGAACATGTTTTTTACATCAATTTCACTCACCTGTAACCGGACAAGGCTCGCGATGATGATGATCAAGGCCACGGCAAGGTACATGCACTTTGTTTGATTGTAACGTATATAATCGGGGAGTACTTCTCGTGCGGAGACGCCACCAGCGAAAGGCCGTACCTTCGACACGCTGCACGATCGATGGAAGCGCGCATGCGATTTTGGGGTACTACGCAGTTAGGGCGAGATGGGTGCGTTTATATAGGCATAGAATCGTTGCTAAGGACCTAATTTGGCTCTTTCGACAATTTATTAGCAAAGCACGTCCATCTTACCAGGTAGTAGAATAAAAGGTGCCAGGTGGTATAATAATTGATGTTCGACTGGGAAGGTACCATCACGACATTTATTTTTAACGTTATTGTATTTAGGTGGAAGGCTGTTGTCGCCGGCTTACTTTTATATTATGACAGGGGCATCTTAGTCCTCGAGAGTAGGAACGCATCTTTCTGTATAAGTTGCTTGCAGATATCCATTGGCGGCAATCATCATTAGCCACCAGGTGGACTGCGTGCTCGTTTGTTTGCTACTTCAATCAGAAAAAAATGTAAGTGGTGGTTGCCATTAACGTCTATAGTCAACTCTGAAAAAGGTTTTAATCCCGTCTGAAGGACGTTATAGAATATTTCTGCTTCTGCTAAGCTAGAATGCTGTCTTTAAGTAATATAGCCGTGCCATCCACCCAAAATAAAGTACAAAAGCGCTTAACACAGCTTTTATATGGCGAAATAAGTATGACGGCTATGTCTCTGTCGTCAAGCTAGGAAAAGTTGTAGCTACTATAGTTCGAGATGCATTGGTTGCACAGACTGAGCTATATTCTTTAAACACAATTTAGCTTCTCTATAAACGTACCCTGTAACTTTATGCCTTAGAAAAAGAAATTTACATTTGTACATGAGAAATTACGAAGGCTTCTCACGTTTTCTTTGTAAACAAGGGTCAAACTAAAAATAGGATGAATCAACAGGATTATAATCCATGCAAACATATATGCTCATAAAATTTGGAGGTTCCATCGGGGACATCCTTGGCCAATGGGACCAAATTGGATTTGATTGGAAAAATCTTCCCATAGCTGGCGGAAAGACAGGTTATTACAAATAGAAGAATATACAGTGGAACATAGAACATTATCCTTTTTGAATAAAGGACTTCAAAAATTATCTTTTGGGTAATTTTATACTGTATCAATTTGTAAAAGGTATTCGTGGGAGATTGATATTATGTGATCATGTAAATTGTATGTAACGATGTAACGAACATTTACATTCGTATTGGGGCCACTCGTGGGGCAGACTGAAAATCAGCGTCAGGGAGTAGGAAAACCTGCTCATGATATTAGCTGACTCTGTCCTTTTAGCGGTTGTTGCAGCACATATTGTTAGTTCATAATATTGTTCTAGTTTTATTCATAATGTATGTACAAGTTTTTGTTTTAATATTATGTTATGTATAAGTTTTTTGTTTTTCTCCTTGTTTTTATTTTATTTTTATTATGTGTTGTAACAGATCCGAATAAAAAAATAATTCACTAATTATAGTATATTATAGTACAGTATTTATATATTTGCATTTGCATTCGCAAGATTTGTCCGATTGTGTTTCGAATAATGAAAAAGGTCGCCAAATCTAGATCCTCCAGTCCGTTACACCAAAAACTTAAAAAAAATATGCATTTGGATTCGCATTCGCTAATGTTCAAGTAATAACGATAACTCCATAGCAAATCATCGTATAGACTTTTTAAACATGTCAAAGCGCATTAGATTTCCTAAAAAAGCTTTAAAGGCAACCGATGAAAAATATTTTTTGACGCCCGTAGACCTTTTATTAGGCAACAAAAAATTTAAACTTTTTTGTTTATGGTACATTTCTTAGGATTTCTCTACGCCCACGTATGATAATTTTTTATGGTCAAATCTGAAAAGAAGACACGTGGAGCTACAATTTTCATTTTTCTTTTTACTGTGCGATCATTTTACTCGGAGTTACAGCTTGTTGAAAATCACCGAATAATCATTTATTGCTCATCATGCTTACGGACTAGGTGGTACTTTATTGGTGTGTGCATGGATAACCCCGTTAGGGCATTGCAATGTCAAGGAGGACAGATTTGTTATTTACAATGTCAGTACGAATAAAAATTGAGCAACCCTACGCTGCAACCCTGAGGGTTAAGTGTTAAACGGACCCTTCAAAGCAAATCATAGTACCTTTTAACACTGCTTATTAGCCAGAATAACGAAAGGAGTACTTCTGGAATCGAACCACAAGGGTTCTACCTTTGCATATAGCTACTATACTATAACTTGAATTATAAGAAATAAACAAGATTTTTGATAAAAATGTATCGGAAACATTTATTTTCCAACTTGACGCAATAACAGTCAATCGTCGTCAACCCATTATTGTCCCACTGCTGGGCACGGGTCTTCTCTCGGAACGAAAGAGTTATAGACCATCCACCGCGCTGGCTAAGTGTGAATTGGTGGACTTCACACACCTCCGAGTTTTTTTTTTAAGAACTCTCAGGTGTGTAGTTTTCCTCATGATGTTTTCCTTCACCGAAAAGCATAAGCACCGATAATTTCTAATACGCACATAATTTCAGAAAAATCAGTGATGCGTGCCAGGGTTTGAACCTCGGACCTCCCGTTAGAGAGGGCAAGTTTCAACCATTAGGTTATCACTGCTCTAACAGTCAATATTCATTATCAATAGGCAAGCAAACATACAGCCAGTATTAAAATTTACTTCAATACTATACTCGATGCCCCGGATCCTTGTAAGCTCGTTTTTAAAATGCTTTCTAATTTAAATTCAGTTTAAATATCTTCAGTTGTAGTATTACATTTCAAAGTCCTAACATATTTTGGATTGGATGTTGTAGCTATGTTGTCATGGGTACAATTGCAGTCTAGGGGACCTAAATAATTTATAACCTTTATGCGGCAAATCGATACCCTAGGGCACTGTAAGTATAAGTCCCTATGCAGTTATTTATAAAATATTCACTTATTTAAGGGCATTTGTTGTGTCTAAGTTTCCATGGATACTGATGCATTACATAGGGTACCTAAATTATTAATAAGGTTTCTGCAGCAGGGTGTAGATGGAAAATCCATAGCAGACTAAGGAATTTCTCCAATATTTGTAGATAAATCGGAAAATTTGTAAAATATCTTGTTCTAATGCTTTTCAATCTTTTATTGGTAATTTGCTATGCACCGTTGTTTTACCTGCGTTTAAAAAAACAAATGTAACATCAGATAGTGATAATTTTCGGCTTTAGATTGAAACTACTTTCAATAGAGTAAATGGATATTAATGTAATTAAAACTATCTATATACATGCTATATACGACTGCAAGTATCTTTCCAATCCATTACATTTAATTTTATAATTTACTTCGATGTGATTTTAATCACATACTACAAACAGAGGAAAAATTGTCAAAGCGTATGAAAAATAAAATATTACTTATTCTCGATCTACCAAGGTATTTCTTAAATTTTTAATTAATGTGTGTATGATGTATGTATGACCATCCTATGTATGGGAGGGTTCATACCTACTATTTGAAAGTATGGGACAGGTCTTAATGATTATATCAATTGAAATAGGTAATTTTAATAAGTTATACTTTCCAAGATTATCTTGTATTTTAGCAAGGATTTTTCAAGGTGGTAGAACTAGTGTAGTTCGACCGGGGAAGTACCACCGCCACACTTATTTTTACCGTGAAGCAGTTGTTGCGTTTCGATAGAAGGGTGTGGTTGCCGATACACTTTCACATGAGGCGACCATCATAGTCCTCGGGAGTAGCAATGCATCTGTGATTGACATCAGTTGGGACCCATGTTCTGTATGAAGTTGATTACAGATGTCCATGGGCGGCAGTGATCACATACCAACAGGTGGACTGCATGCTCGTTTGCAACTTCAGTCAGATAAAAAAGGATTATCTAATTACTCTCAAAAACGAAGGTATCTTCGTTGAAAAACTGACTGTGTCGTTCATATATCTACCTAATCTTCAAAATTAACCAGTATAGTTCAACATATTTGATGAAAATATTTGACTAATAGTCTTGAAATATGTTGTAAATATGAAATTCAATAAAATAGATAAAAGTAGATAGAGATAATACCGGAGTAAATTGTACGAAGTAAAGAAAAAATCAGCCAAGTGCGAGTCGGACTCGCGCATGGAGTATACCGTACCATTTCGTGCTACAAATAACAAATAAAGTTGAAGAGTTTTCAATTACCAACATAAGTTTGTTTATCATAGTGTTTGTATGAATTACAAAAATATGATTCGGTATTTGAAAAAGAGCTATATGTCAAAAACTATCAACCGTATCTTGTTCAAAACAATTTTCGTTGAATGTTATTTTAGATATCTACAACATATATTTTATCCATATTTTCCACTCACTTAATTTAAAAGTTAGAGGGGGGGGGGACACTTTTAAGCGCTTTGAAAACAAAACCTCGATATCATTTTTAAAGACTTTTCTGATGGTTTACAGAATACACTTACCTATCGAGTTTCAATTCGGTAGTCTTAATAAGTAGTTTCCGAATAAAGTGAGATACGGACAGATGGCTGGACAGACAGACATGAGCATCTATGTATAAGGATACCAATTTTCGACATTCGGATACAGAACCCTAATACGATTCAAAGTGGGACGTGGGAGTAACACTGGGGTGGGTCTGAGGGGGTAACACAGCTTCGTGCGTCAAAGGTAGGGGGTGCAAATGGAAAATTTCGATGTTTTATCGTTTAGCACGTGTTCGTCTCAAATTTGTTACCTTCAGCTTACCTTGTAGAACAGCGACAACATAGCCTAATATACACCTCATGTCTTCATTTCTACTAAGAAACATTTTAGTCAAAAGCACTGAGGTATGCGGGGCGGGGGAGCGGTAAAAGAAAGCATTGCAATTGGTCACAATAGATCATAAATTACAATTAGTGATGGGAACGTTTTTGTAATGGGTTATTGATTAGAAATAATAAAATAATTATAATTGATTACGACTACTAATAAATAGCTCATAGATGGTATAGTAGTCGTCGTCAACCCATTATTGTCCCACTACTGGGCACGGGTCTTCTCTCAGTATCAGAGAGTTTAGGCCATAGTCCACCGCGCTGGCCAAGTGCGAATTGGTGGACGGTATAGTAGTACTCATATTGAAGTATTGAGAAAAATAATGAAAACATCATTTAACAATCTAAACACACTACATAACGCAATTCAAACCAGTATAACATTGTTGTATAAAATCTATTTAAGCAAAAAATGAATTAATTATTCTTAAAATAAATTAACTTGGTATAAATTCTTCTAATTGTAGGTTTCGGATCTACGGATTTTGTAATAAATAAAAAAAAATTAAACAAAAAATACAACAGACTGTTAGGCTGTGTTGTCGTTGTTGTGGAACGAACTTTCTGTTAGGGTACACACGAAGCGCTACAAAGATAAAAAAAATCTTAAACGTGCTTTTCTTTAAAGTAGGCGATGTATTGGCAACTCATCGGATGTAGAAAATGTCCACAGTCGACAGTGTTTTCTATCCATCGGGTAGCCCTTCCTATCGTTAAGCTAAGTATAAAAATAGTATCTAATGATCAAACTGTCATATATGAGTTGTGTATTACTCGTTTTGCCCAATGCTGGAATTGTAAACTACTGTAAAGCCTGATTTGACACGAATAAAACAACCGCGAATGACCAGTACCTACTCAAAGAAAGCTAACACACACTAAGAGAGGTCAGAATCTTTTTACTTGTACCGACTATAGGTCACGAATACCTAAAGACATTTTTAGCCGCGAATGCTGAAATCGCGATTGCGGAAACCGTGAATAAGGAGCTTTGACCGTACTTTATATAATAATCTTCTTCTTTATAAAACTTAATGTTTGTCTATTTGTCCTCTGTAGAACCGTAAACTATCCAGTTGATCACGTGATAATCTTTAGCAAAATTGTTATTCATGAGCCCGCGAAGGTTTCTGGTTTTTTTTTGTGATGGCGTAGCAACGCGCGCAGGGTAGGTACAGCTAGTACGTATATAAATAAAATAATATTTGGATCGTTGGAAGTAAAATTAGTTTTGAAAGATAATAGAGCATAATCTTTCATCCAGGGAGCTACCACCGCGACACCTACTTATATCTATCGTGCAGCAGTTGCGTTTCGGTGAAAGAGTGTGGATGCTGGCTGATTTGGATACAACAACGGTAGAAGTTGTTAAGATTTGCAACAAATCTAATCATAATGTAATCGGTAGTCAGCTTCAAGTAAATCCGCTTTCTAGGTGAAATTGGTAATGGCAATAACATGGGCCATTACCAATTTCAATGCTATTACCAATGGGCGGCAATAACATCTAAATAAAAATTAGGCACGACATAAGGTACAAATCCTCGGCAAAATCTAAAGTAGTGAATAATCTATGCTACGCAGTGGAATGTATTTGCAACCCACCTGATTTTAGGTAATACTATGTAACTATAAAGTAGTATAATGTGTAATATCCTATATTTATTCCCTGAAGTATTTACTGAAAAATAATATTATAGTAAAAAGTGGCATCTCTACCTATTTCCTGGAAGCTTTTAATAGTTTGAACCGCTAAATATGTATCATACAAAACAGTACTAATAGTTTTACATAGATGGCACTGTTTCCGTTAGAAACTTAACTTGAGTAATTCTCGTGCTTACTACTTCTTGTAAAAATTACATCAAGTTGTAATAGATGGCGTTACCAAAATATCAACATTATTTTTATTTTATCATAATTAAAATAACTTTATTTTTACGACTAATATTCATAACAAATTACGATCTAAATTTATTTGTATAGATTTGTAGGTATGTCAACAGGAATAAAATGAAAATCTTTAATTTTATAAGCCTTTTTTTGTTTTTGAGGGACCTCAAAATGGTACCGGCCTCGGTGCTACGAAGAGAATTACGAAATCTATAAAGGGGCGCTACCAGTTTCTTCTGAGCGCGTTGCTCCATCGGGCTTCACCC
>OX453066.1:6459198-6573387 GCA_949699795.1 Spicauda simplicius
GTTATTTCTGGTATTCTCGTTAACTTCGTCAATCTCATTAGAGAAGTGTCAAATCCTTATGGCCATCAAGAGTAGATGAATTTTACACAATTTCGATAACAGAGTGGTCACTATAGCAGTCTGACACGTAGTAATTTCCGGGTTCGATCTTCGGTCAGACGGATATGTGATTGATGAATTTAAAGTTCTGCCATGCCGTGCTTGAGCATTTTTGTATTCAATGCTACTCATGACACAGAAAATAAAACTAGAAAGCATTATTTTTATGGCGACACTGGCATTTGTAGCTATTATAGATATTGTTGAGTCTATCAACTTCGTACTCTTATTGGTGACAGGCGACAGGTAGGTACTTAGACATGTCTCGGTAAATTGCATTCCAGCATCCCTCTTTCCCTTTGACGTGTCGTCACTTATATGTACAGGAAAAGCTGGTGCAAGTATTTATTAAAATAGTCTCATTCCATGAACACATTATAGAAATCTACACAAGAAATGCAGAAGACTGAAATCCAAATAGCAAAATTAACCTACCGTCTTAAAAAAATCCAGAATAATGGAATTATGTAGCAGGTACATGAAATTGTCTACTGAAGGATTTAAAATATAATTATTCAGTTATTTAACTATAGATAATTCGAAATTGATTTTATTTATATGGATTAGGTATTTAAAATATTCACACTTAATTGCTCGTTATAAACTAATTCCTTATCTTCGATATTTTCTGCCTATTTGTTTTTATGTAAAAAAGCAAGCATAAATTTATTGCCATGGCTCATAACATGGGGAATCTTTATATTAATATTATAAATGCGAAAATTTCTGAAGTTGAATATGCATTTTCTACTCGTTTGTGTAAAAAAAATATGGGTTGAATTTTGTGATATTTCGCTCACACATAGTTTATGACTTAAATTAATAAATAAGATAATCATTATTATTGTAACGTAGCCAAAGCGGGTGAAACTCGTTTATAACTTTGGAAGTGTATAAAATAAGTTGAGTTAAATCTGTTCTGTTGAGAGTATTTTAAAAACAATTAGACTAACTAATTCAACACTTTTGATTTGTAGATTTTTCTGCGGCCCGAGAAGATTTAGTCGCGCCAACATTCAATAAATGAATAACTTTATTGTTTATTTCATTATTTCGGTATATTTTACCGGATAAGCCACCGTCTTATAATATGTGCAAATTATTGTTATCGGCGAACTAAGGCCCATAATAAAACAAGCAGGCTCAGCGCACAGCGATACTAACGACTGTTGGAACTGCTCCGCCATTATCCTGAAGTTGCCAATATCGCTTGCGGGTCACTGCTTTTTACAGTTAAGGTGATAGTGATGTAGCTTGACGGTTACACTCGGTATTGTATGAAGCGTATTCGTATTAATTTGATTTTTTATTTATATATTAATACGTGAAGCAAAAAATTGTGATTCGTTTTTAAGATACTTGCCGCAGGCGGAGGAGTATGAAATTACGCACGGTTATAGTTGATGTAGAGAAGGATTTCGCAACGCTAATATTTTTTTTCAAATAATGCATATAACATGTAAAATATCACCTACAAACACATTATACTCACTACCTTGCATTTGTCATAAACTCATACATAATAAATGAAACTATGAATACACATTACGTCAAAAATATCAGATGTCTTTATCAAAATACCCGCTACTGCTTTTAAATACGGGTGCGTTCAAAATAACTTGAAAATTATCACAATTTATTTAAATTAGAGAAATATTGGTGTTTCTTCGGACAATATGAACTTTAGTTTTTTAATTTTAATTACGGTCGAATTTCGGCCGTTGCGACGGGTGACTAGTAAATTCAAATTCAGAATGATGATAGAGTTACTTGCGATTTATGTTTAAAGCTCAATAGTTGAAAGTCGACCTCTTAATTAAGCGTCTGAGATTAAAATTACAGGCAATCACCACAGATATTTTTAAAAATTATATGCGTGTTAGAAATTATATATAACTGCTTTAAGATGAAGGAAAATATCGTGAGGGAAAACATCGTGAGGAAATCTGAGTTCCTAAAAAAAGTCCGGAAAGGTCTGGAAAATCGAGCAATTCGCACTTGGCCAATGCGATGGATTTACCCCTAAAACTTTCTCAATCTGAGAGATAATCCGTGCCCAAAGTGGGGCAATTATGAGTAACCGACTGATGTTTACATCATTTACATTTTTTGCTTAGGTGCTTGAAGCTTCTTAACCCTTACGACTTTAGCCAAATCAATAAGATAAGCTATTAAATAGATATTGTTACGTTAGCTCACAAATCTCCATATAAAAATGTTTAAAATATTTCTACCAGCGCGAAACTAATCTAAGCAATGCACATCCAGTAATCCTGTGGGTGGATATGACACACATCCGTAGCTTACCGTACATCTGTGTCAAGGCACTCTTATAGTCGTAGAGGAACGTATTTTAAAATTTAAGGATGTGGGGCGCCATTACGTCCTATATTTATAATACTTTCAAGCGGCGTATTAACTGGATGTTATTTGTAGCTGGCTTCAGAAAAAGATTCCAATGTTCGACAGAACATTAGGTCCAGAACATTAGGGCCCTTAGTGAACACGGGTGTTAGTGTGATTTTTGCCAAATTGACTTCATCTACCAATCTTGTAAATAACGAAGATCTATTGATGGATGTTCGTTTTTTTTTTGTACTCAAGGGGGAAACCTTCAAAAGGTACCCGACGCCGTGGGAGCGACGCAGGGTTATGTGGGATTTTTACCGCACTAAAACCCCCCCGGTGGCCGCCCTCGGCGCTAAAAAGGAGGACTCCGGGATCTCGAAACGACTTCAACCGGAATCCTCCGAGCGCGTTGCCCCATCAGGCTCCTTCCAGATGGGCGGCTGGGCCCACCACTCCGTCTAGTCTTTACGACGGTATGCGGCCACACATACCGCCGTCCTTCCCGGGATTGCCTGACCGAACGGTTCGAGCTCCCACTCTAGCCGTCTGCAACCCCGGAAGCCCCTTTTGGTCGCCTCTTACGACAGGCAGGGGATGCCGTAGCCCTATTCTGATCCCGGAACTACAGGGACGATGTTCGTTTTACCAAAAGTTTTTCAAAAGAGATTGTCGAAGGGTGTTCGTTCTGCTGTCAAGTTTGGTAGAAATAAATTTGGCAAAAAATTGCCTTGTAGGTACCCGTTGTTACTAGGCTTACATATTTATTGTTGGAGACAGATGTCACTGCGAACACTGTTCTCCTGTCGATTGCATGCTTGTTGCATCATATCCATTCAACGCGTATTCATAGCAGTATCCAATAAAGTGCTTTTCCTAATTTCCCCGTGAGAAATGGCCACAATAAATTACACAACTGCATCAATATGCATACGTATCAGAAGGCATTTTAAATAGCTTAGATATTTATTGCTCTATCTTACTTGATCTGAATATTTTGAATTTCATATTCCGATTTCGAAGCGCTTTGTGATTTAAAATTCAAAAACGTATTCGTTCTGAAACTTAGTACATCACTAGCTGTATCTATGAGCCCGACGGCGGACTCAACTTTGATAGTAAAAGGAAACAGAGGGGCAGTGGATTAGCATTTTATTTATATCTGAATCCGAAGTATCCGATGTCTAGGATCGGATCTTTATGCTCCAATTTTATATATTTCTCTTTGAAATCTAAGAATTGGAAATGGCCAACGGAAATAAGTAGGGCATTTCAGCGGTATTAAAGTATGATCTGGTTTTGTGTCTATAATGATAATGAAACTTGAAAAGAGACAAAGTGGAATTTGTGAGATAAAAGAAATCTTTGTGCTTTTATATATTAATAGGCTTATGGCTAATGTTTCTATAACTTTTGTAATTTTCTTTGTCGGAATGAGTGGTTTTGGTAATTTATTATTGTTCTATTTTTCCTAAATATAAATAGGTATTATTGTTCCCATCTTTTATTGCAATTTCATGCCGTGTGCTTTACTACCTGTATACAGTGTAGTAGATGACTAAGGAATTAACTTCAAAAGCAAGCAGTGCTTCATGTACATTTAATCTATCTACAGTTGTCTCTAACATGCATAGTCAAATTGAATGTTCAAGATTAAAATAAATTCTACTAGAAGATTTTTTTTTTTCTTATCTAAGCTGAACCAAAGGCTTATGTCCAGTATATATCTCAGGTATTTGTTGCGGTCAATAGATAAATTGTTGACAAATCGTAATCGTCGTTCAAACTGTTTGAATGTCTTAAAATCGTACAAGCAAACGAATCGAATGATCGACTGATGTAATAGTAAGTAAGCATTAAGTCCACCTTTGTACATTAATGATAAGGTACAATAAATAAATAAGTATGTGGTAGCCCTATTTTTTATGAGATTGAATTAGCAAACAAAGCAGTCCACATGATGATAAGTGGTCACTGTCGCCTATGGACACTTTAAAAGGAAAATCATACATAATGAGGGCTCTACCTCAAGGAAATCAGAGATGAGTTGACACTTCAAGACTTGTATACCACATATATAAGTACGCTGGCAACCACACCCTGCCACAAAAAGCAAGAACTGCTTCATTGCCACAACTGATAGTTGTTTCGCAATCGAACCTTATAAGCTCTATACTGCAAAGTAAGAGATAGCCCGCTCTGGTGATTTTTGTCACCGTGACTGTTGCGTAAATGTTACCATGTACATTACCGTTAATGAAAGTGTGCGCATTTGGAAGCGTGACAATTAGGTGACTTTTTGTACGTGGAGGACAGCACCTAACGTACATGGTGACAGTGACGCAACAGTCACGGTCACAAAAATCACCAGTGCGCGCTATCTATAACGTCTTAATATCTCACTTGAAATTCAAATTAACAACACTCTTTTGTTTAGAACACATTTAAATTTTTCATGTATTTTTTTATTTTACAATTTAAACTGCTATGTCGAAAAGGATTGCTCATTTGAAGTAGTAACTTTAGATAGGTAACCCCGTGAGCATATTTGCATTCCCAACTTACTAGGAGAGAGGAAATAGAAACGGGAATTCGTTCCGATTGCTAAATAAAATATGTATGGCAGGTGTCGCGAATGCGATATAATATTATATGCAAAAAGTTTTATTACGTTTTATTTTTCTTATTTTAAAAATCTATGACGGTGTCAAGGGGTCGTGGCATTGTCAGCGACGTAAAAAAGATGAAGGGATTTTTCTGAGCAAAGGAGTAAGTTTTTATATTTATATTCTCAGTGAGAACAATATCAGATGTCTGTTGTGTTTATAATCAGTTTGCGCGACCAATAGTATCAGTGTGATAACCGATGCGTCGGACTAATTGCGATCAGTATCAGATTTACAGTATCAGTTCACAGGCGAGGCACGGGGTGGCTGTAGGGGAGGTTGGAGGCCACCAGGGGCAGTCAGTCCCCGACATTCTGTGTGACGAGTAAGAGCATCCGCATCTGAGGATGGGATGATATCAGGCAATCAGGTAGAACCAGCCCTGCATTGCAGTAGCTCAGTATCAGGCAATCAGGTTGAACCAGCCCTGTATTGCATGAGCTCAGTATCAGTGTATCAAGTAATGTGTATGTGTAGACATCAGGCAATCAGGTTGAACCAGCCCTGTATTGCAATATCTCAGTATTATCGTATCAAATATTGTTTATGTATATATAACCCAGTGCAATATACAGTTAAAATGTATTCGCCGTGTGCTCATTTAGAGTTCTTGGCGACATGGTGGAGATGCTGGGATGATTCGATTTATCAGTGAAACTGAAAACCAGTTAAACAGTTTTGTTTAAAGGAATGAGTATAATTTAGGCGAACATTTCGCTACGGTTTTATAATGTGTATCGTTTCTTGGTAAAAATTTATTTCAGAATTTTTATTCAAATGGAAAATTTATTCCTGGCTTATTTGTGTTGCTGTGCATGTTGCATGCTGAGATGGATGTGTATAGCGGTATGAGTGGGCCAGGACATATTATAGCAAGAGTGAAAATTAGGTTATATGTATTTTACTTAATCACTTTGGCCGAGTTTTCACCGCTGGGCGGAACACTAGTATATAATAACTACAACACATTTTTATAAGGTAGTATACGTAAATTTCATTGACTAGAAAATCTGATTTAAATATTTTTGTTATAGATTGTACTTTATCTGAAAAAATATTTCCTCTGTTCATACTCGGCTGACAAAGAAACAGTACCTACTCAGAATGGAAGAGGTCATTCGAACCCGTTTAAAACTGATTTGTGAATCAGTTCAATCACAGATAAATTCTGCTTATTCTTTTCTTCAATGTGCATTAAATAGTGATGTGAACATAAATGACTTAGAACTAATCAGAACTAAATTAGAGAGTATCAATCTATTGTTTACCTCCGAAATTCACAACTACTGCAAGTCCGTAGCTGAACCTAATGTTGACTTGGTTAAGGAATATACTTTAACGCAGATTCAGGCTGAAGAGTTAGTATCAGAGTTACAGGTCACCCTTAAACAAAATGACAGGAATCGAAACACAGCTTCTACGTGCGATGAAAGTATTAATATTTCTAGCAAGTTACCAAGGATAGAGCTAGCTAAATTTGATGGTGATATCCTCAAATGGTACCCGTTTTGGGATCAATTTGTTTCGAATATAGACAAGAGGAATATAGGTGATGTTGATAAGTTGTTGTATCTCCAGTCTGTGCTTGAAGGTGATGCTAAACAGGCAATTGTAGGACTAGACATAACAAATAAAAATTATTCAATAGCTGTCAACACGTTAAAAGAAAGATATGGCAAACCCACTGCTATTATAGATGCTCATTATGTAGCCTTATATAGAATAAAAGCAGTGACATCAAACCAAGTAAAAGACTGTAGGCATGTTCTTGGTGAAATAGAAAAACATCTTAGGGTATTGAGCTCGTTAGGTGAAGATGTCAATCATAATCATCTGAGAGTTATGATAATGGAAAAATTTCCAGAAGACTTGATTTATGAATTAAGAATGAAAATGATTGGGGAAGATGATTCAATTGATAACATTAGAAAAAAAATAGAGTATATTATTTCGGCTAGAGAAACATCAAATAGATTGAGGAACGATTTATCTATTGTGAAGAATACAGAAACAACGACTATTGAGGGTAATTCCAGCAGTGAAAATTTTACATTGGGATCGTTACATGTCAAGGCAGAAGAAATTAGAAGTAATAGACAACGCAAATTTATGACTTTCAATAGAGACAAGAAAAAATTTGAAACCAAGCAATTTAATAAATATAAACTGCCTACTCGAAAAAGGCCGTATGATAACTCTCATAAAATCGATGAGCCACCTGCAAAGAAATCTGTCAGATGTATATTTTGTCACATGGATCATTTTAACGATGAATGTTCGGTATATATAACCATCCAAGAGAGAAAGTCTCAATTAGGAAACCGTTGTTTTAATTGTTTCAGAGTAGGACATAGGGCAGTTAATTGTCGCTCGAGTCGCAAATGTAAGCATTGTGGTAAATTTGGAAAACATAACAGAGCGTTGTGTCCGACAAAATTTTTAGAACCAGTTAAACTATTAGAGACCAACAATTTGCATATTAGAACTACATTTTCTACTACACTACTACAGACCTGTCTTGCAACGATAAGTAGTACAGAGAATGGAACAAATCAATTGCAATGTAGAATTTTGTTAGATTGTGGGAGTCAAAGATCATACATAACAGAAACTGCTGCAAAATCTTTGAATTTATCTATTGTTGAGAATATAAATTTATCAATATTCACTTTTGGTGCGAAGTCACCACATCAAATTGAGAGTCCTGTAGTAAAATTTAAAATTACGACTAGAACTGGTATTGTACGGTTACTACACGCGAATGTAGTGCCTCATATTACCCATAATATACGAACACCGGTTTTTAACGAAGTAAATAAGATATTTAACGGTAGTAAATACAAAAACATTATAATGGCGGATGATGGGTCATGCGGAGACAGAGTAGATATTTTGATAGGTAATGATTATTATCACTCATTTGTGTCACAAAAGAAGATTTTAGTTACTCAGTATCTTTATTTAATAAATTCAGATTTTGGATGGGTCTGGTCAGGAAAAATTAATGAATCAATTGATAAATGTAGTGAATTATCTGTTCTAACTTATTTTCAATCAAGTGTGCATATTGATAGTAAGTTGCATGAACCTGATCTCCCTATAAAATTAAACGATGTTAAAATGTTATGGGATCTTGAATCAATCGGTATTACTGACTCTCCAAAAACAAGTCGTGACGAAGAAGCCCTCAAAAAATTTAACGAAACCATTCAGTTCAGGAATAATAGGTACTACGTTCAGTGGCCATGGGTAGAGACTCCACTGAATCTCCCTATTAATTTTGGTTTAGCTTATGGGCGTCTTAGTGGTTTGATTAAACGTTTAGATAGTTCGGAAATTAAAGCATACGATAAGATTATTCACGAGCAGTTACAGAATAGTATTATAGAAGTAGTGCAAGAACCTAATAATTCACAGATATACCCAGTTCACTATCTTCCTCATCATTGCGTACGAAGCCGTGGTAATCCTAATAAGTTACGTATAGTATATGATGCTTCGGCAAAAGTTAAGAATAACCAAAGTTTGAATGAATGTTTATATCGTGGACCATTAATGTTAGAAGATCTTACGGGGTTACTAATTAAATTTAGAGAACATCCTATAGGCATAATAGCTGATGTCGAGAAAGCCTTCTTACAGTTAGGACTCCAAGAATCTGACAGAGACGTAACACGTTTTCTCTGGCTTAAAAATATTCATGATGGGGTTCATTCAAATAATATATTACATTTGCGCTTTTGTCGAGTACCGTTTGGTGTCATATCAAGTCCGTTTTTATTAAATGCCTGTATTAAGTTTCACTTATTGAAATCAGATAACGTTTATATGAAACAAGTCGCAGAAGATATATACGTAGATAATATTGTGACAGGTACACAAACAATTTCGGAGGCCCTTGAACTATTTAAAACATCAAGACATTTGTTTGAGAGCATATCTATGAATTTGCGTGAATGGACGTCTAATTCTAAAGAGCTATTATCTCAGATACCAGTTAAATTACAAACAAATATTCATGACGGGCATATTAAAGTATTAGGATTAGCATGGTATATTGAAAACGATTATTTGTCTTTGAAATATAATTTTGACAACAATGATTTAGAGACTGTTCAATCTAAGCGCGATGTGTTAAAAACCATAGCTTCAGTTTACGATCCTTGTGGTCTGGCTGTTCCAGTAATGTTACCAGCAAAGTTATTTTTTCAAGGTTTATGGAAAATCAAAACTACGTGGGATTCTAAATTAAATGATACTTTACTTATTGAATGGCGCAAAATAGTAGCTAAGTTCCGTTACCTTAAAGAGATTCAGGTTGATAGGTATTTTGCTCGCAATTTAAACGAAATTAGCAACCAAACTCAATATGAAATACATTGTTTCACAGATGCATCTTTGGCGGCATATTCCGCGGTAGTTTACTTACGTTGTACTTTAGACGCTAATAGTATTGTCAGTTTTGTTATTGGCAAGTCGAGATTGGTGCCTTTAAAAGAGCAACAATCTTTGCAAATACCAAAATTAGAGTTGTTAGGTGTACTTATTGGCTGCAGACTTATAAAATATGTTCTTAATATTTTGCGTCTTAAAGTGAATGCGCAATATTTGTGGACTGATAGCCAAATAGTTTTGAGTTGGTATAGATCGGACAAATTATTGCCACCTTTTGTTTTGCGTAGGATTACTGAGATAAAGCAAAATAAAACTTTACAGCTCAGATTTGTATCTTCTCAGACTAATCCTGCAGATATAGGTACGAGAGGAGAGAGGGTAGATTCTTATGTAAGGTGGCTCAAAGGTCCTGACTTTTTACTGAAAGACCCGAAACAATGGCCTAGAGATATTTCAGACTCTATAAAAATTCAATCTAATTTTGCCGGGGAGGGTCTCACGAATACAAAGCCGACAAATACAAAAGATATATCAGACGTTAGAGATTCAGAATCTGTTAGAATACATGATCCAGAACAACCATTTAGCAGTGAATCTGAAGAGATTCGAAATATTCAGAATGAATATTTTCCCAAAGAAGTATTAGGAATAGTCACCGATTTGTCAAGAGCATTAAAGTTATATAAAGATCAGGATGGAGTTATAAGATGTAGAGGCAGGTTTAAGTATACAGATTTTACCGAAAACCAAAAGGAACCTATTCTTCTTCCAAAAAATTCAGACTTTACATACAAAATTATTAAAGAATTACACGAGAAAAATTATCATGTGGGAGTCTCTCATACTCTAGCTTTATTGCGACAAAATTTCTGGGTCCCGCACGGCAGAGCAACAGTACAGAAGGTAATTCGAAGGTGTTCACAATGTATTAAATACGGAGGTGGTCCATTTAAACTACCACCAATGCCGGACTTGCCAAAAGAAAGAGTGAAGCTGACTGTGCCGTTTGCTTTTACAGGTCTTGATTATTTTGGTCCACTTGTGGTAAATGAAACTGATAAAGATAAACGTTGGGTTTGTTTATTTACATGTCTTACTATCAGAGCCATACATCTTGAGGTAGTGAAAGATTTATCAGCTGAAGAATGTTTGCTAGGTATAAGAAGATTTATCGCATCACGAGGGTTACCTCGACTGATTGTTTCGGATAATGCGACGCAATTTAAACTTACAGCAGATGTCTTAACTTCTAATTACTGTATCCGGAATAAGGTGCATTGGAAGTTCATACCTGAGTTAGCCCCATGGTTTGGGGGCTTTTATGAAAGATTGATTGGTCTAGTGAAACACAGTATGAAACGGACTTTAGATAAACATCTTATAAACCATAATCAGCTGTGTACCATAATTAAAGAAATTGAAGCTGTCGTAAATACAAGACCACTGACTGCAGTAGGGTCAGAGTTAGACCATGTATTAAGTCCGGCAGATTTCTTAAGGGTCGGTGGATCTATTACGACTGAAACTTCGGATTGTGAATTTCTTGAGTTTGCAACAGTGACTAAGACGAATTTAATTGACGGTTGGAAGCGCGGTCAAATTATCCTGCAAGAATTTAGAAAAATGTTTAATAGTCAGTATTTAACAAGTCTGCGAGAGAGACGTGATAGACATCACCAACCAAGAGTTGTGGTTGATAGAGCACCAAAATTATCAGAAACAGTTCAGTTGCGGTCCGACGGTAATAGAGCACATTGGAGAATTGGTAAGATAATAGAGCTAATTAAGGGTTCGGATGGACAGACAAGAGTGGCGAAAGTAAAGTTATTATCAGGAGAGACATTGACTCGTTCAATAGGTCATTTGTACCCACTCGAGATAGACGATTGTGATCAAAATCCTAAAGAGCAAGTGGCAGTTGAAAAGCCCATGAACGATGAGACAATCGCCGAATCAGCTCTACCCGTGCCGAGGCCAGTAGATCGGGCATCTAGAGCTTCGGCGATAAAGGCGAGAGAGAAGGTTAAAGAATGGACAAGTCAATTACTAAGTCGATTAATTCAATGAATAAGTCTAATGTAATAAACACTTATTAATTAAATTTAGTAGTTACTCATTTTCCTTTCTCTTTGGGAGTGTCGCGAATGCGATATAATATTATATGCAAAAAGTTTTATTACGTTTTATTTTTCTTATTTTAAAAATCTATGACGGTGTCAAGGGGTCGTGGCATTGTCAGCGACGTAAAAAAGATGAAGGGATTTTTCTGAGCAAAGGAGTAAGTTTTTATATTTATATTCTCAGTGAGAACAATATCAGATGTCTGTTGTGTTTATAATCAGTTTGCGCGACCAATAGTATCAGTGTGATAACCGATGCGTCGGACTAATTGCGATCAGTATCAGATTTACAGTATCAGTTCACAGGCGAGGCACGGGGTGGCTGTAGGGGAGGTTGGAGGCCACCAGGGGCAGTCAGTCCCCGACATTCTGTGTGACGAGTAAGAGCATCCGCATCTGAGGATGGGATGATATCAGGCAATCAGGTAGAACCAGCCCTGCATTGCAGTAGCTCAGTATCAGGCAATCAGGTTGAACCAGCCCTGTATTGCATGAGCTCAGTATCAGTGTATCAAGTAATGTGTATGTGTAGACATCAGGCAATCAGGTTGAACCAGCCCTGTATTGCAATATCTCAGTATTATCGTATCAAATATTGTTTATGTATATATAACCCAGTGCAATATACAGTTAAAATGTATTCGCCGTGTGCTCATTTAGAGTTCTTGGCGACAGCAGGAAACGAAATGTTTGCTTGATGATATTGATGGCTTTGTACAGTTTGAATTTGTTAACATATGTGTTTTAAAAGTGAACACTGATGTATGGATAAGTTATTCCAATTATTGTCACGCTTATTTTTGTATTAAGTTATGGAAATTGTCTGTTGAAATTGGCTATTGTCGGGTTTTTGGGACATGGTAAGAAAATACTATAATATCATTGGTGTACTGTATAAAGAGGGATGGGGGCTAGAATCCATGTGAGTCCTCTTACATATTGGACAGATTGCATTTTTTTATCTGACTGAAGTAGCAAACGAGCATGCAGTCCACATGATGGTAAGTGATCGCTGCCGCCATGGACATGTGTAATCAACTTCATACAGAACATGGGTTCCATCTTAAGTCAATCACATATGCGTTGCTACTCCCGAGGACTATGATGGTCGCCTCAGACTATGATGGTCGCCTCAACTATGATGGTCGCCTTGAAATGTTCAAATGCATGTTCGTTGGCTAATTTTATGTTACAATAATAATAGTTTCTAGGATAATCAGAATCAGAATCTTTTTTTGACATGTTACTAGGCCTGCAAAAGTAGATTTTTCAAGAAATTGAGTTATATAATAACTTACTGTTCAATTAAATTGCCCGTTCTCCTACCCGGCGTCTCTTTGGTGCTGCAATTTTCAAATAACAGCAGCTACGATTACCAAAAATGGTAATAACGGAAAATTACTTCGACTGTGGTGCTTCTGCAGTCGAATTACGAAAGCAACCTAATTTAAAACTTAAAATTGTCCACGCGGTCAATAGAGATAATAAGCACGTTGCCTTTATTATGTGCGAACAAATCCAATACCAATATCATTATAACTTCGAAACAGCATCGTATCTAAAGTCTAGATTACACAGGTACATATTTAGTTATTCGGGGCGAAACACTGGATGACTCTGTTGTCAACCCGTTATCTGTTTTCCCATAGCTGGGCACGGGTCTTCTCTTAGAATGAGAGATGTTAGGCTTTAGTCCACCGCACTGGCCAAGTGCGAATTGGCCAGTGCGGTACTCTCAGATGTGTGACATTTCTCACGTTGTTTTCCTTGAATAAAGCTTTGATAAGTAGGTAAATTCTAATACGCACATAATTTTAGAAAAATTGGAGGTGCATGGGATTTGAAACTCAGACCTTCCGATCGAGAAGCCAAGTTACAACCGTTAGGCTGGCACTGTTCCTTTGTCCCTATAGTTCCGGGACCAAAATAGGACTACGGTTGCCCCTGCCTGTCTGAAGAAGCGACTAAAAGGGGTTTCCGCCCGCAAGGCGGCTAGTGTGGGAGCTCGAACCGTCCAGCCAAGCGACCCCGGGAAGGACGATGGTATGTGTGGTTGCATGTCGTCGTGATCACCAGGAAGTACGGTACCTAAAATGCTCACTGGAGAAGAACCCGAAATGAACCAAGGAACTAACTAAATAACATAAGGCATCGCGCTCGGAGAACTCTGGTTGTGTTCCGTTGGAGATCCCGGATTTCTCCTCGCAGCGCTAAAGACGGCCAAGAGGTGAAAGTCCCACGTAACCCGGCGTTGCTTCCACGGCGTAGAGTGCCTTTTGAAGGTTTCTCCTTCGATAGCAAAAAAAGGCTGTCAATGCTCTCGCTGGATAATTCTAGGTGATGGGTATTATAAACTTAATATTACTTCGTTATTTATCCGTTTTAATATTAAAAATATAACATTTACTCACGATATGTGGTTTTTTGATTTCTTTACTGTCAATATTTCTATTTAGTTACATGACTTTGATTCTGGAAAAGCTGCACTAATTTAATCTATCGACTAAGCCTAGTTCGGTTTTCTTTTTTAGGTTCTATATCGAGACACATAAATGTATCACTACATGAATGCAAACATAAAACACTAAATTTATCTTTACATTAGTTGTGTATTTGCATTATTTGTAATTTTTTTAAAGTAAGAACTGGATTCTGCGTTTGCACTAACTCAAAACTAGTGTAGTTCGACCTGGAGGTACCTACCACCGACACGCTTATTTCTAGCGTGAAACATTTCTTGCGCTTCGATGGAAGTGTGTTGTTGCCGGTTGACTTTTATATAAGGCGACCGTCTTTGTTCTCGTGAGTAGCAACGTATCTGTGATTGCCTTCAGTTAGGACCCATGTTCTATATGAAGATCCTTACAGATATTCATGGGCGGAAGTGACCACTTACCATGAGGTGCATTTTATGCTCGTTTGCAATATTATAAAAAGAACATTATCACTATTAAAATTCCAAGGATGGTTTATATTTTTTTCTTCTTCGTAAAAAAGTCTTCTATGTAATAGATCGCTAAAATGGATGTTTAAGGTCCCTCGGTTTAGAAATGCATACTCATTACGTTCGCGTATTTACTTCTCATTCTTCGGTTATAAGTGTAATAAAATACTGAAGTAAAATCTTTTAGGGTAGTAACATCGTTATTTTCCTTACATTAATCTTTCACATTACCTATTTCTCATATAAGCTCTCTCGGAAATTTCCGTATTTTAGGCAATTTTCTTAACTATAGAGTGTAAGTAATATTTTCTAGAATGAATATCAAAAATGATAAAGTATTTCAAAATTTCAGATGATTACATTATGCTGTCTAAATAGACTTTTTATCGTTGCCGTCAACCCATTATTGTCCCACTGCTGGGCACGGGTTCTCTGGGAATGAGAGTTACCTATTGGCCATAGTCCAGCGCGATGGCCAAGTGCGAATTGCTAGACTTGTCATTCTTTTGAGATTTTTTAACAGTCCTCAAGTGGTTCTCCTTGATGCTTTCGTTTGTCATTAGTATCATGAGATCCACCACAGCAAAGTTAATGAAATGAAATGTCTTTATTTTTGCATAGGCCTTCGGGTGCGCTTACAAATTGTCAGTTACATATATATATTTTTTTTACACTACCACCGGATCGGAACACGACCTCAACTGAGAAGATCCGGCAAGAAATTCAGTGGGTTTGTCTTTTTTCTTTGTATATCTTTTTTTTATTTTTTTTATATGCCATCTTGTTTTTACATGGGTAACAAAAGTTAGCTGCAGTATCCTATATGTAGCATTATTACTTGGTGTATTTTTTATACCTACCTTCAGTATATTAATTACAACTAGTCACCCGTCGCAACGGTCGAAATTCGGCCGTAATTTAAATTAAAAATAAACTTCATCTTGTCCAAAGTAGCACCAATAATTCTCTAATTTAAATAAATTATAATAATTTTCAAGTTATTTCGAACGCACCCGTTAAAGGTAAAAAGAGGTTTATTAGCTAGGCTGCATTTAAAATCAATAGCGGGTATTTTGACAAAGACATCTGACATTTTTGACGTTACGTGTTTTCATAGTGACATTGCACGTTCTATTTCGTTTATCATGTATGTGTTGTGTCAAATGCAACGTAGTGAGTGTAATGTGTTTTTACTTGTTTTTATGTATATTTTATGCATTTTGACCCAAAGGTCTCATTCTAAGAGAATAGCCATACAATGGGACAATAATGAGTAGATGACGAGTCAATTACAAGCCTTAAACTAATTTTACAACAATTTAACATCGGTAAAATAAAAATATAAATAACATTGTCGTATTTATAAACGCAGGAAAAGTTGAGCGAGGATGCTAGTCGATAAAACGAACTCTTTCCATTTACAGTTCGATTGCATTTTAGTCAGTCAGTTTCAACTGTGGAGCAAAAATAGTTTAAGTAACTCTAAGGTACTTGTTCAACTGCCAGCGTGTAAATAATATGTGCAAAATGATATTCATAACATGAGATATTTGGGTTGAATTGACAAATACTGAGACGCCATTACAAAATTTATATTTCAAAATTCAAATTCATTTATTAATTAGATAACCAGGATACATTTGTTAGTAACAACACTTATACCTATTGTTAGTAGAAATTACCAAATAATTATTTAATTATTTAACAAATTAATTAAATCAACAAATTTATTGAAATTGTTGATTTAAAATTTAAATCAACAAATTTATTGAATTTGTTGATTTAATTAATTTGTTAATTTAATTAATTTGTTTTCATAAATTATTTATTTATAGTTCTTTATTAATATGAACTAAAGTTTTGCTGTGAATACCAGTTTATTATATTAGAGCATATATTGCAATGAACTTTGCAATCTTTTTCTAAAGGCACAAATGCTGTGGCATTTCTACATAGAATAATTTTCTGTAAGTATATTTTATAGTTTTGAAGGTGGTAGAACCAGTGTAGTTCGACCGGGGAAGTACCACCGCCACACCTATTTCTAATGTGAAGCATTCATTGCGTTTCGTTGGAAGGGTGTGGTTGCCAGCACACTTTTATATAAGGCGACCATCCTAGTCCTCGAGAGTAGCAACGCATCTGTAATTGACTTCAGATAGAATCTATGTTCTATATGATGTTGCTTCCATGTCATGTTCCAGATGTCCATGGGCGGCGGTGACCACTTACCATCAGGTGGACTGCATGCTCGTTTGCTACTTCTTTATTATAAAAAAAAAAACCTAATAATGTTCACCAATTCGCACTTGGCTAGCGTGGTGGACTATCGCTAAACTCATTCATTCTGAGAGAAGACCAGTGCCAGCAGTGGGACAATAATGGGTGGACGAGAAGATTTTGTATAATATGTAATATCTTATATTACTATTATTGTCTCCTATGCGTTAATCCAGGTTGTAAACATTAACGCAAATTCAATTAGTAGTTTTTGTGTGAATGAGTAACAATTAACCATCCACATCTTAAGGTGGTAGAACCAGTGTATTTCGACCTGGGAAGTACCACCGCCACACCTATTTCTAGCGTGAAGTATTTCTTGCGTTTTGATAAAAGGGTGTAGTTGCCGGCACACTTTCACATGAGGCGTCCATCACAGTCCTCAGGAGTAGCAACGCATCTGTGATTGACTTCAGATGGAACCCATGTTCTGTATGAAGTTGATTACAGATGTCCATGGGCGGCAGTGACCACATACCATCAGGTGGACTGCATGCTCGTTTGCTACTTGAATCAAATAAAAAAAAATCCACTAATGTATATTAGGTACCTAAATTACACTTATAGTATTTCAACTTGTGTAACCGAAGTCACCCAAATTCGGCTGAGATGGACGACCGCTTAACCACTAGGTTAAATTTCATGCGCGCTTCCGAGCTTCAGTGGTCACGTTAGTCCGTTGTTCCCTGTTTGTTGATTGTTGAAATTGATTGAATGAAATTGAATTGTGTTTGAAATTGAAGTAGAATATAAACAATATATAACACTATTTACAAACTAGCTGTACCCGCGACTTTGCCTGCGTGCAAATCAACGTGTCACAAAGTTTTTCCCGCGCAAATCTCGACACCGTGGGAATTCTATGATAAAAAGTAGTAACATTAAAATCGGTTTGGCCGCTCAAGGATTACGTCAAACATAGAGTGAAAAAACGAATTTATAGTGTGTATTTGTGGGTAGGAACGTATTGTTATGTATTTTTTTTTAATTAGATGAATTCTAATATTGTAAACCGCTTTTTTGAACCAATTTAAATTCTTAGTGGTCTAATTCACAATATCAGGATACTTTTTTTCAATCAACTCCTCCACATTTGAACCAAAACGTATCGATTATAAAGATTGATTTGAACTTTTCCGAATTGGAAAATACTATTTGAAGTAATTTTGGCGGATTCAAATTTCTAAGTAAGATTATAGGTAAACCTACTTTTAATATTAATATGTGTTCAGAAGTTCCGGAAGGCATTAAGGAATATCCCGTGTCACTGCTTAGCATTCTTATTACTTATACGTAAGCACTTGCGAGCCAACTTCTATAGCTTGGGCTTGCAGTACCCTGCATCATCAGGGCTGAGGAGCTTAAGGTCGAAATTGTCATCATGTGTCTTTGCTTAGTAATTATATTACATACCCGAAAGAATTAAATGGGCAACTCCTATGGCTTAGGCTTGCAGTACCCTGCATCATCGGGCTTGAAGAGTTGAAGATCGAAATTTTCTCTTGTGTCTTTGCTTAGTAATTATATTAGATACCCGAAAGCACTAAATAGCTAACTTCTATGGCTTAGGCTTGAAGTACCCCTGCATCATCAGTGTTGAGGAGTTAAAGGACAAAATTTTCTCATGTGTCTTTGCTTAGTAATTATATTACATACCTGAAAGCACTAAATAGCTAACTTTTATGGCTTAAGCTTGAAGTACCCCTGCATCATCAGGGTTGAGGAGTTAAAGGTCAAAATTTTCATCATGTGTCTTTGCTTAGTAATTAAATTAAATACCTGAAAGCACCAAATGCCCATCTCGTATAGTTTAGGCTAGCAGTATCCTGCATCATCAGGGGTAAGGAGTTGAAGGTCGAAATTTGCATTTTGTGTATTTGCTTAGTAATCATATTACATACCCGAAAGCAGCAAATGGCCATCTCCTATGGCTTAGGCTTGAAGTAACCCTGCATCATCAGGGTTGAGGAGTTGAAGGTCAACATTTTTACCGTGTATCTTAGCTTGGTATTTTTATTACATAACCTTAAGTACCAAATAGCCAACTCTTACGGTTCAGTATTGAAATACCCTTACATCATCAGGGTTGAGGAGTATCAAATTTTTGACCCATGACTTTGTTTAACAATCTTATTATATATCCATAAAAACAAATTGACTTACTTCTACGGTTCAGGCTAGCAGTACCCCTTCATCATCAGGATTGAAGAGTCGAAGGTCAATTTTTTTAGGAAATATCTGCTTAGTAATCTCATTCTACATTCAACCCAATTGGACTAATACAGCTTAGGTTTGGCCGAGTATCGCTAATTTCGTTAATTTGCTTCAAAGAAATGGATCCTATGATCAGAACCATATCAAACTCATCAGAGTACCCTTGAAGTACATTCTTTCAAATAAAAGAAAAATCATCAAAATCGATTAGCGGTAAATTGAGTTATTTATCTATTTATCGCGCACATCGTTAATGCAAATATCAGAATTATGCGCTTTTCATAAGGATGCCACTGTCAAAAGTGAACTAAAAATAAATGGGACCCCATGACACGCACTACCTTTCATATCAAAAAAAAAAAATCAACCAAATCCGTTCACCCAGTGCGGAGAAATCGAGTAACAAATATAAAATTAAAAAAAAAAAAAAAATACCGACGAATTGATACCGACCTCCTCCTTTTTGGAAGTCGGTTTAAAACTATGTTTTAACATAAAAATCAAAGCGAAATACTAAATTTTATTGAGATGGCCTCAAAATTGATCGACTTTCATACAAACTTACATCTACTATTTGGGTTAAATTGGGGAGGGGGGGATCAGAAAATTCATTCTTAACTGACGTCTACGTCATAAAAGGAACCCCTAGTAAAAATCATATTCGTATCTTTAGCAGTTTAAGCTCTACGATGTTTATTCAATAGATGAGTGAGAGCATCCTTTCGTTTTTATATAAGTATATACAGATATAGAGATATAGATTTGTATAGTATCAAATAACATAGGTACACTCATAACCAATAAAAAATACATAACAAAGGAATACATTTTACAGACCATAACATGTTTAGTTTCAACCAATTCAACTATGCAGTTACTTATCATATTAACACTGATTGAACACAGAATAAATACTGCGTAGTTTTAAATTGACATAACTTTTTTATTTACTAACCGATTTACATAAAATAAACACTAAATGTTAAGTGAAGTTTCCCACAACACATCGGTGAAAATTATATTGAAATTAGATAAGCCGTTTCTGAGATTAGCGTTTTCAAACACACAGACAAACAGACAAACAGATAAACAGACAAACAGACAAACGGAAAAGAATTCTAAAAACCATTATTTTGGGTTCTATATCGTATTAAAGACCTCTAGAAATGGTTTTCACCTAAATTTATTCCATGTACAGACAGCGACCTCTTACAGATTTATTATAGTATAGATAGATAATATAGTAAATAGTACCTACTCTCTGTATTTAATTTTTACGACTTTCTGCACCTTAACAAGAGATGGTGCCCACTGCATTCCAAGTCACGCTAACAAAGTTTTGTAAGCATTATGCATCGTCCCTGTAGTTCCGGGATCAGAATAGGGTTACGGTATCCCCTGCCTGTCGTAAGAGTTTAGTGCGGTAAAAATCCTACATAACCCTGCGTCGCTCCCACGGCGTCGGGTACCGTTTGGTTCCCCCCTTGAAATAAAAAAAAGCATTCTGCATAGATTCAAAGTCCAAGTTGAGACCATTGATGCACGGCCACTCTCTAGACATGGTCAACTTGGTTACTGGTAGACATCACTTTATAAAATTATTTAAATGCTTCTAATCTTCTTCCTTTTTTATAAGATTGAAGTAGCAAACGAGCAAGCAGTTTACCTGATGATTAGGGGTCACTCCTGCCCATGGGCATCTTTAAGCAACACACAGAACAAAAACTTTATAGACATAAAGACAGATGCGTTGCTACACCCGGGGATCACGAAAATAACTACATTTAAAAATGAGCCCACATACTAATCGAAATGTAAGATCTGCTTCACGCTGTCGTAAGAGGCGACTAAAAGGGGCTTCCGGAGTTGCGAGCGGCTAGAGTGGGAGCTCGAACCGTTCAGTCAGGTGATCCCGGGAAGGACGGCGGTACGTGTGGTCGCATACCGTCGTAAAGACTAGACGGAGCGGTGGGCCCAGACGCCCATCTGGGAGGAGCCCGATGGGGCAACGCGCTCGGAGGATTCCGGTTGAAGTCGTTTCGAGATCCCGGAGTCCTCCTTTTTAGCGCCGAGAACGGCCACCGGCGGGATTTTAGTGCGGTAAAAATCCTCGCCTCCCCGAATATTATACGTTCTACCATCGTCCAAGCTCTGTCGCACATCGTTCACTCGTCTGTAATAGAACATTTGTTAAACATATTCCCTAGTTAATTTGAAGTCGAGACATTTCCTTCCTACCACCCCATTTCGGAGAACAAGTGCGTACAGTTATTGTTTTGCGGCGCATTGTCAGGCAAACAAAGCCATACGTCGCATGTATGCACTCAGCGTAGTTTTATTGAAAGCCTCTCACTTTGCCGGGTGTTTCATCTGGGAAGGAGTATGAAATAGCTGGTAAATTCAAAAGACTCGGTTGTAATACGTTTTGAGAGTCCTTAGCGACATGAAATTGAAAACAGAAACCTCATATGTAATGCACTGCGGTTTGAATGAGTATACTTTTGCAGCGAGATTTTATAAGCTTTCCATAATACCTACAGATTGCTTTGAAGTATATTTTCTATAATAAACTCACTTATATATAGGTATGTGGTATGTTATGGTATGATATGGTAGGTATGTGAGGTATTTACTCCAAGAGGTAAATACCAATTCACTCGTGGTTACGGTGAGTCCATAAATGGTTGACTACGAGGTACTTATATATAATGTTTTGACGACCCGCACGGCGGAGCGGTTACCATACCATTCTGATGCGCAATAGTTCCCGGTTCGATTCTCGGCCAGACAAGTATCTAAATGATGAATTTAGATTCATGTTCTGGGTCTGAGTATTTATGTATTCGTCTTGTGTATTTCCATGGTACCCATGACACAGGAGAAAATACTAGTGTTAGGCTATCAGTAAAGAAAGCGTTTTTTATTTAATAAAAAAATATAAAAGTTTTCCGGTATCTGATTTTCGATGTTCATTCACATTCCATTAAAACATTTTTCAAAATGTTAATGATAATAACGAAAGAGTTATATATTAAAATTAACAAAGGCGATTTGACCTCACTGATACCAACACCATAAATATTTTTGCATAGCAACAGTAGTATGAAACGCTGTTGTGTTTCGGCTAGACATACAGTGATTATCCGAAGTTTTCAATTAAACCTTGAATCTTAACCAGGTTTCATTGTAGGTACTCATACGCGGCAATGGGCGTTCTATACAGTGGATTGCAACCTTCCTGTTATAAAAAGTAATAACCAATTTTGACGTTTATACAATTACTAGCTGGCCCGGCGAACTTTGTTCCGCCTAAAAGTCAAAAATTATCAGTGTTTCTCCACTATATCATACATGTATTATACATAAAAACCTTCCCTTTGAATCACTTTATCTATTAAAAACAAACTGCATTAAAATTCGTACCGTTGTTTTAAAGATCTAAACGTACATAGGGGGCAGGCGAGAAGCGACTTCGTTTAAACTATGTAGTGATTATATCAATAAAAACAGCTAACTAATGCTCCATTTGACGTTATTAAAAAGGTTTTTGTATTTCGTTTTCAGATTTTTCCCTCCCAAGATGCTCAAGTGAGCTCAAGAGAAATAAGGAATAACAACATATTTTGAAAATACTCGTATTATAATAATTATTATATTAATACGTGAAGCAAAAATTTGTGACGGATTTTTAAGTAATATGCCGCGGACGGATTAGTATGAAATTTTGCACGGTTATAGTGGACGTAGAGAAGAGTGCAGAATGTTAATATTTTTTTCAAATAATGCATTTTTCATACATAAAATCAACTAAAAACACATTACACACACTGCCTTGCATTTGTCACAAACACATATGTATTTAGTAAATGAAAATGAAAAGACACAACGTCAAGAATGTCAGATGACATTTGATTTTTAATTTAAATTGCGGTCGAATTTCGGCCGATGCTACGGGTGACTAGTATCAATAAAAACAGCTAACTAATGCTCCATTTGACGTTATTAAAAAGGTTTTTGTATTTCGTTTTCAGATTTTTCCCTCCCAAGATGCTCAAGTGAGCTCAAGAGAAATAAGGAATAACAACATATTTTGAAAATACTCGTATTATAATAATAAAAAAAACTCGCGTTCTACACTCATGCAGAAGACGCAAAAGACGAATATACAAACACCTAGACCCAGAACATGAACCTAAACCCATCATTCAGATACCTGTCTGGCCGGGAATCTAACCCAGGACCCATTGTTCGTCAGACCGGTATGGTAACCACTCCGCCACGCGAGTCGTATACTACAAATATTGAACACTAGCAGAATCGACGCGACTTCGTTCACGCAGACTATAATGTAATCTATCCAACCATTATACATTTGAGCACCGCTCCTGGATATGTCCCTCCCCCATCCGTAATGAGGATTTGGTCAATTGTCACAGTCAGCAGTGGGTATTAATGCTATTCCGATAGTAGTCCAAAAAAAATTTACGACGACTGCTTTGCGTAAGGGTACACTGATAATTGTGTGGCGGCGGTGTCCAAGTCTTTCGTATATATTGATATGTTCTATTATATTGTAGAACATTTTTTTGTTCTATTATCAATAGGTATAGCAGTGTATGCAATGATAAAAGATTTTTAGTAAATTTTTTGACACTTTGAAATACATTACTCAAGTTTTAGCAAAGACGCCTTATATATTCTAGTAATAAAAATAGCCTACGTGTCTCTGGGATAAAGTAGCATTCTAATGATGAAAGAATTTTTAAAATCGGTTCAGTACTTTTTAAGTTAATTTATGACAAACATACAAAAATATAAAGTTTTCCTCTTTTTAATATTAGTATAGATATAGATACATAGATTTCGTGGTATAACTAATTACTTGATTCTGTTTTATTTTAACCCGCGGCTAAATAAGTAAGATACACGAAACGTTATATCGAATAACATCATTATTATTTTATAATAAAAGTAATTACGACATTTCTTTGCCAAATTCTAGTTACGTATTAATGTGTTTACACAAAACGTTATAGCGTATTTTTCGCCTTTTTATAAGTTTAAATTAGCAAACGAGCTTGAAATCTCAGGGTAGGTAAGTGGTCACTGCCGGCCATGCATATCTGAAAGCAACTTCATATAGAACATGGAATCCATCTGAAGTCAATCACAGATGCATTGCTACGAGAATTAAGATGGCCGCTTCATATAAAAGTGAGCCAGGAACAACAATTCGACCAAAAATCAAAAATTCTTTCACATAACAAATACTTGTGGCACTGATATCACCCCAGTCGAATCAATTTTGAAGGTGGTAGAACCAGTGTAGTTCGACCGAGGAAGTACCATCGCTACACCTATTACTAGAGTGAAGTTTTTCTTGCATTTCGATGGAAGGGTGTGGTTGCCGGCACACTTTTATATGAGGCGACCATCATAGTCCTCGGGAGTAGCAACACATCTTTGATTGACTTCAGATAGAACCCATGTTCTGTATGAAGTTGATTACAGGTGTCCACGGGCGGCAGTGACCACTTACCTTCAGGTGGACTGCATGCTCGTTTGCTACTTTAGTCAGATAAAAAAAATCTTATTCTACCGTGTAAAAAGCTGGTTGTCGGCTTTTTATAGAACCCCTATTATATATGTGGTAGTGACCACTTGATTCAGATTTTTTTTCATTCAAGGCAGACTATTACTATTAGGCAATAAATTGCCCCTTTAACAATGTATATTAATCATATAGGTGTCTGTCTAGCTCGGAATCGAACCTGAAATTCTCTGGTTGTCAGACCAGTATAGTGACCGTTCCGAACCACATACAGTTCCTCAATATACATCTCACGTCAATACATTATTGTATTGTCCATCGCGCTGGCCAAATGCGAATTTGTGGACTTCACACACCTCCGATGACTTTTTTTTTAAACTATCTCGGGTGTGTAGGTTTCCTCACGATGTTTTCCTTCACCGAAAAGCAGTGATAATAAATTTTTAATACGCACATAATTTTATAAAAATCAGTGGTGCGTGCCCGGCTTTGAACCTCGGACCTCCCGATCGAGAGGGCAAGTTTCAACCATTAGGCTATCACGGCTCTATATCAATATACATCACAGTCATTTAATTAAATGTATTTCCATCAGTCAAAAATCTTTCAAAGTACAATAGATCAATAACGACAATTTCAGCATATTGATCGTCTTTTTGGTCGGAACGTTCATTTGTCACGAAGAAGCGCCCGGGGTTTATATTATTAACACTTTAAATCACTTCCATTTGTCACGAAGGGTTTACTAGATCAGGGAGCATATAAAATCAAAGAGGGAAAATAAAATGTGGGTGCTAAAAGCGATAGGTAGTTGCAAAGTGGTCCGGTACTAAAAGTACATCTTCAGTTTAATATTTCGTATGTGGATTCCGTATTTATAAAATACTAGACTATTTCTGCGGCTCCGCTCGTTTCAGTCATAATTACTGCAGTATTAAGTATTCTTGTTTTTTTAATGGAATATATTTATTTATACATATTTACTCAAACAAATCTATTTACAGTATATACAAGACAAAATATTAAAAATAAATAGTATTTTTTTATAAAATCTTATCAGAAAGGTATGAATAAAAAGAAAAAGAAATTACAAATAAAACAAAGAGTCCATATCGCTGCCTCTTGGGAGTTCTTGGAGGTATGTGAAGTCCACCAATCCGCACTTGGCCAGCGCGGTGGACTATGGCCTAAAAACTCATTCTGAGAGAAGACCCGTGCCCAGCAGTGGTTCAATAATGGCTTGTACCCAAGGAAATCTTACCGTCAATGTGATTAAAATCACTAAAAATGAAAAACATATGCGTCCAAAAAGAGCAGCTCCTGATAATCTGTTAGACTTAAAATATCCGGTATGCAAAACCCGTCATATCCTGATGGATCCGATCATCTGTGTTTGTTCCAAACATCCATCCATTCTGATACAGGTGGGTTTATATTATTCAACGGTCTAAATCACTTTCATTTGTCATGAAGTGTTCTTTGGTGTACGAGATCTATAGTTCCATATCAAATCAATGGTCAGGGCATATATTTCAATCGCCCGAACCGTCGTATCGTTGGCTAGTTTGGTGCAATTTATATCTGTCTTAATCGTGTTCTATACAGAAAATTGATTGGCGTGGTTTCTGTTCCTACGTTTAATATGTCATGGAAGTAGAAATTGTGAATAAATTCCACTTATTAATGTAGTAACTTAATAAAAAGTGAAGTTAATGGTATGTAGTTAATATCGCCATTGAACGTTCGTGATCAAAACAAGATAGTCGCCATACCTAAAGGTCGGTTTCCGGTGTGCTTCCCTTGAGGGTTGATATAACCCATTATTGTCCCACTGCTGAGCACGGGTCTTCTCTCGGAATGAGAGAGTTTTATAACAGCAATGATAGCCTAATCGTTCAGGTCCGAGGTTCAAACCCAGGCATGCACCACTGATTTATGTGCTTGTTAGAAATTAATTATCACTGCCATTCAGTGAAGGAAAACATCGTAAGGAAACCTACCTACACCCGAGAGTTCTTTAAAAAAATCTCGGAGGTGTGTGAAGTCCACCAATTCGCACTTGGCCAGCGCGGTGGACTATGGCCTAAAACTCTCTAATTCCCCTTATGGTTAAGTTTGATATTTTACATTATAGAAGTACTCAACAAGCTCGTAGTCCATCCGATGGAGAATAGGGCTACGGTATCCCCTGCCTTTCGTAAGAGGCGACTAAAAGGGGCTTCCGGGGTTGCAGACGGCTAGAGTGGGAGCTCGAACCGTTCGGTCAGGCAATCCCGGGAAGGACGGCGGTATGTGTGGTCGCTTAACGTCGTAAAGACTACATGGAGCGGTGGGCCCAGCCGCCCATCTGGGAGGATTCCGATGGGGCAGCGCGCTCGGAGGATTCCGGTTGAAGTCGTTTCGAGATCCTGGAGTCCTCCTTTTCAGCGCCGAGGACGGTTTTAGTGCGGTATAAATCCCACATAACCCTGTGTCGCTCCCACGGCGTCGGGTACCTTTGGAAGGTTTCCCCATCGAAAACAAAAAAAAAAGTCCATCCGATGGAAGTAGAAGTTACCATTCATAGGTACCGTTCATACCGTACCGTAGAGCTCTACTTAAGGTCGATGTGGGAGCCCTGATAGCCTAATAGGGTAACAGTGATAGCCTAATGGATGAAACTCAGCCTCTCAATTGAGGGACTAACGTTCAACTTCCGGGCACGCATCACCAATTTTTCTACAATAGTATGCGTATTACAGATAATTTACCACTGCTTTACTATGAAGGCTAACATCGTGAACTAGCCTACACAATTAAGCATTCTTTAAAAAAGTTCCCAAAAGTATGTGACGTCTACCAAATTGCATTTAGATTTTTGCCTAAAATCTTGTTATTCTGTGAGAAGACCCATTCAGGATTCAGGTCGACCATAGATGCGTCGTTATTTCTGAGAACGAGGTTGGAACGCTTCGTTTATATGTGTCTGTACTACATCTTTAAACTCGAATACGGTTGGGGTAATAGCCATTATTTACCAGAAGTAAGTAAGGCTGCTCTAGACCTGATCTTGTGGTCACTGTAACCGAGATTACCTCTCACCATTAATTTTGTTTTTATGCTTATTCCTGACTTAACACGTCCGTGTTCTTGCCCGTAAGGCATATAAGCTCTTTATTTTTTCTGTATTTAGCCCATCACTAGAGATAGTGATGGGCTAAATACAGGATCATGCAACTACAGCTCTAATTATAATACTTATTGTTTAACTAATTCCAAGTTAAAAATATATTAAGGTCTAAATATGTTTATACGTAGAAAGATATGTTTTGGATTGAAAACTACTCAATTTTCCAATTGAGGTGTAGTGAAAAGCTAGGCAAAAGAAGCCAAAGCTACAGAACACAAAAAATAACAAACACCACCTCCCACACAAGAAAGCAAACGTAATTTTTTGCATCTATCAATGTTCCATCAAGTTTTTGTCGATATCCACAGCCCCAGATATCCATTTCTGTCTGAAGTGAAAACAGATTTGTGATAAATTACGCTAAAAGTCGACCTTGCCTACAATAAAATTAAGCCCACTACATGAAAAGACGCTGAAAGTGATCAATTACTCGTACAATCGCTTAATCATTGCCTCAGTACGAGTATAAGAAGTTGCAAACATAGCCTTTATGTTGTTGTATACGAAGTGGCTTAATAGGGAAGTAAAATAGGAAAATAGAATAAAATTGGGTAAAATACATTAACAAAAACACCTTAACAAGAACTAATACAAGAAAATTAAATCAGTGCGTAGGTATTGTAAGAAATATTCTTGCTTAAGAGGAAGAAAGCAAGGAGGAAAAATATTCTAAAGGAAAATGTACGGTTTATCGAGATAACGCTTCCAGGCAAGGGATTTTACTGGGAATAAGAAAATCAGAAGTCGAGCACGAACGTTTTATCATTCGCGCTCGTGATGCGTTTTCGATAACTTTTCGGAATTTACCGATTGCAACAATTTATTATTTTATTAAAAGTTTTGTTAATTTATTAGATACTTATTATGTATATAGATAAATTATTTAACTAAATCTTTGAAATCTATGAAGCCTAACGGAAGCCGCCATCAACCCATTATTGTTCCATTGCTGGCTACGAGTCTTTTCTCAAAATAAGAGAGATTTAGGATATAGGAAAACGCGCTGAGCAAGTGCGAATAGATATGTGTATGTTTTTCTTAAAACAGGGATACTTAATACGCACATATCTATAAAAAATCAGCGATAGACTGGGTTGTGAACCTTCGGTCCTCAATTGACAGACTTCAACTATTACTCTATTACTGCTGTTTTAAGGGAAGGATAATTTACCAAATGTTTTTTTTATTTCTTCTATTATCAATTTTACACAATACATAATTTAATCTATGTTACGAGGAGCCGTACAATCTATATTTTTTGTACTCGCATTATGCTTGAACTATTTATGCCTCATAGTATCACGAGTTCAGAGCTTATAGTATACTTATATACATAGGTTATATATTAGTTCCTTACAGGTCAAAAGGTCTATTAACTATGTTATTATGTAGAGTTTAATTTTATTTTTAAGTTCTATTTAGGGGAAACAATATATCTGTGATCCCTTGAAAATCGTTTCAATAAAATATTGTTATCGATACGAAAACGAAGCGTTTTCATTTCGATAACACTCCTGCTCATCGCATGCAATGTCGATTAGTTTAACCGCAGGCTGGTGTCTTTATATTCTGCGTTTTATTAAAACAATATAAATAAAATATGAAAAAACAACGCATAACAGATTTTTAGGAAGTTAAAGTGCACTCTCGATCAGAAGATTAATACATATGTTAAGCGAAATATTTTTTGCGCTAAAAACAACAATCGATGCCTTCTTTTTGAAAATGGCCAACAAACTTAGATTTTTTAAATCTTGTACAACTGAAATTAAAATAACAGTTCTATTTGACGTCGGAAAGCAATTACCTAGTTAAAGTCTGTCTTCACCACACTTTTAAGGTAGTTAAACACTCTTTTACGTAGAACTACAATGGTTACTACCTTTTAAAATTGTCTTTTTCGTGTAATAAACTATGGCTTAATCTGCCTCATTCTAATTGATATGCTACAATGGCAAAGCAATAGGTTGATGTTAATGTTAATTATATTTAGTGATTATTTTTATAAGATTAAGTAGCCAATAACCAAGCAGTCCATGAGATGGTAAGTGACCATTGCCTCCACGGACATCTGTAAGCAACTTCATACAGAACGCGGGTTTTATCTCAAGTCAACCACAAATGCGTTGCTCCCGAGGACTAAGATGGTCGCCACATATAAAAGTGTATCGGCAACCTTCCGTCGAAACGCAAGAACTGCTTTATGCTAAAAATAAGTAGTGCGCTGGTACCTCCCGGTTGAACCATATACTTTCTACCACCTTTTAAAGCTTTTACCTTCATTTTTGCCAAGTTCCCTACATTTTTATTTTTATCAAAGCCCTCGTAATATATAACACTCATTTTCCAGATTACCGTACCAGGTGCTACCGATTAATAAATTAGGAACAATTTACTACGTAACATTCGAAGATTGGGTACAGTTTCCTTACACTTTGTTGCCATTAGAGAAATTAGTTTGACGTGATTGACTACTTATTGAAGGGAATAAGCCTTATATTAAGGTCTCTTTCGAGGATATGGACACACATTGATTGGGTTTTTTTGAACTGCAGTAGCATTTGAAGGATATACAAATATCAATTTAAGTATAAATAAATAAAACTTAGATGTAATCATGTAGTGCTTAATTATATGGCGGTAGTGTAGGAAAAATGTAACTGACAATTTCTAAGTGCCCCCGTACGCCTATACAAAATAAAGACATTTCATTTCATATGTATTTCTAAGTAAAGTAAATATTATCACAATATATTTTGCGCAGTCGTTACTCATTGTAACGACCAATATATCTTCTAACTAATGATGAAAGTTATCAGTTTGATAGTCACATAAATTTTGCTAATTGGCACTAATTATAAACAAAGTGATAGTTTAAAAGAACTTTTCTAATATTTTTAAGTTTGGTCTAGCTGAAGTGTTTAAGTTGGTTTTAACTATGACTAACAAATAAATTAAATAACACTTTTAAATATTTTTAGTAATATAATGCGTAGTACTTTACGTTTGAACGTTTAACAGGTCATCCTTGATCGAGTTTATTGTAAGATGAGAGACAGACATCATTTTTGTTATATTTTTTATATAAATTCATTACCGATTAATTTTTCTAGTCGCAATAAAATAGTAAAAGTATATTTATTTATTTAATATTTGACTATTATAATATACGTATATTTCGAAAACATTATATTATATAACCCAAATTTACAATTTATTTACTAAAATTTACAATTATAAATAGAATAAATGAGCCAAATCGCTGCCCCTTGGAAATGTACCCAAGACACTAGCAGCATTACCTCGCTGTATTGCTAAACTTAAGTAAGAGTTACATATAAATTGCTGAAAATGTAATAAAATTAGTATAGTTTCCGTTAGGTAACACCGTCGTCTACCCCAAGAAGTAGAGTAAAAGTACATTTCGGTGGAAGAGTTTCATTGCAAGCTTATTTATATATGAGGTGACCTTAGTCCTCAGTAGAAACAACGTAAAAAATCTTAGATATTCGCATTTTTTTCAACATATATTTCTTAACCATTTGGCCAAGAACAAATAAATCATCCCCGAAGCCAACACGGCCAAAAATTAAGCCCTATTACATTTATTTTGTGAAAATGAATCTGACTCCACAATTAAAATGTACAGGAATCAGTTTAATTGCGGAGAAAACTTGTCTTTGAGGACCAAAATAAGAGGTCAAAATGTTTCAGGGTCGTTCATAATATCTAATTAAAGGGGAACGGGTTAAAAAGAAGTCCTTAAGGCGAAAGATTATTAGTGAAATACTTGCGATTCTAATTAAGGGGATTCACAAAAGGAGTAATTATGTTGCGTCGTATACATGTTTCGTTGGTAATTTCGGTATTCTGTTTTGTTAGTAAATCATTATAATATCAAATTGACTTGAATAATTAAAGGCAATTGTTAGAGTTTAACAAATTGCTACTAAATACTCTGAATACCAAACAAATATTGTATCATCTAAAAGTAACCTTTAAACAATAGTGTCCGCTTTAGTAAAATATAGTTTAATGAGTGTTTAGTAGATAGTTAAATTACACAATTAAACCGTAACATATCAAAATTTTGTCGAAAAAATTAAAAAAAAAATCCGGGACTTGAATCTCAGTCACCTTCGATTTCCATTGCCATTATTAAACAAACCAAAATAAAGGCTGCCAGTAAAAATATGCATCTGATGCTAAGTGGTCACAGCCGCCCGTACACACCTGTAAGGGATTTGATACAGAACATGGGCTCTATCTGAAATCAATTATAGATGCGTTGCTACTCCCAAGGGCTGAAATTGTCGCCTTTTATGCAAGACAGCCAGCAACCATGATCTTCCACCGAAACGCAAAACTTACCTCACGCTAATAATAAGTGTGACGGCGGTACTACCCAGGTCGGACTAGTCCGGTCCTTCTACCTGATATTAACAAGTCGATGGTATTTTTTGTAATCTTCCAAAAAGGTGGAGGTACTCAATTCGACGTTATTTTTTATGACATAGAGATAATAAGCGAGCATGCAGTCCAACCGATCTTAATCCGATAGAAATCTAACATTAGAGTCTTATCTGAGATTAGACATAGATGTGTTTACTACTTCCAAGGATTAAATTGAAACACTTCAATAAGTATGCCTCGAACTACAACATAACAGGAATAAGAGCGGCTAAAAATATTCCTTACAGGAGAGTCCCTTTTATTAGCTTTTTATTGAATGTTACTCGAAAATAATTATTTCCCAAGTTTCCAAGTTCCTAATACTCTCAAAATACACTTTCTTCATTAAGCACCTACACAAATTAATCAAATGAAGAAGGTTTTTGAGGAGCAAAAGTTAATGACTTGCGGCTCTAATGACAGTGGATCTTCCGGCCTAAAAGCTTTAATTTAATTGTTCCTGTTAAATAGACCATGTATTTTAAGACATTATTGAAATGTAATTATGTGATTTTTTTTCCGGACTCTTATAAAATACAATTTTATGAATCATAGTAGAAAGAGGAAGAAAAAGGTACTATATATTAAATTTTGTATTCATTTTTACTAATTCGCACTTGGCCAGCGCGGTGGCCTATGGCCTAAAACTCTCTCATTCCGAGAGAAGACCCGTGCCCAGCAGTGGGACACTAATGGGTTGACGATATACGATATATTCATTTTTAACTTTTGTTTTTTATATAGTGTTTCTCGAATCGACAGTGTAACGTTAACGTGAAGAAATATTAGTTTTAACACTGTATCTTATACTTCTTTGGAATTACGTAAATGTGCCTCCTTGTGTGTTTTTATAGTAAAATTAAGTGCATTATATAAATTTATGTCCCTGTTTGATATGGAAAACTATTTATCTCTGAGTAAAACAAGTTATCGCTAAAAAAATTTTAAACTGCGAGGAATTATCAAAATTTGGTAGGTAGGTACTAGCTGTGTTCCGCGCTATAACCCGTGTTTTAAATTGTTAAATAACTTTAAAGTCTATTTATTGACATTAAAGTTGTTTAACACTTTTGATAGAGTTGATTGATTTCAATAATTTTAAGAACAAATGCTACCGTAGATATGGAGTTACGTGAAATGTTCAACTAGCGATAAAGTTAAATACATTCCCAATGAAAAATCGAATACGAAATAATCATTACAATCAAGCTTAAATGATTAAAACCCAAATGCCGTTGGCGACTAAGTTAGTATTCAGAAAAGCTTAACATTCACACAAGCAAAAGCTTCTATGTTATAAGAGTAAATTCAAACTCCTGTGTATACCTTCAGTGAAATTAAATTAAAAGCGAATAACATTAGCCTTCGAAAGCGGACGGTAAGTAACCAAAAGTAAATTACGATCTCTAATGACAACGGCAGAACCACCCGCCGCCTGATAGCCCTAATTGGATTGCTCTTGTCAAATATCAATTATGTCTTTTGGAAATCGAAAGTAATTATTTCACGTCATCGACAGCTTGTATCGATCGTTAATTACGCTTTTTATATGATGAGTTCGGTATGGATGTTTCTGGGTTTGAAGCTCAGGAAATGTGTTTTTGATATGAGTTTGAGGTACGTCTTTGGATTCCATTACTATGTCATTTGAAGGCTTTGGAGCTATTTATGGTTAACTATAAATGTCTATGTGGCAACTACTATTCACTGCTTACGCTTTTGCTATTTCACTACATAATATAAAACAATGTCGCTTCTCGCTGTCTGTCCCTATGTATGCTTAGATCTTTAAAACGCTATGGATTTGAATGCTTTTTTTAGATAGAGTGATTCAAGAGAAAGGTTTTTATGTATAATGCATGTATAATATAGTGGAGAAACACTGATAATCTCAGATTTTTGATTTTTAGGCGGAACGAAGTTCGCCGGGTGAACTAGTCTATTACAAAAGAAAGTAAAGTGATATATGAACATGTTTGACGTAAACTTTTTTTGGTATTTTTTTTTACCTCAGTAAATAAATATATAATATATAATCCAATAATATTTTGATTCATAAGTTATTTACTTAAGGGTAAACATTTCGTTGATGTTGCCTCACAAGTCCGCAATTTGATACAATGCTACTGTAATAATTGAGAGTATATAATTAGTAATTTCGTATGCAAACTTGCATATCACGGGACATTTAACACTAAATAAAAAAAGATAATCCTACAAGAACTTGTGAACGATGAAGAACACAAGCCTGTTTCTTAAAGACAACGTAAACTATTATCTTTAACAAGTTTAACTGAAATTCGATATTCTTGTCGTTTCTTCGATTGTTTGCCACTTAAACAGCTGAAGTGCGGGTCAAGATGACCTCCTTTCGAGATACAACAAAGGTGTGTCACCTGTTGGCAACAAATCGATGCTCGTACTGAAATGTAGGAACTAGTCACTTCCGAAGAAAACGCTACATAATGTATAGAGAATATCGTTTGTTTAGCGTTCCGTGGCACCAATTTGCACTTGGCCAGCGCGGTGGACTATGGCCTAACCTCTCTCATGCTCAGAGAAGTCCCGTGCCCAGCAGTGGGACAATAATGGATTGACGGGAGCGTACCGTGGCAAAGGTGTACTGTTATTACCCGACGTCAGAAGGATGATAATTGTTTTAAACGTATGTATATAAGTATATGAATGTCTATTTTTGGCACGCGCTACTGTCCAAACGACTTGGCAGATTATAACATAATTATAACGTATCATTAGAATCGTTTCAGTTAAATTTACTTAATTATTATAAAAATAAAAATCTACTATAACTACGTTTACCAATGCGAGCATTATCTTATAACATATTATAATTTACATTTCAACATATTTCATTATTGTAGCGCTTAGTTTTCTATTTTCATTTTAAGCAGTGATTTGAAAATTTTGAATTTATTTCATTAAGTAACAGAAGCAACAAATGTGCTTCTAGCCCACCTGGGACTGAGTTATCATAGCCACCCATGGGCATTGGTAAATGATCCCAAACTGGATAGAGTCATAATTATGTTCTACAGACTCTAAGGCATCCAAACGATGCCTTAGAGTCTAAGTTGAAATACTCAATTTATTTCATCAACTTATATTCCAGACTTTTGAGAGCACGGTATTTGTCGGTTTCGATATTTTTATCAGTCCTTAATCTTTGTAAGAGGCTGTATGAGTGGCTTGGAGACATCCGTTATGATTTTTGGCATTTTCTATAAATACATGTTCGTGTAGCGTAGTAAAGTATGCTCCAAACCTTCCCTATTTTAGATTTCCATATGTGTGAGAATAAAATAATGGCAGGAGGCACTTGGTCATAATAATAGTCGTACAAAGTTGGTCGCAAACAATTTGCTGACAGTGCCCTCAAAACAGCACATGTGAGATGATTGCAAAGCTGTCCCCTATTCCTATCCCCCGGGAATAGGTTGAAAAGGGGTTGCTGGTAGCACTCAGTAGTTCTTTACAACCTAGAATCTACATCTGTATATGCAATGTAAATAACAAAATGTTTATCCCTTCGGAGTCGTGGCTTATAATCTTCCGGGGAAAATAAATAATAAACGTGCGGCACTCGGGGACTGCCGCGGTAAAGCTATTGCATAGCATTTCTTATCTACCGATGCAATTAAAATTATTTATTTATATATGCAGTATTTTTTTATTGAATATAAATTTAAATGTTTTTCTTTAATACTTAATACTTTCTCACAAATAGCAGCTCGTCTGCACGTAAAGCGCACGCTCGGACGCGCTACATGGTAGGCGGAGTTAGGTTAGGAAGCCCGCGATAAAAGCTTTGCAATAGCTCAATAAATTGTATTTTACAGCACTTCCAATAATTCCCATAATATTTTGACTGTGCATATTAGAATGAATACAGAAATACATAATGTTTAAAGTTTCTACAATACTGGTTCTAATGGAATAAAGTGTCATAAACTTTATAAGGGTTTTTTTAAAGTCGTTACAGTTATGATTAGGTATAAGATGAAAAATCAAGGAAAATCAAAATCAAAGGAAATAAAAACAGATCATTATAAACCGGCTATAAAACAGACAAATACAAAACCTACGTATGTACATGACTGGCAGAAACTACTTACGTATTATGAGACACATTGCAAGCTCGTTGGCTACTTCACTATAAAAAAACATCATTCTTTCTGTATTTCCTACTCGCACACACTTCAAATTTTGCTTTAGCGGACGCTTTCAATAGATGACCAGGAAGCTGAAAATAGAGCCTGAAAAGACGCGTTGAAACACTTGGAAGTGGAAAGAGGCGCAAGAATTGGGCTTTTGACTTGAAAGTACGTTCGAAAAATCTCTAGCGAGAAATTCTAAGGAGGGAAGCAATAATTTTAGTAATAGGTGCGTTCCATTCAAGGACAAAATGACCGTGACGATGAAATTATTAATATAACATAAATTCTATGTTATTTAAAAGAATGTGAATCATCTCGACAACCCATTACTGTCCCACTGCTGGGCAAGGCAACTTTACTAAAATTATAATTTCGTTTAGTCTTAAAAATACGTATTAAACCGAAATTATCCAAATAGTAATTCGAGGAAATATATGACGGAGGGGTTGGTTCTTTTTCATTCATCGTATCAGGATAACCTACTGTGGGCTCTGATAGGGAATGTTAGCATGAGAATAAATTGCAGACTTGATTTTAACACACAGTATATTGCCGAATTAAACTTGTTACAATCACTGAATTAATCAAACTAAATTAAGTAGGCAAGTAATCGTAGCACTAAGAACGAATGATTTTAGAGTTGTCTGCTTCGGCCGACCGTCAACGATAGACTGAGGTGTCGGCCATTAAACTAGTACAACCCTAACTTCATCGAACGTCGATGGCGCTGGCGGTCCGGTGTTGCCACAATACCGCCATTTCCGACATATATAACAAATGCTATCCCAACTCCATTTAACGTACCAGACTATAACGGTTAAAAGGGAGCTTTCGGGGTTGCGAGCGCCAAGAGTGAGACGACTCGACCTGCCCGTACCTCTAGAAGGTCAGCGGTATGTGTAGTTGCTTAGACCAGACAGTGCGGTGAAGCAACGTATTCCTTTTGCATTCCCGAGATCCTGGAGTCTTCTTTGTAGCCGACGCCGAAGACGACAACCGAGGAGTGCAGCAGTCTCTCCACGGCGTAGGGTAAGATAACTCTTTCAGCAATTAGATGGTGTTCTCCTAGCAACCACAACATTTTTTATACAATAGTTCTACATACGTGAACTGTTGTATAGTAGTTGCTGATTCTAATCTATTCTTGTAGGCTAATTTGATTCGTCGTCGTCGTCAACCCATTATTGTCCCACTGCTGGGCACGGGTCTTCTCTCAGAATGAGAGAGTTTAGGCCATAGTCCACCGCACTGGCCAAGTGCGAATTGGTGCCACGGTACGCTAAACAAACGATATTCTATATACATTATGTAGCGGTTTGTTCGGAAGTGACTAGTCTCTACATTTCAACTCTTCATTTACAACTTTTTTATTTTTTTACAAACAACTCTCGGGTATGTAGGTTTCTTCACGATGTTTTGATTCACCGAAAAGCAGTGATAATTAATGTATAATACGCACATAAATCAGTGGTGCGTGCCTAGGTTTGAACCTCGGACCTCCAGATCGAGAGGGCAAATTTCAACCATTAGGCTATCACTGCTCAATGCTGCTGCCTAATTTGATTACTACTAGAAAAAAGGCTTCTTAGTTAACACTTATAAAACATTACAATAATGTATTTATTTATTTCTTTTTTGTTACCTATGTTAAATTGTATAGTACAAACTAATTCACATGTTATGAAGCGTATTTTGTTCAGCGAGGTGTTTTCATTAGATAAGCATGCCCAATATAAGCTGAAAGTGCGCGTAGGCATACTTGAAAGTGAAAAGAGGCGTGGTAATACAGCTTTGGAGTCAAGGATGCGCCCGAAAAATGTTTGGCGTTGCGGTGAACCGAATTATCACTACATACTATAAAACAAAGTCGCTTCCCGCTATCCGTCCCTGTGTATGCTTTGATCTTTAAAACTACGCTACGGATTGTAATGTAGTTTTTTTAATAGATAAAGTGATTCAAGAGGAAGGTTTTTATGTATAATACATGCATAATATAGCCGATGAATACATAAAATGATTCATCGGCTATTTTTATCGGATGATTTTTGACTTTTAGGCGGAACGAACTTCGCCACGTCAACTAGTGTAGAATAAATTTATATCACTTAAACATTCATTACATGTACAATGTTCTAAATGTTAATAAATTCCAAATTGCTTATTAGAATCACGTGCTTATTTATATAGCAAATATAAAATATGTCATAATGTAATATATGTAATGACAGTGTACTATCAAATTATGGGGAAAATCGCAAACAATGATTATTTTGAGGAAACATAATAAACCCGTACGAAGGGTACACCTGTAGTACGAGTTCGAGTACGAGTCAACGAGTCAAACATGTCAATTAAGCAATTGTCGCTTCAAGGAAACGTGCATAAAGTAAGTTAATTTGTAAGAAAGTTGAGATCCGTGTTCCTATTCTCAGATCTATTATTTTGACAATCCAGCACATCACTAATTGATACTTACAGGATGAAATGTGTAAAAACTCCATAAGGATATACATCCTAAATAAATCTTCTTCTATCTATCTATACTATAATAAATCTGTAAGAGGTCGCTGTCTGTACATGGAATAAATTTAGGTGAAAACCACTTCTAGAGGTCTATAATACGATATAGAACCCAAAATAATGGTTTTTAGAAATCTTTTCTGTTTGTCTGTTTGTCTGTTTGTCTGTTTATCTGTTTGTCTGTTTGTCTGTTTGTCTGTGTGTTTGAAAACGCTAATCTAAGAAACGGCTTATCCAATTTGAATATATTTTTTACTGATGTGTTGTGGGAAACTTCACTTAACATTTAGTGTTTATTTTATGTAAATCAGTTTACGAATAAAAAAGTTATGTTAATTTAAAACTACGCAGTATTTATTCTGTGTTCGATAAGTGTTAATAAGATAAGTAACTGCAGTTGAATTGGTAGAAACTAAACATGTTATGGTCTGTAAAATGTATTCCTTTGTTATGTATTTTTTATTGGTTATGTGTGTACCAATGTTATTTGATACTATACAAATCTATATCTCTATATCTATATATACTTATATAAAAACGAAAGGATGTTCTCTCACTCATCTATGGAATAAACATCGTAGCCTAAACTGCTAAAGATACGAATATGATTTTTACTAGGGGTTCCTTTTATGACGTAGACGTCAGTTAAGAATGAATTTTCTGATTCCCCCCCCCCCCCCCAATTTAAACCAAATAGGAGATGTAAGTTTGTATGAAAGTCAGTCAATTTTGAGGCCACCTCAATAAAATTTAGTATTTCGCTTTGATTTTTAAGTTAAAACGTCGTTTTAAACCGACTTCCAAGAAGGAGGAGGTTATAAATTCGTCTGTATTTTTTTTTTATTTTTTTTTTTATTTTATATTTGTTACTCGATTTCTCCGCACTGGGTGAACGGATTTGGATGATTTTTTTTTCATTTGAAAGGTGCGTGTTATCGGGTCCCATTTATTTTTAATTCACTTTTGACAGTGGCATCCATAAGAAAAGCGCATAAGTCTGATATTTACATTAACGATGTGCGCGATAAATAGATGAATAACTCAATTTCCCGCCAACCGATTTTGATGATTTTTCTTTTATTTGAAATAATGTACTTCAAGGGTACTCTGATGAGTTTGATACGGTTCTGATCATAGGATCCATTTCTTTGAAGCAAATTAACGAAATTAGCGATACTCGGCCAAACCTAAGCTCTAGGAGTCCAATTGGGTTGAATGTAGAATAAGATTACTAAGCAGATATTTCCTAAAAAAATTTACCTCCAACTCTCCAATCCTGATGATGCAGGGGTACTGCTAGCCTGAACCGTAGAAGTAAGTCAATTTGTTTTTATGGATATATAATAAGATTGTTAAACAAATTCATGGGACAAAAATTTGATCTTTAACTCTTCAACTCTGATGATGTAAGGGTATTTCAAGACTAAACCGTAAGAGTTGGCTATTTGGCACTTACAGTTATGTAATAAAAATACCAAGCAAAGATACACGGTAAAAATGTTGACCTTCAACTCCTCAACCCTGATGATGCAGGGTTACCTCAAGCCTAAGCCATAGGAGATGGCCATTTGGTGCTTTTGGGTATGTAGGTAATATGATTACTAAGCAAAGACATAAAATGAAAATTTCGACCTTCAACTCCTCACCCCTGATGATGCAGGATACTGTTAGCCTAAACTATACGAGATGGGCATTTGATGCTTTCAGGTATTTAATATAATTACCAAGCAAAGACTTTAACTCCTCAACCCTGATGGTGCAAGGGTACTTCAAGCCTAAGCCATAGAAGTTAGCTATTTAGTGCTTTCAGGTATGTAATATAATTACGAAGCAAAAACACATGATGAAAATTTTGACCTTTAACTCCTCAACCCTGATGATGCAGAGGTATTTCAAGCCTAAGCCATAGAAGTTAGCTATTTAGTGCTTTCAGGTATGTAATATAATTACCAAGCAAAGACACATGATGAAAATTTTGACCTTTAACTCCTCAACCCTGATGATGCAGGGGTACTTCAAGCCTAAGCCATGGAAGTTAGCTATTTAGTGCTTTCAGGTATGTAATATAATTACTAAGCAAAGACACATGATGAAAATTTTGACCTTTAACTCCTCAACCCTGATGATACAAGGGTACTTCAAGCCTAAGCCATAGAAGTTAGCTATTTAGTGCTTTCTGGTATGTAATATAATTACTAAGCAAAGACACCAGATGAAAATTTCGATCTTCAACTCTTCAAGCCTGATGATGCAGGGTACTGCAAGCCTAAGCCATAGGAGTTGGCCATTTAATGCTTTCGGGTATGTTATATAATTACTAAGCAAAGACACATGATGACAATTTCGATCTTAAGCTCCTCAGCCCTGATGATGCAGGGTACTGCAAGCCCAAGCTATAGAAGTTGGCTCGCAAATGCTTACGTATAAGTAATAAGCATACTAAGCAAAGACATGGGACATTTTTTTTTACCTTCAACTCCTCCCTGATGATGCAGGATAGTACAAGCCTAAATTATAAATCGTAGTCACATATTGCTTACGGTTGTTATTTAGTTAAGAATATTTTATAAGTTTTACGACAGCTCATTAAACTGAAATGTGATTAATAAATTCAAAACTTCAATTCATCAACCCTGATAATCTAAGTACACAACCTACTTAAGCCGTATGAGTTTGGTACTTATTGATTACAATACATTACAACCGTTGAGAGAACATTATGATGAAAAGTGTCACTTTGAATACCTAAATCTTGAAAATGCAGGAGTATTGTCATGTTATTGTTAAGAGTTGGATTTAGCTGTAGCTTTTTAAACAGGATGGGTTAGGTTAGGTTGGAACATAAAAAATAAGCGAGCAGGGTGCGGCAGCTCCCTGCGAGCGGGTGCGCCCTGTTCGTATGAATTGTAAAAGTGTTTTGATTATGTCTTATTATGACTTTGATTATGCTTTACGAAGAACAATGCGGGATTTACGCACACAAATAGCCCGATTCACCTCTTAAAAGATCTTATATTTGGCCACATGAAACAAAATATGAACTTAGAATATATGTCGCTGTTCAGTGATATTCCAGTTTTCTAATGATTTACTTCAAGTAGATAATAGTGCTTTGTTATCCGGAAAAGTTAAAATCAATCTTTATATTGATACGTCTTCGTTTAAATGTGGAGGAGTTGGTTGAAAAAGTATATCCCGATATTGTTAATACAACCAATAACACTATAAATTGGTTCCAAAAGACGGCTATATACCCACTCACCAATGAACATGTCGATAAAATAAATGATTTATTTTTTTCAAAATTTAAAGCAGCGTCACAGATCTACTATTCGGTAGACACAGTCATTGAGATAGAGGAAGCAGTACATTATCCAACAGAATTTTTGAATTCCTTAATGCCTTCCGGAACTCCTGAACACAAATTAATATTAAAAGTAGGTTTACCTATAATCTTACTTAAAAATTTGAATCCGCCAAAATTACTTCAAATAGTATTTTCCAATTCGGAAAAGTTCAAATCAATCTTTATAATCGATACGTTTTGGTTCAAATGTGGAGAAGTTGATTGAAAAGATATCACGATATTGTGAATTAGACCACTAAGAATGTAAATTGGTTCAAAAAAGCGATTTACAATATTAGAATTCGTCTAATTAAAAAAAAATACATAACAATACGTTCCTACCCACAAATACACACTTTAAATTCATTTTTTCACTCTGTGTTTGACCAGGTAATTCTTGAGCGGCCAAACCGATATTAATGTTACTACTTTTTGTCATAGAATTCCCACGGTGTCGAGATTTGCGCGAGAAAAACTTTGTGACACGTTGATTTGCACGCGGGCAAAGCCGCGGGTACAGCTAGTACCTAATAAATACATACGTATTTATTTGGTCAGGCGAGTGTGATCATGACTGAAGAGCAGCCGTGCCCCTTTAGCAAATGTGTAGTTGCTGTTGGAGAGAAACCACCGTGCTCTACAGCTTCACCGGGCTTATTATGGCGATCCTAAAGTTCGAGTCGGGGCTGATAACCTCAAGTCGGACCTTGTATATATGTATGATCTTTACAAAGCTTCAATAGCCTGATTCCGAGTGCAGTGTCGCCATCTCTCGATAAGTTGCGGAAAGTTTCCATCACACATTTCCTTTAGTAGCTAAGCTAAATCTTAAGTAAAATGTAATTTATCGCAAGTCATTCCTATACTTATATGTGTGAATAAAAACCACACAAAGGACAGCATCTATTAGATTTCTCATCTGTACAAAAAGTATAAGTAAAAGTACTCTTATAATGCTCATTCCCTTCAAGCCTTATTTCCTCTTGCGAGTTTCGTGAAGCTCATTTTGCACGGCGAGGGGCTTTCAATAGCTGACCAAAAAGCTGAAAATAGTTTGAAAGCACGCGTCGAAACACTTGGCAGTGTAGTGGCGTGTGGATTGAGCTTTACAATGGTTCGAAATTCACCAAAATTTTCTAAAACAATTTTGACTTGTTATTTTTTTACAAATGAGAAGCTACATTTTAATACTAGAATTTTACAGTAACACTAAATTTTTTTGGTCGTTGCTTATTACATGTTTATATATATGTATGTAAGTATTTTTACTACCTGGTTAAAAGGGGATAAGAATGATCACATGTAAAATATTATAGTAAATAGTAATAATAAAATAAAAAATACATGATAAAAATAACGACAATGTGAAATCAGCGTTATGAAATAAATATATAAAACCCCTTAGATATACTTATGAGTTTATTTTTTGATCTTACATATGTTGTTTATGTTGGCCAAGATGGCAATCGACCATAGCTGCTACCTTGCTCAAATGGTCGATTGCTATCTTGCTCAAAGTATAAACCCTTATCTCACCTCTAAGGGTATTCTAATGCACTAAAATCATAATTAGTAATGAAGTCGTAATGACGGAAGACGCCGAAAGGGCCAGAGAGCGCGTTGAACCCGCTCTGCCGCCAGTAACGGCGTCATGTCCATGTAGTTTCGGGATCAGAATATCGGTATCCCCTGCCTGTTGTAAGAGGAGACTAAAATGGGCTTTCGGGATTGTGGGCGGCTAGAGTGGGAGCTCGAACCGTTCGGTCAGACGACCCCGGGAAGGACGGCGGTATGTGTGATCGAATACCGTCGTAAAGACCAGACGTAGCGGTGGGCCCAGTCACTCATCTACGAGGATGGGGCAACGCGTTCAGAGGACTCCGGTTGCGTTCCTTTGGAGATCCCTTGGGTCCTCTTTGTAGCGCTGAGGAACGCGATCGTGGAGGTTTTGTGTGGTAAAAATCCCACATAACTCAACGTCGCTCCCACGGTGTCGGGTACCATTTGAAGGTTGCCACCTCGTCAACAAAAAAAAGAGAACAGATGAATAAACACACCCACAAATACATATATGTATATTGCGTTGAAAAACATGAAACGGATTGAATTAATCATTACTTTACTAAAAGCAATTATGTTTGTAGAGATACTTGTTGGTTTTGTATTTAATTATGATGATTAAACCATAGATTCACAGTAAAGGTAAAATTAAACAAACAAATATTATCTTCTATACTATAATAAATCTGTAAGAGGTCGCTGTCTGTACATGGAATGAATTTAGGTGAAAACCATTTCTAGAGGTCTTTAATACGATATAGAACCCAAAATAATGGTTTTTAGAAATCTTTTCTGTTTGTCTGTTTGTCTGTTTATCTGTTTGTCTGTTTGTCTGTTTGTCTGTGTGTTTGAAAACGCTAATCTCAGAAACGGCTTATCAAATTTGAATATAATTTTCACTGATGTGTTGAGGGAAACTTCACTTAACATTTAGTGTTTATTTTATGTAAATCGGTTTATAAATAAAAAAGTTATGTCAATTTAAAACTACGCAGTATTTATTCTGTGTTCGATAAGTCTTAATAAGATAAGTAACTGCATAGTTGAATTGGTTGAAACTAAACATGTTATGGTCTGTAAAATGTGTTCCTTTGTTATGTATTTTTTATTGGTTATGTGTGTACCTATGTTATTTGATACTATACAAATCGATATCTCTATATATACTTATATAAATACGAAAGGATGCTCTCTCACTCATCTATTGAATAAACATCGTAGAGCCTAAACTGCTAAAGATACGAATATGATTTTTACTAGGGGTTCCTTTTATGACGTAGACGTAAGTTAAGAATGAATTTTATGACCCCCCCCCCCCATTTTAACCCAAATAGAAGATGTAAGTTTGTATGAAAGTCCGTCAATTTCGAGGCCACCTCAATAAAATTTAGTATTTCGCTTTGATTTTTATGTTAAAACATAGTTTTAAACCGACTTCCAAAAAGTAGGAGGTTATCAATTCGTCTGTATTTTTTTTTTAATTTTATATTTGTTACTCGATTTCTCCGCACTGGGTGAACGGATTTCGATGATTTTTTTTTCATTTGAAAGGTAGTGCGTGTCATGGGGTCCCATTTATTTTTAGTTCACTTTTGACAGTGGCATCCATAAGAAAAGCGCATAAGTCTGATATTTGCATTAACGATGTGCGCGATAAATAGATGAATAACTCAATTTCCCGCCAACCGATTTTGATGTTTTTTTTTTATTTGAAAGAATGTACTTCAAGGGTACTCTGATGAGTTTGATACGGTTCTGATCATAGGATCCATTTCTTTGAGGCAAATTAACGAAATTAGCGACACTCGGCCAAACCTAAGCTGTAGGAGTCCAATTGGGTTGAATGTAGAATGAGATTACTAAGCAGATATTTCCTAAAGAAATTGACCTTCAACTCTTCAATCCTGATGATGCAGGGGTACTGCTAGCCTGAACCGTAGAAGTAAGTCAATTTGTTTTTATGGAAATATAATAAGATTGTTAAACAAATTCATGGAACAAAAATTTGATCTTCAACTCCTCAACCCTGATGATGTAAGGGTATTTCAAGACTAAACCGTAAGAGTTGGCTATTTGGTACTTACGGTTATGTAATAAAAATACCAAGCAAAGATACACGGTAAAAATTTGACCTTCAACTCCTCAACCCTGATGATGCAGGATACTGCTAGCCTAAACTATACGAGATGGCCATTTGGTGCTTTCAGGTATGTAATATAATTACTAAGCAAAGACACATGATGAAAATTTTGGCCTTTAACTCCTCAACCCTGATGATGCAGGGGTACTTCAAGCCTAAGCCATAGAAGTTAGCTATTTAGTACTTTCGGGTATGTAATATAATTACTAAGCAAAGACACAAGATGAAAATTTCGATCTTCAACTCTCCAAGCCTGATGATGCAGGGTACTGCAAGCCTAAGCCATAGGAGTTGGCCATTTAATGCTTTCGGGTATGTAATATAATTACTAAGCAAAGACACAAGATGAAAATTTTGACCATCATCTCCTCAACTCTGATGATGCAGGGGTGCTTCAAGCCTAAGCCATAGAAGTTAGCTATTTAGTGCTTTCGGGTATGTAATATAATTACTAAGCAAAGACACAAGATGAAAATTTCGATCTTCAACTCCTCAAGCCTGATGATGCAGGGTACTGCAAGCCTAAGCCATAGGAGTTGGCCATTTAATGCTTTCGGGTATGTAATATAATTACTAAGCAAAGACACATGATGATAATTTCGACCTTAAGCTCCTCAGCCCTGATGATGCAGGGTACTGCAAGCCCAAGCTATAGAAGTTGGTTCGCAAGTGCTTACGTATAAGTAATAAGAATACTAAGCAAAGACACGGGATATTTTTTTACCTTCAACTCCTCCCTGATGATTGCATTATGCAAGCCTAAATTATAAAAGGTAGTCACAAAATGCTTACGGTTGTTTTTAGTATATATTATAAGTTTAATGACAGCTCATTAAACTGAAATGTGATTAATAAATTAACCTTCAACTCATCAACCCTGATAATCTAAGTACACAACCTACTTAAGCCGTATGAGTTTGGTACTTATTGATTACAATACATTACAACCCGTTCTTGAGAGAACATTATGATGAAAAGTGCCACTTTGAATACCTAAATCCTGAAAATGCAGGAGTATTGTCATGTTATTGTTAAGAGTTGGATTTAGCTGTAGCTTTTTAAACAGGATGGGTTAGGTTGGAACATAAAAGAAAACATAAAAAATAAGCGAGCAGGGTGCGGCAGCGCTCTGCGAGCGGGTGCGCCCTGTTCGTATGAATTGTAAAAGTGTTTTGATTATGTCATCTGCTTTACAAAGAACAATGCGGGATTTACGCACACAAATAGCCCGATGTACCTCTTAAAAGATCTTATCTTTGGCCACATGAAACAAAATATAAACTTAGAATATATGTCGCTATTCAGTGATATTCCAATTTTCTAATGATTTACTTCAAGAAGATAATAGTGATTTGTTATCCGGAAAAGTTAAAATCAATCTTTATATCGATACGTCTTCGTTTAAATGTGGAGGAGTTGGTTGAAAAAGTATATCCCGATATTTTTAATACAACCAATAACACTATAAATTGGTTCCAAAAGACGGCTATATACCCACCCACCAATGAACGTGACGATAAAATAAATGATTTATTTTATTTCAAAATTTAAAGCAGCGTCACAGATCTACTATTTGGTAGACACAGTCATTGAGATGGAGGAAGCAGTACATTATCCAACAGAATTTTTGAATTCCTTAATGCCTTCCGGAACTCCTGAACACAAATTAATATTAAAAGTAGGTTTACCTATAATCTTACTTAGAAATTTGAATCCGCCAAAATTACTTCAAATAGTATTTTCCAATTCGGAAAAGTTCAAATCAATCTTTATAATCGATACGTTTTGGTTCAAAGGTTGATTGAAAAAAAGTATCCCGATATTGTGAATTAGACCACTAAGAATGTAAATTGGTTCAAAAAAGCGGTTTAGGTACAATATTAGAATTCGTCTAATTAAAAAAAAATACATAACAATACGTTCCTACCCACAAATACACACTTTAAATTAGTTTTTTCACTCTGTGTTTGACCAGGTAATCTTTGAGCGGCCAAACCGATTTAAATGTTACTACTTTTTACATTCCCACGGTGTCGAGATTTGCGCGGGAAAAACTTTGTGACATGTTGATTTGCACGCGGGCAAAGCCGCGGGTACAGCTAGTATAAAAATATTTGCGGATCAAAAATCTGTTTTAGGGAAAGTGGGAAGAATAATTTGATTTCATCATCCTCGTTTGCCTATATTGTATTCAAAGAAACTCATATTTATTTTCAATAACAACAAAACAACTGTAACTTTAATAACTATTTCATTGTACACATAAAATATATTTCTAACGTCAATTTTCTAAAAAGGTTTACACGCCAGTGGAATACCAATGGAATTTATAAATAAAATAAATATTCGGTTCTGTATAAAATAATAATACGGAAAAGAAAACTTCTCAGGTCTGACCTTCGGAGGTCCTAAACCAACAAGGAGGGTTCAAACCACCCCAGGCTTCTTCATGTCTATCCACGATGCTTTGGATAAAATGACTTTTGATTATGCTATTATACATACTAGTCACCCGTCACATCGGTCGAAATTCGACCGTAATTTAAATTAAAAAACTAAACTTCATATTGTCCAAAGTAGCACGAATATTTCTCAAATTCAAATAAATTGTAATAATTCTCAAGTTATTTTGAACGCACCCGTTAAAGGTTAAAAGAGGTTTATTAACTAAACTGCATTTAAATGCAATAGCGGGTATTTTGACAAAGACATGTGACATTTTTGATGTTAGTGTTTTCATAATAAGACATTGAATGTTCTATTTCGTTTATTATGTATGTGTTTTCAGTTGATTTTATATACGTTTTATCCATTGTTTAAAAAAAATATTAGCAATGCGTAATCCTTCTCTACATCAACTATAACTGTGTGTAATTTCATACTCCTCCGTCTGCGGTAACTATCTTAAAAACGGATCACAATTTTGCTTCACGTATTAATATATAGAGAATACAAAAATTAAGGTAAATCTAATGAATAGTCACTTAGGAAGATAGATAGGTCTTATTACGAAGATGTAGAATATACTTCTGTTGAGTATATCAATGATAATATCAGGAACAAGTAGGATTTTAAAGGTGATAGAACCATTGCAGTTCGATTGGGGAGGTACCACCGCCACATCTATTTCTAGCGTGAAGTATTTCTTATGTTGCGGTGGAATGGTGTGGTTGCCGGCACACTTTTATATGAGGGGATCATTTTCATCTTGTGAGTAGCAACGCATCTGTAATTGATTTCAAATAGAACCTATGTTCTGCATGAGTTGCTTACAGAAGTCAATGGGCGGGAGTAACCACTTACCATCAGGTTGGTTGCAGGCTCGTTGGCTGCTTCCATACTATTAATAAAAAAAACGTTCAATCGATTCGTGTTTTCGATTGTAGGCCTTTTTTTGAATAAAACTATATCTTTATTTTAGATCTGATGTGTTTGGAATTATGTGATTATTCATACAGTGAGAGCAAAGACGTTTTACATTTTCAAAATACTGTCAAAAGCTAAATGGAATGGCATTTTCGTGAATATAACAGTAACAGTACATGTAACAGGGTTAACTTACAGGGCTAAGATGTAATCTTTTCCTTAATTTGAGAACTCAAAGTCGCTCTGCGCGCTTAAGGGAGACATTTGGTTGGATTTATGTTACGTGACGAAATTTGTAAATAGTCGATAGTCTCTGATTCTTACTTTGAGAATGCCTCGCGCTTATACCTCAGAGTATTGATAATAACCGATGCGGAAGAAATATCCTCGAGAGGTCTTTGTCTAAGTAAGACCAGAAAAAGTTATCCAGAATGAGAAAGAGAACGGAAGATAGGAAAAAAGAAATGAAATAACGATTTAGGGTGGTATCTAGTGCGATAAGAAAATGAGAAAAAGAAATGGAGAAGTCACCAGTAGAGCTAATAAGATTGACTTATAAAAGGATGTTTGGTCAACAAAAGATAGCAAAAAAGATTTTTCCAAAGTTTTTGTCCACAACTTCACAAAAACAAGTAATGCATTGACTGTGGACAGTATGTACGATCTTGCTTACGAGTATCAGTCCATGTTAGTCTATTATTTCTAATTAATGAAGTTTAATATCAAAGCTTATATATGACAGGTAGAGTAATTATCGTTACCAGATACCTACTAAATTTATAATTGTTAATTAAGATAATGAAGTAGGCTTATCAGCGAAGATAGCAGAGTAATCAATATGTTCAACTGATAGGTTTCACCGTTTATGTGTTAATTAAATTTAGTGAAATTATTTAAGAGGATTAAAATATTTTTATTCAATGTATGCAAACGAATAGTTTAACTTTGTGTCGATGTTACTTATTATATTCAAAAAATATATATACTCCTATTTTTTATTTATACTCTTAATTGCCAATGTTACTTAATATTGAAAATAACTTATAATTTTTTTTAATGAAAAGTTTGAAATTTTATGAGTAGAATTTTTAGGAGTGAAAATTGTAACGTCAAATAGTTGTTAACACTTGAATTGTAATAGACATCAAGTAGAACTCTCTCACAAAGGAGACGACTAAGGAACAAAACCTAGGAGATGAGAAGCCGCGTTTTTTAGTGTAACATACACTGAAATCAGAAACATCATACACCTGCCGCAAAAACTTTTGGCAAATATTTCACCTATGTCCACCAGTCGACCTCAAAGAGCTGAAGGATGGTTGGATTAAATTAAATAAGTAATATGTAATATAAATAATTTTAAATTATTGTATTGTTTTAACATTCTTTTCCTTCATGCAGATTGCAAATTTGATAATAAAACCATCTTAACTTAAGCATGATCTTAATCGCATAATTATTTCCACGAAAAGCCATACTTACAATTAGCTATCTTAATAAGGATAGATTTAATTCTTAAGATACTTCAGCTATTTAAGCTACATTCGCTCATAAGAAGTTGCTTCAATATCTCGTAACGCTCTGCAGGTAACATTTGAGATTACAAGCGCTCCCGTTTAATCCGAATTCGCGCTAGGGATGCGTGTAATTTATGTCATACATGCGAAGTAGTCTGCTTACAAATTCACCTTTATTATCTTACATATGTAATAAAGTTATATGATAATGTATAAATTCCTGGTGCTTAGGTATGAATTCTGAATAAGGCGCTGCTCTGGTTTAGTTTAAGCGAAATATGTAGCAGTCTGAAAGTCTAATCATAAGCTTTTAAAGTAATTTAATTTAATTAAGATTTATTTAGTCAAGCTTACTTTTTGCGTCAGCATCTGATGAAGGATGAACACATGCAAGGTGGTAGAACTTGTGTAGTTTAATCGGTGAGTTATCACCAACACACCTATTTCTAGGGTGAAATAGTTCTTACATGGTCGTCTCACAAAAATGTATACCGCCAACCCTTCTATCGAAACGCAAGAAATGCTTTACGCTAGAAATAGGTGTGACGGTGGTACTTGCGCGGTAGAACTATACTGGTTCTACCACCTGTTAAATGTCTTACAATTACATTGTTAATTGTATAACCAAGATTACAAGTACACTATTGAATTTAAATCGACTCGAAAAATGTACGTATATTTGCGCAAATAAGCAGGAGAGCTTTTCCGTTAACCGTTTTATAATCTCGAAAGCTACTCGTAAATCTACAGCGAAATACTAAATTCGTATTTCTTAAAAGTCAAAAGTACCGTTCGTATTTGCTTTCAAGTAAACAGGTCTCTGATGTTATTATTATTGACTTAAAACAATATTCGAATGAGTTTATTAATGTATTTGTCAAATATGCATTATTGCTTTAAAATGTAGCTTAATCAATTAAACATATTTTACATTTAACGGGTGTATTTGAAATAATTAAAAAAATAGTAAAGTTTATTTGAATTTGAGAAATATTCGTGATATTTTGGACAATATTAAGTTTAGTTTCTGAATTGAATTACGGTGGTTTACCGTTGCATTGAGTAGGCTCCCTAGGAGTATTGAACGGTTGTTATGAGAAAAAATATTAGTCTTGCTAATAGTACAATGTTAACCGCTGCTTCGTTTTAGTTTAAAGAACATGGAAAGATGTACTTATTGGAGGCATTCCAACCAAATCCTTAGGGATAACAAGGCATTTGTGGACGGCCTCAAGGGGGGCTTTAATCTGATCTGAGGTTGATTACGGACGTCCATGGGTGTCGTTCATAGTCTCTTATCATCAGGAGGACTACATGCTCCTGCGCTACGTTCTTAATAAAAATGGTAGGTATAGGGTGTTCAGTGCGTAATAGTTTCCCGAATGACAAGTTTTTCGTCGTCAACCCATTACTGTCCCACTGCTGGGCACGGGTCTTCTCTCGGAATGAGAGAGCTTAGGCCATAGTCCACCGCGCTGGCCAATTGCGAATTGGTGGACTTCACACACCTCTGAGAACTTTTTTTTTTAAAGAACTCGAGGGTGTGTAGGTTTTCTCACGATGTTTTCCTTCACCGAAAAGCAGTGATAATTAATTTCTAATACGCACATAAATCAGTGGTGCGTGCCTGGGTTTGAAACCTCGGACCTCCCGATCGAGAGGGCAAGTTTTAACCATTAGGCTATCACTGCTCATTTTACTATCTTTGAAACTCGAGTTAGTCTTCAAAAGTTCATTTAACTCAAAACAATCAAGATTCTAACTTATCAAGATACGGGTTCCACTAATGAGAAACTAAATTAACATTTATAACAACATTTCATCTTAGTTTGGGACTGTGGAACTCATAGCCTCAAACTAAGATTTTACCTGTGTGTCGATGGGTGGTATACACTAAGACGCATATACCGACACCTATGATGTTTGATGAATTCAGATTTCTTATCTGGGACAGGAAATTAAGTTCTGTCTGGCCGGGGATTGAACCCGGAACCCACTGGGTATCAAATTGATATGGAAACCGTTCCACCATGCGAGTCGTCATTACTAACTGTGGAATATGATTAACAATCATCTATTGCAACTACAATTCGTATGCACTCATATAACTCTGGATTACAAGTGTAACGCGTATTATCACGTAAAGTGTATAATTTATGGGTCATATTCGCGTATAATTTCATCCCTATATAAGTCGCTCTTAAATGATGCAGGGACTTGTGGAAGTAGGTACCAGCTTAATCGCTTGGTGTGTTGTATGTATTAAATTCATGTCTATCTTATGGTAAATGTGCGGTACAGGAATATTAAGTATAAAAACTGAACGTAGAAAGCGTTTTTTTTGCTTTATGTAATGTCGTCTATAATCATAACCAACCCAGAATCGAACCCAAAACCCATTACGTGTCCGATAACCTTTACTTAAGTCGCATTTAGGTGATAATCGCTTGGTGTGATATATTTATTTAAATCATCTCTATTTCGTAGTAAGTCCATTAAATAGGAATATCTTATACTTAAACCTCAAACGTAGCCTTATTAAGTCACAGATTTTTATGAAGTCGCTTTCATTCAGATTTTATCCAGGACTAGTAAGACACTATTGTATTTTCCTATATAGCGGTTGCCGTGAACACGTTTAAAAAACGATTCAAACCCAGACCCAGAATTAACGTAATATAAGTACATGTGGACGAGGAAAGTGAGTCAGGCCGGTACAATGATCGCTCTGCCACGAGGGATAACCACAATTTATCTTTGTTTTTTTTGACCAAAGTAGCAAACGAGCATGCAGTCCACCTGATGGTAAGTGGTCACTGCCGCCCATGGACATCTGTAATCAACTTCATGCAGAACATGGGTTCTCATCTGAAGTCAATCACAGATACGTTGCTACTCCCAAGGACTATGATGGTCGCCTCATGTAAAATTGCTCCGGCAACCACACCCTTCTATCGAAATGCAAGAAATGCTTCACGCTAGAAATAGGTGTGGCGGTGGTACTTCTTCCCCAGTCGAACTACACTGGTTCTACCACCTTGTAAATCTTTACATAAAACCATTTTTTGTTCTATCAGTTATTACCCCAATTGCTTATAAATACGTATTACCTTTATTTACAAATAAAACAAAATTTTAATATTCTTGCTTGTCCTATAGTTACTTATAGGTTTACTTTTGTACATTTTCATTTAGAATCTCTTAGAAGTCCAACTCCAGTGTAGAGCACAAAAGTCAATACAAACTACGCCGTTACCCTGTCAAGTGAATTGCCGTGATGTGTGTACTTCCAAACAATCAGAGCCCTACAGCCCTCAATAGGGTCGGATCTAAGAAGTTTCTGTTGAAATTTATTATTATCCAAATAGATTAATAGTTGAATGTCTCTGCTGTTATGTAAGATTTCTCTAAGTCCTAAGTTAATTTTGTGTATTTCTGGAATAATTCGTTTGTACAAATTCTGTATTATTTAAGTAACATTATGTTTTTCGATATATTATAATGTATAAGACCTTAGGGTAAGCGGAGGCCGTAAGGCAGTAAGCGGAGGCAGTAAACCAGTAAGCTGAATAATTTTTTAAGGAGCAGTGATAGCCTAATGGTTAAAACTTGCCCTCTCGATCGGGAGGTCCGAGGTTCAAACCCAGGCACGCACCACTGATTTATGTGCGTATTATACTTTAATTATCACTACTTTTCGGTGAAGGAAAACATCGTGAGGAAACCTACACACCCGAGAGTTCTTTAAAAAAAAAAAAGTTCTCGGAGGTGTGTGAAGTCCACCAATTCGCACTTGGCCAGCGCGGTGGCCCCAAGGTCCCAAGGTCTATGATAAATAACAGCCCACACTGATGCACTGTGGAAATAATAATGTTTGTTGTAGCTTGGACAACTTCGTTGTAGTGCAGGGGATCCATAGCAAGCCGGTAACACCAACAGTGGTCGTTGGTTGGTGGTTGAAAGTTGGTGCGATCCGTCAAAGTTGTCGTTCAAATTCTTGCGTAAATCCGCACAGTCGTGGGTCGTCAGAAGCCGCTTTTAACCAGCATTACATTCAGATACTCAAAAGTTTACCCGATAATTTGGAATTCAATTTCGCCGAAATGAAAAATGTTGCCATGAGTTAATTCCGACTTGAAAATAATCTCTGACTTATGTTGATTTACGAGAAAACTTTCTGGATTTATTTGAGTCCTGAACGACGCCCGAAGTTTATAACAAAGCTGGTAATTTGGTCAATTAAGATGCCTATTCAAACTCAGTTTCAGAAGAACAAAGTTATTAGAGTATTACATCGTTGTTATACAAAATATCATATCAATCCCAAATCATATTAATGTTTATGTTAAACGCTGATGTTTAACTTATTTTGAACATATATTTTTACGAATGTATCAAGATATATAAGTTGTATAAAGATACATATAATCAAGTAGATATTAAATCTGTTTTATTAATTACTTGACTATATATATGCATTCAGGTTTATATGTATATTTGAAACAGTTTCTAAATACATAGTTAATTTGAATTCCTGTGGACTAAAATTACGAACTTCCATATAATTTTCAGACTGTCCAGATTTATATCATCTCATATCCGTCTGAATTTTAAAATATTATGTCGCTATTATGTCGATTTATGCTGTTGTTTATCCGATAAATTGTTATCGTAACTTTAAGTAAAAGTTTTTCTATCATCTTTTCTTTTTTATATAACACTAGTTGACCCGGCGAACTTCGTTTCGTCTAAAATTCAAAAATCTAAAATTATCAGTGTTTCCTCGTGTATGAGTATTTTAAAAAAATGCATTGAAATCCGTAGCGTAATTTTAAAGATCCAAGCATAGGTACATAGGGACAGACAGCGAGAAGCGACTTTGTTTTATGTTATGTAGTGATGAAAATACTAGAAGAAGTATTTTTAATAAAAAAAATATTTAAGACTCGACTTACGCATCTAAAATTAATAGTCCCTTGCTTTATAAAGAGTTTTAATTTCAAGCACAAATCACACTTGATCTACGACGTAAACTGTTACGAAAGAATTTTCCATTTTGCTCAGCTCCACGAACATAATGTTGTCATCAAGTTAAAAGCTTGTCCGTGTGAAATTTAATTTATAAACGCTTATACAGATAGCGGGCTATTTAGAACGTCTCATAGTTCATGTTACAAATTATGGACACTTAGCAATAATGTTGGTAAAATGCTTAAACTACGCAATTTGTAGAATAGTTTCAGTGAAAATTCAAGAGTTGGTCTGTATTGTATTAAGGCGTAGCATGCTTCAATTTTATTGTATTTAATCATTTAACAATGTAACTTTTGCGAAATTAACTCGTACCTTTATTAGTAAAAGTAGATTTGTTGATAGATATTTGGTTTATTTTTGTATTGAAATAATTAAATCTGAACTGGAACCCTGATCTAGGCCATAGACTTCGTGTGTGCGAAATTTCAATGAAATCCGACCAGTAGTTTTGCGTGAAAGAGTATCAAATATACAACAATCCTTACAAACTAATTAGTAAGACAATATGGATAAAAAAAGAAATAGTGAAAAATACAAAATGTTCAATGAATGAAGAAAAGGTCAAATTGAAGACGTAGAATAATGACTGCAATTTCAATGCAATTTTAAAATTAATTAGCGCCTACAAAATATTTTTCGCGGCTTACCTAAAAATAATTAATGGAGTAACCGCTAATTATTATTTGGCGGGTATGCATATTAAATGACTTCCAAAATTGCTCAGACTCTACATTAATTCGTGTACGGCGGCGCATATCTTGGGTGTGTTTCCACATGCATTACGGAAGGAAATAAACGCTTACTATACTCATAAAATTTTCTGTGAGGTGGGGCATATGAACACCTAGATGTACACATAAGTACCCAGATCCAGAAGAGTAATCTAAATTCATCATGCAGAATTCTGTCTGGCCGAGGATCGAATCCAGAACCCATTGCGTATCAGACCGGTGTAGTACCCTCTCCCTCACAGAGTCGTCATCACTACATAGTATAAAACAAAGTCGCTTCCCGCTGTCTGCCCCTATGTATGCTTATATCTTTAAAACTACGCTACGGATTTAAATGCACTTTTTTATAAATAGAGTGATTCAAGAGGAAGGTTTCTTGTACATGCATAATATAGTGGGGGAACACTGATAATAAATTTAGATTTTTAACTTTTAGGCGGAACGAAGTTCGCGAGGTCAACTGGTAAATAATAATTTTGTATTTGCGAAATGCTTCCATTAAAAGAAATAGGGAACAATGTAGGGCTGACATTTGTGCTGTCATAAACATAAATTAGTTGAATCGCATTTCTTTTTTCAAAAAAAAACTTCTATTATTGATTTCCGTTTAGCTACGAATTAGGCGCAAGAGATAGACGGCAACTGGAAATGCATCGAGAATAGATTTGAAGATCAATAAAGCCCACGCTCTATTTTGAGAACGAATTACAGTTTCGTAGGTCCGGAAATAGCCGATCGTTTCCGAAGATGCACGATGATACCACGGGTTTATAATTTAGTACGAGTTTATTACGTTTCCTCAAATCAAGCATTGTTCTTGTCATAACCGATAACAAAAAATGAAAGCGAGCAATGTTTACAATGAAGGAGCGAAAAAAAACACATACTTGTTTTAAACATAATAAATTTTGTAAATTACTTTTGTTCGACCGGGGAGTACCACCGATACACTGATTTCTAGCATTAAGCAGTTTTTGCGTTTCAGTAGAACGGTGTGGTTGCCGGCTCTATCATCTAACTGCATGCTCTTTCTTGCTCATTTCCTACATAAATCGATTAAAAAAAATCGTGTTGACGTAACGTAACATCGCGTATAACTCGACAGTGGAAACCATCTTAATACATTCGGAGAATTCATTGTTTCCGGGAGGTGTTTATTTATGCTGTTTAATTGAAGCATGCCTAAATACGTTTCGGCTTACAAACCGCTTTATTCTGTGGAGTTTATTAGAGATTTGTTATCTTGTAAGAAATACGATATTATAAGAAAGAGGACCAATTTCGCACAGTTGTTATACTCTTTGTCATCACCAAGCCTTTACTATTTCAATTTCAATATATTTTTAAAGTTTGAGTACGTTATCCGTACCAATCAGATAACACTGGTATAGTGTTATCTGATTGGGGAAGTACCACTGCCACATTTATTTCTACGTACATTAATCTTTTTTTTTGACGTGACAGCGTCTTATAATTCGATGGAGCCAGCTGCACGCACCAAAAAACCTCAGTCATGCGGCGTTACCTCGCTCTGAGGCGTTCCATTTAAGGTTTTAAGTGACATCGAGAGCGCAGAACGAGTGATAAAGACTCTCTCTCTTACTTGAGTGAGCGATGCGTCAGCGTGGACAGCTGCTATACAAAAATGCAACCACTCCATTAGTATTTTCTTATCACGTTGTCACGTTCAACTATCGCCAGTAAACCGACTGTAAAGTCGGTTTACTGACAACCGATTTTTTTTATCTAATTGAAGTAGCAAACGAGCATGCAGACCACTTGATGGTAAGCGGTCACTGCTGCCCATGGACATCTGTAAACAACTTATATAGAACATGAGTTCTATCTGTAGTCAATCACAGGTGTTGCTACTCCCGAGGATTCAGATGGTCGCCTCATATAAAAGTAGGCCGGCAACCACACTCTTTCAACGAAACGCAAGAAACGTTTTACTAACGTAAAATGTAAAATAGGTGTAGCTGTGGTACTTCCCCGGTCGAACAACACTGGTTCTACCATCTTCAAAATAGTTATTGTGTTACGGTGAAGTCGGGTTGATGCTAGTATGCTACAGTCTATTTTAGAGTCGAAGCAATCATTCTAGCATTGAAGTGTGGCAACTCGTCTTTAATTCGGCTTCATGTTGATCTACTGATCAATGTACCCGGATGGCCATGTACTAAACTGATCGATTATAATCAAGTGTAATGCATGCTCTTTTGCTACTACAGTGTTATAAAATACTGCAAAGATAAAAAAAAAATCTTAGGTACCGGCGAAAAAAATTGTTAGGGTTTTTTTTATTTGGGATGTTGTGTGTTTGTTCATTTTTCACGCAAAAACTAACGATCTGATTTAGCAGAAAATTGGCACACACATAGTATGTGATCTACATTGACACACAGGATACTCCGTAGGATACGCGAGATAAGGGTGGGCTGCTTTAATCCCACTTCTAGGACTGGCGGAGGTCAGGACGAGGAATCTCTTAAGTCGTTTGTTCCCGTATGATAGGCCACAACATACCATGGTTTGCGTACAGCCTCGGTGATCTCCACCTTCGCATAATCCACGAGCTCGGGATGACGTGTTGGTTCAGGTCTCCCGTTAGAACAGCTAGATGATGCGTACACACTGGCGAACGATCTTAAAATGGTTGAGATTCGAAATTTGCTTTTATTAGCAGCGCGTGCTTGTTTAACATAATTGATTAACATGAATAAAATTATATTAAAAAAAAGAATATAAATAAGAAAAAGACAAACCCGCTGAGTATCTTGCCGGATCTTCTCAGTTGAAGTCGTATTCCAATCCGATGGTAGTGTAAGAAAAAAATTGTAACTGACAATTTGTAAGTGCCCCCGTAGGCCTATACAAATTAAAATATTTCATTTCATTTTGTTCTGCGGTCCGTTAATGATCGAAGAGGCACGTCCCAAGTTATGACGTACGTCCGTGCTTGACAGATGCAGCTGCTTGTCATCCGTCACCGTTAAATTATAGTCGAATTTTGACCGATGTAACGGGTGACTAATAAAATAAATAAAAAGTTCTCGGAGGTGTGTGAAGTCCACCAATTCGCACTTGGCCAGCGCGGTGGACTATGGCCTAAACTCTCTCATTCTGAGAGAAGACCCGTGCCCAGCAGTGGGACAATAATGGGTTGACGACGAACGGGTGACTAGTATTTATAAACAAGATTCGGTGCGCTTGCCATATGAATATTAAGCCTTATTAAAAAACTATTTTTTTTGAGTTTGTAAATAATATATGAAGCAAAGCCCCACTTAAGGCTGAGCGTAATGGGCACGATACAAAGCTGGAACATAATAACATCATTCCGTCTTGTTCGACGTTGATAGTTTCCGTCACGCGACTGTAAATATTCACGCATTATTTTCCCACTTATGGAAATGTTAGGGCTCATTTACAGGTTGTGCGGAGTTCGTTTGCCCGCTATACATGCTATCTGTCACAGTAAAAAGGTAGATTTTTTTTGAAGTGAAACTTCTTTATCGGGGTTGAAAAAAAAATTTAGTGTAACATTTTTTCGTTACGCGCCATCTTTTTTTTTTCGTTACGCGCCATCTTTTTCTGTTACGCGCCATCTTTTTTTCTCCGTTACGCGCCATCTTTTTCTGTTACGCGCCATCTTTTTCTTATCCCTACCACGCGTGATATTAGATAGATTATTATAGATTAGATTATTAGATAAAGTTTAATAAAAGCCTTTTATTAAACTTTATCTAATTTAACTTTATTTAACCAATTTCTGTAAAGTTGCATATAGTAAATTATTTTTTGAAAAATAACGTCATAAAGAAGTTTCACTTCTTACGAGTGTACGCTAGTACACGCACACATTTTTTTTATCTGATTGATTATCTAATTGAAGTAGCAAACGAGCATGCGTCCACCTGTTGGTAAGTGGTCACTGCCCCCCATGGACATATGTAAGCAACTTTATATAGAACATGGGTTCTATCTGAAGTCAATTACAGATGCGTTGCTACTCCTGAGGACTATGATGGTCCTCATAAAAAGTGTGCCGGCAACCACACCCTTCCATGGAATCGCAAAATAATGTTCCAGTTAGAAATAGGTATGGCGGTGGTACTTCCTTGGTCGAACTACACTGGTTCTATCACCTGCAAATTTTCATTAAAAATTAAGACGAGCGGAACGGAGAAGAGATGTTTAATTAACTTATTAGAAAAAGTTGTTATAGTCATTTCTGTGGGTAATAAAATGAGTGAATAGAACACTTTCTATAGTGCTTTCTGTCGTATTTGTCACCTTTACAGAACAGTTTCGTACCATTAGATAACCCAATTTTGTTGAGATTATTTAAACTCAGACACATTTACATTATTTGCTATGCAATTGTATATCCAAATATTACTGCAAAGCAAGTTGAACAAAATAATGATATGAATAATATGAACAAAACAATTTTATATTACATTTTTTATTTTTCAAAATAAAATATGTGAGAGATGTATATATAAGACTGATTATGTGACTTCAGCAATTAATCTTTGTCCACTCGCACTTACAAATATTAAGTCTTAAACGGCCTCATTATTATAGGAATCCATAAACTTTTATTGATTAATAATTCACCACGTATCCTTAGCGCTTCCAATTTTTATTGTCTTTTTTTTTTGTTTTCGAGGTGGAAACTTTCAAAAAGTACCCGACGTCGTGGGAGCGACGCGGGTTATGTGGGATTCTTACCGCACTAAAACTCCCCCGGTGGCCGACATCAGCGCTGCGAAGAGGACTCCGGGTACTCCACCGGACCGCCGCCGGTGTCCTCTCAGCGTGTTGCCTCATCGGGCTCTTCCCTGGTGGGCGTGCACCGCTCACCGCACCTTCTGGTCTTTACGGCAGCATGCAACGACACATGCCGCCGTCCTTCCCGGGGTCGCTTGGCCGGACGGTTCGAGCTCCCACTCTTCGCGCCCGCAACCCCAGAAGCCCTTTTAGTCGCCTCTTACGACAGGCAGAGGGTACCGTAGCCCTATTCTGGTCCCGGAACTACAGGGACAATTTTTTTTATTGTCTAGCAAGTAAAGGCTGCGTAAACATACTATAGGAATATGACGCCTGAACGCTGTTAAAACTTGACTATTGATCATGCAGAGGCAGAGGGACTATGTCGGCATAATACGTTTTGCAAGTTTTTTCGTTCTCACGGGAAATCTTAAGTTTCCGGACGAAGCGAGAGCGAAGCAGGGTTGTGTGGGATTCCTACCGCACTAAAATCCCCCCGCTGGCTGTCTTCGGCGCTGCTAAGAATATTCCAGGATCGTCAAAAGAACGCATTCGGAATCATATGACGGTGTTATTCCATCAGGATCCACCCAGGTGAACGGCTGTGCCCACTAAACTGTCTGGTTTTTACGAGGGCGTGCGACTGTGGTGTTGCATGGCTGGACGGTTCCTACACATCCTACCTGCAACCGCGAGAGCCCGCTTTTAGTCGCTTTTTGAATTTGATCCCGGAATTAAAAAGGCGAGTAATATGATGCCTGAACGTTATCTCTACTTTCGATAGACGATGACGACCCGCGGAGCGGTTACCAAACCGGTCTGACGCGCAATGGGTTCCGGGTTTGATTTCGGGCCAGACAAGTATCTGAATGAATGAATGTTCTGGGTCTGGGTGTTTGTGTAATCGTCTTGTGTCCCATACCCACGACATAGGAGAACATCCTAGTCTGGGGCTATGAGTGTATAAAGCGCGCGTGTGTGTGTGTGTGCGATTATGCGGACGCAGATGGACGACAGAATATATTAAAGACAGTTGACAGCAGTAGGTGAAACATGACCTGATGTAAGCCATGTAATTTGTGACCTTTAGAATAACGAGGACTGATGGTGGGGGTATCCCCGATGTAAACGAGCCCTTATTTCCATTTGTTATTCCAAATCTAGATTGTTTCATTGATTTCGCCTCTAGACTTCAGCTCGCTACGAATTTCTTCATAAAATATGTTTTTTCGAACAGTACACGAAAAGAATATGTTCAAAACATTTCGATTTATTCTTCGTAAATAATAAAAATAGTACCTCAGAAAAAAAAATACAGATAAAGCACCTTAAAAGACGAAGTATTTCGTATTGCAGCATATTGAACTACAGTCAACGCTAATTTAAATGCATTTTTAAATTTCTCCGATATAAAACTACATTGAGACGTTATTTTCACTTTACTTCACTGTAGCATTTCATTGTATATGCTTTTCTAAGATTTTGTTCTGTTCAATACAATTAGCTTGATTCACATTATTAGTTTATATAGTAAAACCTGGTAAATTAGGATGTCAAGGGACCAAGGATTTTATACCATTTAAAGAGGTTTTCTTTTGTGCACTTTTCCAATTAGACTGGCTCAAAATATATAGTAGTGTCATTTATAGAGGCCCACGTTATTTTTGTAGAAAAACTTAACGAAACCTATCCCAACCTAATAAAATGTTTCACTTATGTAGAGAAAAGAGGTACTTTTTTTTTTTTTTGTTTTCGAGGGGGAAACCTTCAAAAGGTACCCGACGCCGTGGGAGCGACGAAGGGTTATGTGGGATTTTTACCGCACTAAAACCCCCCCGGTGGCCATCCTCGGCGCTAAAAAGAGGACTCCGGGATCTCCAACAAACACCACCGGAATCCTCTAAGCGTGTTGCCCCATCGGGCTCCTCCCAGATGGGCGGCTGGGCCCACCGCTCCGTCTAGTCTATACGACGATATGCGACCACACATACCGCCGTCCTTCCCGGAATCGCCTGGCTGGACGGTTCAAGCTCCCACTCTAGCCGCCCGCAACCCCGGAAGCCCCTTTTAGTCGCCTCTTACGACAAGCAGAGGATACCGTAGCCCTATTCTGATCCCGGAACTACAGGAACGAAAGAGAAAAGAGGTACTGAGGCCCAATTATACAGGCAAACATCATAAAATCCTAGAAATCAGTTTTTATTTAACTAGGTCCTCTACTAGGTACTCTACGAGTAAAAGTCCCGATTACAGAGGTAATGTAATGACAAAGTGTAAAAAAAAATAATAACTAATTTTAGAGTTTGCAGAAACATATATACGGAAGCCGACTTAGCAGGTAAATATAAATTCACAATAGATTCCGAATGAGTTCTTAAATCTTTGGCGAGAAGTCCATCAAGACCATTAATGTATCCATACAATCTACGTACGTCTAAGTAGTCCATTTCCAATAAGTCTTAGTCTCCTAAGTGTTGAGACTAATCCGACTTAGGGATCAAATGTCATCAGGCACCCACATACACGCGTCTTGGGTTGAAATCTCCGACAGTATCAAAGACGAAGCTATGAAATAGACTTCTAGTGATTTTTTTACAAGATTGAACCAGTATGCAGACTACCTGATAGTAAGTGGCGTGCCGTACATGGATATATATAGTGTAGTTTTATACAGCAACTTCATAGAGAGCAAAGGTTCTATCTGTAGTCAGTCACAGATGCCTTGTTACTCACGAGAACTAAGGCGCTTATAAAAAAACCGGCAACCGCAAAAATATCTATCTATCAGTCTTTTGACGTCCAATGCTGGACGTAATCCTCTTTTGTTTGAGTTGTTAGCCAATAGTCACCGCTCCGTTAGGCTGAATATTGGCAAAAATACAATGGGCATCAATCTTGCACATCAACTCGCTGCAGCATATCTCCTAAATTTTATCCATAGTCACCTCCATACGACGTCTAAAGAGAGGGAGTTATGCTATTCAGGAGTGACAAACGGCTTAGTACATCTGTCGACTACTTTGTTACTAGTAATCACGTGCCTACTTAACTATACGATTTGAATAAATATTTGCACAATCATTTGCTGTAACTATAAGTAGCGACTCGATAAAATATAAAAAGGGACAAAACGCGCCATTCCACGAAAGTATAAGTGGTGAGACCTCAAAATCAATGAGTCAATCGTGACATTATATTCTCGTCAACCCATGAATGTCCCACTGCTGGGCATGGGTCTTCTCTCAGAATAAGGAAGTTTTAGGCCATTGTCAACCGCGCTGGCCAAGTGCGAATTAGTGGACTTCACACAACTCCGAGAACTTTTTTTAAATAACTCTTGGGTGTGCAGGTTTTCTTACGATGTTTTCCTTCACCGAAAAGCAGTGATACGCACATAATTTTAGAAACTTGCCCTTCGACCTCTCGATCAAGAGGGTAAGTTTCAACCATTAGGCTATCACTGCTCTAGGCTGACACTGACATACATTACACATGGCTATATTCCTTACTTTTCACTGCTGGCTACAGTTTCCTCCTACGAATGGTAGATATTCCGCAATAAAATGCGAAAACGTGTAATTCGAACCAATTAGCTTTTTATACAGTATCATTACGACTTAAAAAAATCTGGAAAAATATTAAGTATTAGCAGTCTATTTGCTTACTTCGGCAATGAACCACTTACGTGTATCTCAGCCTAATACATTCACACTCATGGACATAGCTTGTTCACATAAGACAGGTATATAAGGTTGGAGAAAATATTTAACATGTCTGCAAATTGAGCGTTAACATTAGGGATCTAGATAAAACGTGGGACCCGAGGTCTGTTTGCTGAATAAAGTAAAATAACCCAGAAATTGAGACATTAAGTTACACGTAAGTATTATGAGGTATCTTTTGCATTACGATTCACAGATATATATTGTATAGATGTGTCTTATTTTGTTATTGTCCTATGTTTTAAATTAAATAACATTGTACAGCGGAAGAATGTGTAAACCATGGTAAACATTTAATATCATGGTAACGAGTATGTGAAGCCAGTACGTTCTTATCCCATGGTACTATGATATAACGAACTGAGTGCGTGAAATGTGACGTCAGGATGGCCAGGAGTCTTCATTATTATTCATTCTTGAAGATTTGAAGTAAAACACAGTAGTAAACTCCTTCGATTTATTCACAGTTTAGGAGGTCCGATCGCTTCGACGGTTAATCAAGAATCTTTTTCTACCGGCGTTCGCTCGCCTTTTTATAACAATGTTTTGTGGTGTGACAATAACAAATTTATGGAGGGTTAACTAAATTACAATTCCAAAAATCATTAAATGTTGCTAATTCCATAAACAAACAATTTTCGATCTTTAAACTAACTAAAATAATTATTATCGGCGACGTGTTTTTCATAAATACGCGGTGTCGCGCCGACATATATTTTTTTAACTGTGCCAAGTTGTAGATAAACAGTAGGTACTACAAGAAGGTATCTATATATTAAAACGTGAAGCAAAAACTTGTGATTCGTTTTCAAGATTCTTGTTGCAGGCGGAGGAGTATGAACTTACGTACGGTAATTGTTGGTGCAGGGAAGGATTGCGCAATGCTAATATTTTTTTCAAATAATGCATGAAACATACATAAAATCAAATAAAAACATATTAAAATCATAAACAAAATGCCTGTATCTATTTTAAGTGAATAATAACTACAAGCGTTTACGAAATGCCAATTCTATTCAGTGTCTGTTCCGTGTCAGAGTCCAATAACAAGATTTAGTGGTATTTCGTCTAAACACGTTAGCCCTCGAAGGATGTTCGGGCTAAACTAATCTAGGTTCAGTGGCGATAACTACTTTATGTACCGACCAAACTTAGTTATAATGTTTTCGGTTCTATTCCTGGAAGCTCTTACTTAATACTTGTACGTATATTTTGCTACACTTTGCTTACTTAATACTTATACATATATTTTGGTTGCCGTCACACTTTCACATGAGGCGATCATCATAGTCCTCGGGAGTAGCAACGCATCTGTAATTGACTTCAGATGGAACCCATGTTCCGAATAAAGTTGATTACAGATGTCCATGAGCGGCAGTGTCCTGAATCAGGTGGGCTGCGTGCTCGTTTGCTACTTCAGTCAGATAAAAAAAAAACATATTTACCTACATCGTCAACATATAATTAGTACTTTTGCATGATGGTAAAAGCAGTACAGTTTGACTGTATGAAAATACCGTCACACTTATAAAACTTCTTGGGTCTGGTTGGAAGAGTTTCCATGCTGTTGGACTTATATTCGAAGCGACCAACTTACTTTTCGGAAGCGGCAAGTCATAAGTGAATTTAGGTAAAATACCTTTCTATGTGGAATCTCTCCAACAAATTGTCCAAGGGCAGCACTGACATTTTTAACTTCAGATAAGCTGCATGCTGCATTGTTATTTCGATTGTATAAAAAAATTCAAGGTGCAACATTTGCTTCAGCGCTGGCGATGCTTTGGCGACACATCTGGTGTTGTAAATGTTCTTGGGCTACAGTGACTACTTTTCAAGAGATAGCTCGTCTGGCTTAAGTTTAGGTATAAAGAATCTCCTGGTAAAAATTCTGGAGTAAGAGCAGCTAGGTTAGGAGCCGTACAAAAATCGGGAAAAATATAAAACGAATTTCAAACCACAACGCTATCACTGCTATCAATCCGGCGGGTTCGCGGATGACTGCGAAAGCTTACCCGTGTTCCCGCCGTACAGTGCGAGGAGAAAACACAGTGGGGGTTTAGCCGGTAAGAGTCCGGCATAACCCAGCTGCCGCCCCGGGTGGCTGGGTATCCATGAGGATTACCCACTTAAAAAAAAAAAAATCACTGCTATCAATACTGTTCATTATCTATATCTATAAAATCTATATCATACTAAAATTAAAGAGTTTTCAAGTAGTTTCATTCAAAATGTATTCAAAGATTTATTTAACTACGAAAAACATATTTACAATTGTAATGTTCGTAAACAGCAGCAATAGTGTTGAACTGTGTCGCTACTATTTACGCTCACCTCGCAGTACTTTACAATAAACTTAGGAAACTAATGGTAATACTTAGATTAGTTGTATTATATTACATATTGTGTATAGTAGATTAAATGTATGCGTGGTTACATTTGTATGTGTTGAGCATAAGTGTGTTAGAGTGTGTGTGTGTGTGTGCGTGTGCGTGTGTGTGTGTGTGTGTGAGTGTGCGTGTGCGTGTGTGCATGTGTGTGTGCGTTTGTGTGTTTTCACGCTTGCGAGATTGTATATATACGAGTGTATATTCAGATTATGCAATAGAAATAATTGATACAGTCTCATTATAAGTTAGATTTTGTAAGAAATCAGTAAATTTTGATTTACATAAACGGTAAATGAGTGGATATACATTTCAAGATCTTATTAACTTTATTGTATGCTAAGGTTGAAAGAAACTCAAATCTATTATGAGCTAGGACTATAAAACAACTTTAAGTTATATTCACATTAATTGAATAAATTTAAATACTCTGATCTTAAACTGTCATGACGTAACGAGAGCCTACATGAAACAATGCAAAAAAAAACTGGAATATCCTTGCTTGATAGTCTAGTCCGCTTAAGCCTTACATTACGAACGGCTGCAACAGCGTTTACTTTTCATTGCGCGTGCACCCGTTTGCACAGTTGCTCTCAGTACGTTTATTTACACGTGGCGGAGAAATTACAAACAGTAATGTAATTACAGAAACATCTGATCGCATAAAGTATTTACTTCGGAACTATGAACTAAGTACCTGCTGTGTATGCTCTAAACCAACGTGTATTTAAATTATTTTTTTACTTTTTTGTTGCATCGAAAACGATTGTATTTTTTGTTATTTTTTTTTTGTATATTCATTTAACTTACACAGTAAAGCAAATTATTTGAATCTTAACTTTGATTGCGACAAATATTATTAAATTAGACGACCTCATGGGAAAAACTGATAACAAAAATTGGATGCAATCAAAACTACAATACAAATTCCTTACTTAATACATCTCTAGCCCCCTTAAGTCTTACATTGTGAACAGCTGCAACCGCGTTTACTTTCCATTACGCGTGCACCCGCTTGCACACTTGCTCTCAGTATGTTTATTTACACGTGGCGGAGAAATAACAAACAGTAATGTAATTACAGAAACATCTGATTGTATAAAGTAAACACTAGTTTTGTCTTCTCCCGCATGTTATTTGCTGCATATAATAGTCGATTATCACATGCGCAATACATATGCAATATATACTTATTACTAAATATTTCAATGTTGTATACGGAATATATTATGTCAGCTAGTTTACTTCGGTATCACACAGGCTTACTACTTTTTTCCCGTAGAAATTAAAAAAAACTATTTTTAATAATTTTTCTTTTTGTATTTAAATAGTTATTTTTGCATTTATTGTAATGTATTTTACTTATACAACAAAACAAATTATAGCTTATGCCTTTGTATACATTATCCGCAATGTATTTAAAACTTGATTTTGATTGAGTCAAATATTATTAGTAAAGACGACTTTGTAACAAAAATTTATATAATAATTGATGCAATAAAAACTGCAGTACAAAATCCTTGCTCGATACATCTCTAGACCGCTAAAGCCTAACATAGTGAACGGCTGCAACAGCGTGCACAGTTGCTCTCAGTATGTTTATTCACACGTGGCGGAGAAATAACAAACAGTAATGTTATAAACAGTTATAAACATTTTTAATGTACATGCACCGAGTATAACAATGTACACAAAAGATCATAATAATTATCCATGGATTACTTACACGATTAAATGTATGATGAAGACACGTGACAAGGCTAAAATAAGAGCTAGTAAGACAAAATCCAACTCGCATAAGGATTATTACCGCCAACTTAAGAATATAGTTGACATAGCAATTAAATCAGAAAAGAAAGGTTATTTTGAATTTTACATAAACCATAATATTAAAAAATAAAAGACCTAAGACTATGTGGGGGCATATAAAAAAGCATGTACAAGTTAAAAGCAATAATATCTCCTTAACAGCACATTTTAACGACCCTAATGTAATTAACGACCACTTTTTTCAAGTCCCCGGTGAAAATGAGGTCCCAATTTCTCTTCTTACATTTTACGAATTTAACAAAAAAATTCAAGATTCTTTTAAATTTAATTTGATTTTTGAAAAAGATGTCTCAAAAATTATAAACTCTTTGCAGTCGAATGCTATCGGATGTGATGGTATATCTCTCGAGATGTTGAAAATGTTACTTCCCAATGCTGTCACGTCAATTACAGCTATGATTAATAGGTCTTTTGAAACAAATGTATACCCACAGGCGTGGCAGCAAGCGCTAATCAAGCCAATACCTAAAGTAAACAATCCATCTGTATTGTCTGATTTACGCCCGATTAGCATTTTACCATGCATATCTAAAATATTGGAAAGAGTAGCATGTAATAAATTAACAGCCTACTTGGAGTCAAATAACATATTGCCTGTTTACCAATCTGGGTTTCGAAAGAAGCATAGCACTACTACAGCCTTATTAGAAGTGGTGGATGATGTTTTGACATCGCAGGCAAACGGAGAGGGCACGCTTTTAGTACTTCTCGATTTCTCGCGTGCGTTTGAAACCTTGAACATTTCTTTGTTATTATCCAAACTATCATTTTATGGAATCAGTGTAGAAGCAGTAAATTGGTTTGCTAGCTATTTCAGACATCGTACTCAGCGGGTGGAATTGGAATTCAATCCCAATGGAACAAAAAATGAGTCTGCGAGCCGTCAAGTTAGCCGTGGCGTGCCGCAGGGATCTATTCTAGGGCCTTTGCTATTTACGCTGTACAGCTCGGATGTTGTTAATAATATAAAATTTTGTAGATATCACATGTATGCAGATGACCTGCAAATATATATTTCATTTAAACCTAGTGAATCCAACGTGGCAGTAGCAAAATTGAACTCGGACCTTGAACGCATCTCTCAATGGGCACACTGTAACTCCTTGATTTTGAATCCGGTAAAAACTAAATATTTAATATTAGGATCGCCGACGCAGATTCGTAAAATTACTGCAAAACATCCCACTCTTATTTTGAATGGAAAAATAATAGACAGAGTATCAGAAGCGCGAAACCTTGGAGTTCTTATGGATGAAAATCTACGTTTTGAAAAACACATAATAGAAGTAGCACGAAATTGCTTTTACAGATTACGAGTCCTCTACCGCATTAGGGATTATCTTAGTGTGACGTTAAGAATAAATTTATGCGAATCACTTATTCTTTCAAAGTTTAACTACGGTGACACCCTTATTGGACCGCGTCTTCTAGTGCGCACAAAAAAAAATATTCAACGGGTGCAGAATGCCTGTGCACGTTTTTGCTTCAAGATACCGCCACGAACGCATGTCACTCCATTTATCAACCGTGCAAATATACTCAAAATGGATGGTCGCAGGCAGATACATTATGCCACTTTAATATTTGGGATTATAAAAAATAAAGCACCTCTATACCTTTTTAACAAACTCATATGGGCCAAACAATATAACCTGTTTAACACCCGGTCAGGCCCCGATAAGTTATGGTATCCCTCTTATAGTTCGGCGGCTTTCAGAGGCAGTTATAAATACAGAGCCACAAGGTGCTGGAATAACCTCCCACCACCTCTCCGCAGTTTAAAAACAGAATATGGCTTTAAAATATGTTATAAACGACTATTACTAGAAGAACAGAAATCATCTATATAATCTCAGAATATCATTTATATAATTTACAACGGGATTGACTTGGTAAAGAGGAATTTATATCTACTACAACCACTAAATAAATTGTGTTGAATTATTTCATTATGTATTTGCTTTATACGCAACTTAAGCATCCAGGTGACTTAAATAGATAATAACAATATGACTTGAATAGATAAGAACAACATGTCACAACAACAAAAACGAAATTAACTTGAAACAGCCGTCCAAGTTACTCTATAACAAAAGGACAGACTGAAAATCAGCATCACGGCATGGTCTTCCTAGCTGTGGTATTCGCTGAGTCTGTACCTGTTCGCAGTCACTGATTGTGTTGCATTAAATTATTGTCACTTTTTATCTTACTTACTTTATACAATTTATAGCCATTTCTTTTTGTGTTTGTGTTTCTATAAAACGCTTTATATTGTGTGCAACATGTAGTTACTGTGAATAAAGCATTCATTCATTCATTCATTCATAATGTAATTACAGAAACATCTGATCGTCTAAAGTAAATACCCGCTCATTCCATGTATGTTGTTTGAGTCGTACTGTAATGTAAATATGCTAGAATGCTATTAAAATATTTAATAAGAAAATATTTTAAGTTAATGAGTTTTAAGTTAATGATGATAACCATTGAAAAAAAGAAAAGTTATAACACATGCTTGTTATACTTTTTCTTTTTTTCAATGGTTCCCCACCTGACAGAGATCTAAATTACAAATTAAGGTCTCAATTTGGTCTGTCTGTATTTGTGCTTCCATTTATCCATGCCATTGATAACAAAAAAAACAATTTGCGGCTATTATATAGCATGTTATCTTGTATGCATGTAGTAGGTAGGTATGATAATAGGCCTCAATAAAAATGGCGAATTAGACGCAGGCCCTACAAAACAAATTCAATATTTATGAGAAGATAGAGTACCTTGTACAGACACGACAAGATTAACGTTTGTATAGTACGAGAGTAATGAAAAACAAACTACAGCTTCGAGCGGTTGTCGGTGCTCGACTGTCATTATTTACATTTACAAAGTATTTGTGTGTGCTTCCAAAAAAACTTTAGTTAAACGGTTAAAGGATATGAGCATTCCCACGTTGCGGGCAAAATGAAAAGTAATTTAGTATTTTACGTGACTTTTTCTTTTTAAATGAAAGTCGTTTGAAAGGTTATTAATTCTGAACATTAATACTGTGAATGAATTTATGCAGTTTACTTAATTAATTGTATTGTATTAAAATTAATTACTTGGTTTAGCGGTGACGATGACTACTACTGATTAAATTTATAAATAATATTAACTAAGCTAAGTGCATGCACATAAATCTAGCTTGAAAATAAATAGGTTAATGATTTTATCATTAGACTAATTTGAAATATTTAGAGTGTTGAACTTTAAAAATATTATTTAAAAAAACATGGCCTTCATGTTAAATATATTACAGAACATAAAAAAATCTTAACAAACCCGTTTTTTCGTGAAAGTACTTTATACAATTTCCTAATTATTCGCGACTATGTATTTTTTCTTAACAAACATAGAAATATTACTTTGTTTTCTAGAGGCATATCAAGATTTTTAACGAAACATATAAATCAAAATTTTCATCCAAGCGGCCAAAATATAGTTGACAAAAAGCCTCTTAGAATATTACAAATCCCTCGAGACAATTCACAGAGAGTTTACAGAATAAAACCTTGGGGCCTTTCAAATAATTGTAGGACATTTTGCCTCTTCAGGAAACTCTGAGTAATAGTAAGTTTTATTGTCAAATGGGGCATCAGTTTGTGTTAGAGGCCTAGAGGGAAAGTCGCTATGCTGTTATGTTCTCGTCTGATTTAAGGACACACTATTTTACGACCCGACGGCGTCAGAAAGAAGGTAACGTTTTCAAGCATATGTATGTATATGTTTATGTATGTAAGTAAATATGTATTTGCGGAAAAATGTATGTTCATTTCTTTGCCATGCGACACAGCTTCAGTGGAACTACGTATTGTAACATATAATTAATACAAACGCCACTCTCATTTCTACCGTTAAAAGGTTATCGTGTTTCGATGGAAGGGTGTGATGCCGGACTACCGATACACTTTACTACCGTAAGGTAGGTATGACTATCTCTGTCATCAGGAGTAGCAAAGCATCTGTGAATAACCATCAGATAAAACCCATGTTCTATATGAAGTTGCTCACAGATATCCATGGGCGGCAGTAACTACTTATCCTCAGGCGGACTGCATATTTGTTTGTTACTTCAATAGGAAAAAAGCAAATATAGCACCTTGTGTTCCGCTCAATAGGCCATCATCAAATGACCTTCTCGTTCCATTGCAGATGGTATTTTCTCAAAATCGGGCATAAAGGCTTTTGTTTTGTTATTATCTATGTACGTCTACAGTTTGATGACGCAACGCTACCTTGACTCAATCTGGCCAATAACAAATTGTATAATTTTACTTGTGATGTTGCATACCATCGGACAAAGAACAGTGAAAGGAAAACTAATATTCCTGCTAAACCAAAACTATATAATGAACTAGCTTTTGCCCGCGGCTTCGCTCGCGTGGAAATTTAGTCTGCCACATAAAGTTTGCAAGGTGGTAGAGGAATGGTTCAACCAAGGAGGTACCACCGCCGGACCTATTTCTACCGTGAAGCAGTTCTTGTGTTTCATTATAAGGGTGTGGCTGCCGGCTCACTTTTATATGAGGCGATCATCATAGTCCTCGGGAGTAGCAACGCATCTGTGATTGACTTCAGATTGAACCTTTGCCCTACTTCCTAAATCTTTGTGTTCTAATTTCAAATCACAGGCACGTATATCAATTTGAATTAGTTTTGTAGGCAACAGATATTAATACTTACTCTGAAATTAAAAGTTTTAAGAAAGGGTCTCAAAATGCGTGACGGTTGGCTAGCGTGGTCAACTACGACTTAAACTACTGCTAATCTGACATACGAGTATGTGCCGAGTTGTGTAACATTAAAAGGTCGTTGAGGATTGAATAACATATTTAACCTTTTCCACTGTTTCATTCTCATTGACCTTTTTTTTCTTTTTTGTCGAGGGGGAACTTTCAAAAGGTACCATACGCCGTGGGAGCGACGCAGGGTTATGTGGGATTCTTATCGCACCAGGACTCCGGGATCTTCAAAGGAACGCAACTGGAGTCCTCTGAGTGCATTGCCCCATCGGGCTCCTCCCAAGTGAGCGGCTGGGCCCACCACTTCATCTGGTCTTAAACACGATATGCGACCACACGTATACCACCGTCGTTCCCGGGATCGCCTGGCTGGATCGTGCATCCTGGCTCTCACGACAGCATGCGACCACATATGCTGACATCTTTCCCGAGTTGCTGACTGGGTGTTTCGAGGTCCCAGTCTAGCCGCCCGCAACTCCGAAAGCTCCCTTTTAGTCCCTCTTACAACAGACAGGGGAAACCGCAGCTTTATTCTGATCCCGGAACTACAGGAACGTCATTCACATTGACCTTTTCCATTTTGCTCCGTGTTTTATAACCATTGAAATATTAATTTCATATAACTTCGTTGTATACGGCAGCGGCGCACGGCGCGTACTGCCGGTCAATCAATTGACTACGCAATATGTTATACTCGTAATATCTTCTAAACTACTTATCCATTTTTTTACACCATGTAAAAAATAGATTCAATCTGCATTAAATGGCTGATTTTTTGAGATCATTTATTTTGATAAGGATTAATATTTAGTTTGTAATTTTCAAAGTATAAAAAAAAATATTGTGGGTTATACATAAAATACAGACATATGCTGTCGCGGACTTTTATTTAGATGTATGTGAGCCAAACAATCCCACGATACATTATATTTGGATATCTCCAACGGTTTAGGCAGCGTACGCGAAGATAGCTCTCAGATAACAACTTTTTTGCGACTAACCTGATATTTCTCGTTATATTATAACCTAATTACAAAAAAAACGGTATAAATTATAGTCCATATGTTATTCTGATGTATAACCTATACTACTGTAAAGTTTCAACCAAATCCGTTGAGTAGTTTTTGCGTGAAAGAATAACAAACACACATACATCCATCCTCACAAACGTTCGCATTTATAATATTAGTAGGATAATGTAAGCTTGTGTAACGTCTCACAGGGACCATACATTGGGGTTAGATATTGAGGTTCCTTACGCCTTTACTAACGATGACCTATACATGCTCATCATGTTTCATCTTCTATATGGATTTCAGTTGCGTTAGTTTATCATAAAAGTATAATTATGATGTTTTAATTGAAATGGAGCGGAATTGACACATTTTAACGTTTAACGGTTACTCAAGATAAGCGTTATTTTTTAAATTGCATCAGATTAAGATAGAAACATTAAATAAATATTTTTTCATACAAACTTTTTTCGCTGAACCTCTTCAAATATAAAATTTAGTTTTCTAGAAAATGTAAGATGTGCCTTTCTAACCATCGGGGGCAAAAATCTCAAAGTTGTAAAAGCAAAAGCTTTTATAAAAATAAAAAGCATTACCTTAAGTGAAAACCTTTCACATAATTGTTGAACAAAAACATTTATCTCGTCAGCAAAGTACTAAAAATGGCAAGTTTTATTATCGAAATGGGCAGTTTCCAGCAGTTAGGTTATGACTCTATGGGGACAGCGCCATCTGCGCCTTTATGCCTTTTGCCTGATTTAAGCCGAAGATCGGTTTTATTGTTTTTTAATACATAACCCTTTTAAATATTGGATATTGAAAATACATAGAAAGACCAACTTAAGTTGCCTTTTGAAATTGAATTTTAACAAATGTTACATACTTTAAGAATTAAAAGAAAAATAACATAATATTAATCCATCTTACTTACTATTTAAATACAACGTGTCAAATTAAACGTGCATTCAAATATTTTTTTTTTGTTGTCAAGGGGGGAAACCTTCAAAAGGTATTCGACGCCATATAAGCGACGCAGAATTATGTGGGGTTTTTACCGCACTAACACCTCCCCGGTAGTGATGGCCGTCCTCGGCGCGACAAAGAGCACTTCGGGATCTCCAAAGGAACGCAACCGGAGTCATCTGAGTGCGTTACTCCTTGGGGCTCTGTCCAGATAGGTGGCTGGGCCCACCGCTCCATGTAATCTGAAAGAGGGTATGCGACCACACAATGACATATTTCCGTCCTTCCCGGGATCACCTGACTGAACGGTTCAAGCTCATACTCTAGCCGCCCGCGCCCCCACGCGCCTTAGTGTAACCTTTTATGCTTACCGTGGCTTATTTCATATATGACTTCAATTATTTTAAGAGCTCGTTAATTTCACTAGTATTAAAGTACAATAATATTTGAATGGCAATGATCGCCATCATGCAATGCTGCCAATGGCATTTTTTAAATTAAAAATTAGACACTATTACATAGTAAGTGGTCACTGCAAAGGACACCGGTAAGCAACTTCATACATAACAAGGGTTTTATGTTAAGTCAATCACAGATGCATTGTTACTTCTGAAAACTTAGACAGTCTTCACACATGATAGCGATTCGAATACCTCACTCTTCCACCGAAACAAGAAGAGACCTTTACCCTAGAAATAGGTATTATTTAAAGCGAATGATAGTCAATTTTTAAAACATAGACAACATATATTGTGTCACATAAACAGTTTGTTTACTATACTGTTTACTTACTTTTCATACTTTTTATTCAATAACACGTTAAACGATAACCACCACCATCTACCGAATCTTCCAAATATCACAAGCAATTGACATCGGTTCTATTTGCTCCAAAAACATGCCCTATATTCCAAGCGTCGAGAACAAAGGGCGGATTTTATTGGCAAAACGGGTAGTTTTTGTAGCCTTCGCTATGGCCCTACGGGGATGTTCGCTCGCCACCTGCTCCCTTTAATATCTACCGTCGTATTTATTGCGAGATCTCGTACCATAAAAAGATATTTGTTATTTATTAAATTATCTCCTATCACGCCAACTATAGAAGTGAATTCTGTTGGAACAGTTAGAAATGTCCAACTGTTAAGTTCTATAGAAATAAGTCTTTCGTCCTTTTTATATATTTCTTACAAAAAATATCATGTTTATTGAAGGTAAATATTATTTACTGTTTATACTTTTAGTTTTTTCAATTTTACATGACATTATACAAATATGCTTGCCCGATTTCGATGTAACTTTAACGTAAAACGACGTTAATGCTGCGGTGTACTAGCTATGTTATCAAGTTTCATTTTAAATTTTTAAAGCACGGCTACTAATGAAGTTTTAATGTAGATTGGTATTCTATAAAAACATTTATGCTTCTGGTAATGGTTGTTGCTAAATAAATATCACAGAATTACTTAAAGATACATATTTTCCTAAGATTCAAGAAGCAAACTCATGCAAATATTTGCATGAGTTTGCTTCTTGAATCTTATGTCGAATATCTGATGTCTGTTACCAACTTCATAGTACACAAAAATTTGTGAAATCGCAAAAGTATGTATCGCAAAGTGATTGGCCGAAGCTTGTCAAAGTCGAGTCGTCGTAAGGTTAATCTCAAAGTCAAAAGTATCAATATGAAGGCATTTTTCGTATGAGTGATCAAACAAACTTTATACTTAGAGATCAAAGGCGTACTTAGCATTTACAAATAAGTAATGCATCAAGAACTTTGTTTAGCTGTGCCAAAGAATGTCAAGTTAACGCTACTCTATTGTTCAAAGGACTTGCGAGTATGTTTTATCTAATCGCTTTGTTAGTGTTTTCCACAATAAATGGATTTGCTGGATAATAAAAGACTTGGCATTTACGGAGACTGATGTATATTTTATGTTGGTAAAAATAGCGTCTTCGACTGAACATCGACACAATATTTTGCAATACGCAAGTAACATATGAGCTTGCAGTCCATTTTATGGTAAGTGGTGAATCAGTCCCACATAAGATTAGGGTCTTACCTGAGGTTGGCTTGGAGGTTAAGTTGATTAAGATGATTGCAACAGATTGCTATTCCCGATAGTTAAGTTGAAATGACTTTAATAATTATTATTTATTATTTTACTTTATTCGGAAAAGATACAATGTAATTAGATAAAAAATAACAAAAAGTATACTTCTAAATACTATTTACATATTTTCGCATATCGATGATATAAACAGTATGTTGCTTATATTTAAACTTTAACAATTACAACCTCACGCAAAATGTTGTATATATACGAGTATATAATAACAATTATAAGTTAGTGCTTACAACAATACAACAATAATTTATAACTTGTTATGTACATTTATCCACTTACACATACGAAAAATGAGTCCCATTAAACCAATTATTAGTAATTGCCTGCCTCAGCGCTACAAAGAGGACTTTGGAATCTCCAAAGGAACCGGAGTCCTTTGCACATTGCCCCATCGAGCTCCCTCCGGATGGGCGACTGGGCCCACCGCTCAGTCTAGTCTATACGACGGTATACGACCACACATACCGCCTTCCTTCCCGAGGTTACCTGACCGAACCGCAACCGCGGAAGCCCGTTTTAGTCGCTTCTTACGACAGGCAGGGGATGCCGCTACATTTATTACCAGTAAGAAATTACTTTCATGTTTTAGTGGAATTACGAGAATGCCGACAAAGTTAAATACAAGGTGAATCCTTATCTTATCTTATCTTACTGCCTTAATCCAAAGAATCCACAGATTTTCTGAATTTGGCTTAACCTAGAGCCTTTGTCCTACGTGGAGCTTTTTTTATATATAATAATAAAGTAGAACACGAGCATGCAGTCCACCTGATGGTGACTGGTCACCGCCAGCCACAGACATCTGATATCTGTAAGCAACTTCAGATAGAACATAGGTTCTATCTGTAGTCAATCACAGATGCGTTGCTTCTCCCGAGGATTAGGATGGTCGCCTCATATTAAAGTGTGCCGGCAACCACACCTATCAATCAAAACGCAAGGAATGGTTCACGTTAGAAATAGGTGTGGCTGTGGTACCTCACCTGTCGAAGTTGGTTACGGTGACATTACATCATCATTGTCGGCAATAACCACATATCATCAGTTGGAATATATGCTAATTTGCTATTCCAATGTAAAAAAGACCGGCCTTAAGCGAGTCGGACTCGGGCACGCAGGGTTCCGTAAATCCGTACCATGTTTAAAAACAACTTACAATAAACCTGATTTTTTGCCGTTTTGTCTTAAATATTTATTTTAATCTGTTTTTAGTATTTCTTGTTAAAGCGGGAACACAAATACATCATCTGTGAAAATTACAACTGTCTAGCTATCATGGTGGAGATACAGCCTGGTGACAGACGACCAGACGGACAGCGGAGTCTTAGTAATAGGGTTCCGTTTTTACCTTTTTTTTTTTGTTTTCGAGGGGGAAACCTTCCAAAGATACCCGACGCCGTGGGAGCGACGCAGGGTTATGTGGGATTTTTACCGCACTAAAACTTCCCCGGTGGCCGTCCTCGGCGCTGAAAAGGAGGACTCCGGGATCTCGAAACGACTTCAACCGGAATCCTCCGAGCGCGCTGCCCCATCGGGCTCCTCCCAGATGGGCGGCTGGGCCCACCGCTCCATCTAGTCTTTACGACGGTATGCGACCACACATACCGCCGTCCTTCCCGGGATTGCCTGACTGAACGGTTCGAGCTCCCACTCTAGCCATCTGCAACCCCGGAAGCCCCTTTTAGTTGCCTCTTACGACAGGCAGGGGATACCGTAGCCCTATTCTGACCCCGAGGCTACAGGGACTCCGTTTTTACCCTATTTGTACGGAACCCTAGTTAAAAAAGGAATGCGTAGTTTTGCTGTACCAGCCAAAACCTATCATCATACTCTCATACACACACTAGAAATGAGCATCGTTATCCACGCATTTTAAGCAGCTCCAATTACATTATCAACTATTCAAAAAACCATATGAAATTTCTGGAAGCATTAAAAGTTCTGATTAAATAAGTGGCGACCCTATTTAAATGCTCGGCTGAAATTAATTAAACTATCATGACTCATTTATTGCTAATGAGCCCGTGAGCTGCCCTCGTAATACGAGCGTTTATTCTCCCATTTTGATCTTAACACTTTATCATAAATTTAGCACTTTATATGTGCTAAGCTTTAATAATTTGTATTTCAATATTTATCCATCAAAAGAAGAAGTTTTACAGGTAGAACCAGTGTAATTAGACCAGCATGTCTCAGTCCTCGGGAGGAGCAACGCATCTGTGATTGACTTCAACTATTTGTATGTTAATTATCAAGTTAAATTTTATATAAAAAAAGAAAGTCTGAGTGTACATACGTACACGCGTTAGAAGCTATACTCTTTGGCGTAACAAGATCAATATGTTTTTAAAAATGTTATCTTTCGTCTTATTCTACGTTTGTAGAAAAAAAAAACAAAAAAAAACGTCATACTGTGACTTTTGTGTGACGAATCTTAAAGTTTCACTCTCATAGTATTTTCATAACGCCTATCTCGTCAACCCATTATTGTCCCACTGTTGGGCACAGGTCTTCTATCAGAACGAGAGAATTTAGGCCATAGTCCACCGCGCTGGCCAAGGCGAATTGGTGGACGCGCCAATTATTTCTCAGAGGGGATTTTATTTAATGTAATTTCGCTTATTGCTTAATGCTTATTTAGACATATACACAATTTGTAGCAAAATTCTAATATCTATCAAAATAATTAAGAACACAAGCCTGTGTAATATCTCACAGGGTCACACATTAACTGCTGATTGGTGTTGCTTTATTAACGAGTAATTCGAACTTAATTATCAGGGACAGCAATGCACCTGCCGCAAACTTCAAATAATAGGTACTTCAATCTTATTTAAGGTTAATTATTGGCGTTCATGAAAAGTACCACCAGATGGACTATGATCTAAATGGTAGGTAAAAAAAATAAAAAATAAAATTAAAATTACGTGTACAATATTAAAAAACACACTTTTTGAACTCACAGCCCCATATATTTTCTCCAATGTTGTGAGGGCCAAGGACGTACAAAAACGAATACACGAACACCCAGCCCCAGGACAGGAATCTAAATTCACCATTCAGATACCTGTCTGGCCGGGAATCGAACCCAGAACCCACTGCGTGTAAACCAGTATGGTGACTGCTCAGCCACGCGGGTCGTCACAAAAAACAATAATGTAATAAAATGTTTACATATCAATAGTAAAAAAATACTAGTGGATTAACATTATGTTAACACGTTCGAGCACGTACTAATATAACCCGTTACAGCTGATAAATTTCTGTACATAGACATTGTGTTGCATGCGGAGCTGCAGTATTAACTGCCTCTATTGCCATTTAATCGAGTTAATATGGCTATTTATTTCCAAACCACGAAATAGGAAACTTGTTCGCGGAATTGGCAACAAGTTTAATATAATTCTCATGGGGAATAAAACATGCTTAGATATTGTTGTATCGGTATTACGAAAGTCATGGACTCCTCAGATTTCTGGCACTTTTATGCTTGGTGGCGTGGTTTGTATTTCATCATGTAGAGGGACGTAGGGGCTTCTGAGACACTATAACACTGTACTTTATAATAGTAGTGCTATTAGCTCCATCGAATTATAAGACATTTTCACGTTAAAAACTGTATTAAAATCCATAGGGTAGTTCTAAAGATTTAAACATACATAGGGACGGACAACGGGAAGTGGCTTTGTTTTATAATATGTAGTGATATAGGTTCTGCGTTCAGTTACAGATACGTTGCCACTTCCAAGGATTAAGATGGTCGCCTCATATTAAAGTGAGCCGGTCACCACACCCTTCCCCCGACAGGCAAGAACAGCTTCAAGGTAGAAATAGATGAGGTGGTGGTACCGACCGGTCTAACTATATGCGTTCCACAACGTCAGTTCGATCGAGTATATGGGGAAGCTTAGTCGAGGCTTAGTCGGTTGATCTTAGATACGATTTCAAACCCATTAGGAGATAGAGTTTCAAGTCTATTAAGTAATGGGAGTGACCACTTATATGGCGGACTGCATGCATTGCTACCTGAAATCGGTTACACATAAATCGTTATGTAGACTAAGTATGGAACTCGTTTAAGTGTTTCTGGGAGTTCACGTAATTTTAAGCAAAATATTTTAATGTAATTTAAAACAAATCACTCCAAATAACAAGCGAAAAGACAATCTCAATACCACTGTTATGGTCTGAGTAATGTACATATATTTGAGTAGGTACATATTTATAAATTCAAATAAAAGTCGAACTCAATATCACTTGTATGTTAAGAACCTGTACATATGTATCAATCCACCTGTTGGCCCCGAAGCGCCCGACGGATCATTTAATCGGACCCATTCCGAATGTAAACAACTTCATAACTCTGAAGCAACAAGCCTAGTTCATTTGAACCTGGGGAATGGAAAAACAAGAATGAGGCACACCGAAAACGGGGAAGTAGCTTGATAGAGTAGATGATGTACAGAGGGTCAATACAAGGATGTAATACAAGATGTTTATTAGTGAATATAAGTAGAGGGTCTATTGTTAGTCAAGTGTATAATCGCCACACACACACACATATTTATATACGTTTATGAAAGAAAGAAAGAAAAATCTTTATTTAGTCAATTTTTGGGTTACAATAATATTGATTACATAAGATGTTTAAAAAAAGGGCGCTAAAAAATTTAATATGCCGGTTAAGGCGTTCTAAATGTATGGCACTCACATACTCGTATTTATCATTATAAGACTTACAATTAGACACTATATTACAATGCTGATAACTTTAGAAGATTAATATTCTTTGTATTTTTATATTTTTAAATCATCGTATGTGTGTATAAGTGTGCATATATTATACAGATAGGGAACAAATATGAAAAAATGGTTATTACTTTGTTTTGTTAATAATTAATAATTTTAGTAGTATAACTACTAAAGTTATGAAGCATAACACTAGAGAGGAGACTAATTTTATGATATATACCTACTAAGGATTTTTCGATATTCTACACAAAGGGGGTTAAATAGAGGTTGGTTTCATCCCGAGGGGAACCCATTGCGTGTCAGACGGGTTTGGTGATCGTTTTGCTACGTAGATCAGCAAACTCGGCTTTTTAAAAGGATACCTTGTTTTTAATTTATTGTCCGAGATGTTACTGAATTAATTGTACTAATCCACAGGTCCAAAGAATATTAAGCTTATATTCCAAATGTCTGAAGCAAAGAAAACAATGTATACTCTTATTCGTAAACATAAAACAACGGCAGACGAAACATATGATACACAATGCCAATATTTGACTCAAGTCCTATTATTGTTTTGGGAACGAATTGACGTGTATCTCCGATAGCTTGTTACGGGGAAAGTATCGCATTACCTATTAGAGTCAATCGTAACATAAAACAGAAACAATTGTAACGTTATATTCTAACGTATTTCTTTTTGGTTAATGCGGGTAGGAACAAATAACTGATTTGGGGGTAGAAGATTTTGTGGTTTGGCTCCAGAAGTACTACCGCACTTTTTTCCTAATAACAGTTTTAGATGCCATTGAGATTTGATTTAAAAGGTGTCTATCCATCAGTCCTTTGAATTCTACAGCTAGAGGTAACCCTCTACTAATAGGAATTAATATTAAGTTAGTAATTGGGTGTTGACATCACAATATAGAAAGACAAGAGCTTGTTGGATGACGTACTTCGTAGTTTTATTAGTATTTCGCGCTGGCGAATAAGGGGATTCTTCTATGACCTTTTTTAAGGAAATAGTCACCCGTCGCAACGGTCGAAATTCGATCGTAAATTAAATTAAAAACTAAACTTCATATTGTCAAAAGTAGCACCAATACTTCTCTAATTGAAATGAATTGTAATAATTTTTAAGTTATTTTGACGAAGACATTTGACATTTTTGACGTTTTGTGTTTTCATAGTAAGACATAGAAATTTCTATTTCGTGTATTAGTGTGTGTTTGTGTCAAATTGAAAATTATTATCTTCATCCTCAGACACACGATAGAAAGGTCGAGTTTCACTTAGTAGACTGTCACTGCTCTACCTTTTATTTGAAGTTAATTACAAACGTGTACCAGTGAGTAGCAGTGACCATTTTCCATGCTCTCTGGATACTTCTATGTATATTACTAAAAAAAAAACTATTGGAATAACACAGAAGGAAGGCAATCCAATGTTATATATGTGAATGGAGAATATGAGTCTTGAAAACTTTACACTAATTAGAGTCCTAGAATTTAAAGGAAATTAATCGTGGCAGCTAGTTCTTTAGTTGACTGCTTACGGAAATACTAGATAGAATAAGTATTTGGTACCCAATGCCAAGTTGAGTTAACACTTTTTATATACGTGAAGTAGCAAATCTGCACGCAGTCCACCTGATGGAAAGTGGTCACGGCTGCCCATGGACAAATGTAATCAACTTTATATAAAAAGGTATATTTAAGTTATTTGTTGCTACATTCGAGGAGTCAGATACTGAATCGTATGGCTCTGTTCTATTTGAGTTGAATAAAAAAACAATAATTAAACTTCAACACACAAATATGGATTGCTGAGTAACAAGTATCTAATCCAAAGTATATACCTATTATTTTATCATTGGATTGAAAGACGACTTATATGACTTAGACTAGTGATGTAATGAATGTCATTATTTGATCATTCGCGAATGCGAATGTAAATATCTCTTAACTTATTTCAATACAAATTATAAAACACAGTTGTATCCCGCTGTCTGTCCCTATGTACGGTTAAATCTTTAAAACTACGCTAAGGATTTTAATGCAATTTTTTTAATAGATAGAAGGATTCAAAAGGAAGGTTTTTGTGTATAATAAATGCATAATATAGTGGAGGGACACTGATAATTTTAGATTTTTAACTTTTATGCGGAACGAAGTTCGCCGGGTCAACTAGTACAATATATACTTAGACTAGTGATTAATGAATGTTTTTATTTGAACATTCGCAAATGCAAGTGAATATCCTTTAACAAAGTGCGCGAATGCGAATGTTACTTTTTTCAGTTTTTGGTGTAAATGCCGGAGGATGTAGATTTGCCGACTTTTGCTTTTGTCGACAAAAGCAAAGCACTGAAATTCAATATTCGCAAAAATACATTTCTCATACTTTTCTCAAAGCAATTCGGGCCACTTTCAACCCCCTATAACTTCGTTCTGGATAAAAGTAGAAGCCGTAATTTTTAATACCCTAAAAGGCATTGTATGAACACGGTATTTTAAAAAAATTTTTAAACATAAAATACAACCGACTTCCATGCCACATAAAAGTAAAAAATAATTTAAATACATATTGGTTTAGAGCAAACACAGTTCTTAGTACATAGTCCCGAAGTCGGCGCTCATATAAGATACATGTAGTTTCGTCATGATCCAGCAAAATATGGTAAGCGCCGACTTCGGGACTATGTACTAAGAACTGTGTTTGCTCTAAACCAACATGTATTTAAATTATTTTTTACTTTTATGTGGCATGGAAGTCGGTTGTATTTTTTGTTTAAAATTTTTTTTTCACGCTTTTCAGTCACGATAAAATCAGTTATGGCTGTTGCTAGTCGTCCGCTAACCGGATGAATTAAATTAATTATTCGTCCGATTTTCGGATGAATAAAATTATGTGCTGACGTCATCATATAAAAATAGACTTCTTTGACACAACCGGTCGGGGGCGCTACCGCGCCCCCTCCCTTAGATTCTGAATTGGAAAAATCTGTTCGAACCTAACCTAACCGAATAAAACAACTTTTTCTGATTAAACATTTATTTAAGGAATAGACCTATAATTATCAATATTTAAAGTAGAAAAAGTAATATAAACCTTATAACTAAGAGTATAATTCAACTGATACTGATAAAAATAACCCATCCAATTTAAAAAGGTTGGTAGTACTCTTGCATCTTTCAGGTAATTGTATTCAAAGTGGAATTTTTGATCATAATTATATCCTCTCCGAAACTCATTGTTGGTATTGTGAACAACAACATTATGTATACGTAAGCACAATATGGCCGATGCCTATGGTTTAAACTTGCAGTACCCTGCATCATCAGGGTTGAGGAGTTGAAGGTCAATTTTCTTATCATACGTCTTTGCTTTGTAAATATATTACATATCCATAAGTATCAAATGGCCAACGCCTATGGTTTAAGCCTGAAGTACCCCTGCATCATTAGGACCGAAGAGTTGAAGGTCAAAATTATCGTGTCATATCTTCTCTATGTAATCTCATCGCATGCACGTAAGCAACAGATCCCCAACTTCTATGGCTTGGGCTTACAATACCCTGCATCATCAGGGTTGAGGAGTTGAAGGTCAACTTTTTTATCATACGTCTTTGCTTTGTAAATATATTATATACCCATAAGCATCAAATGGCCAACGCCTATAGTTTAAGCCTGAAATACCCCTGCATCATCAGAGTTGAGGAGTTGAAGGTCAAATTTTTCATCTTTTATCTTTGCTTAGTAATCTTATCAGATATACGTAGCGATCATGTAGCTAACGCCCATAGTTTAAGCTTGAAGCACCCCAGCATCATCAGGATTGAGGAGTTGAAGGTCCAATTTTCCACCGTATACAACCATTTTTCTAATGTTCTACCTTACATTTCTTAAATATCATTTTGAATGCGTAAGGATGAAATAGCTAAGTTTTATGGCTTAGGCATTCAATACCCCGGCATCATCAGGATTGAGGAGTTGAAGGTCTAATTTTTCATCACATGTCTCTGCTTAGTAGTCTTGTTACATATATGTAAGCACCAAATAGCTAATGTTATAGTTTAGGATAGCTGTAACCCTGCATCATCAGGATCGAAGAGTTGAAGGTCAAATTTTTCGTCAACCTATATAAGCATAGATATATAATACATATTCCAAGTTTCATAAGAATCGAATCAGCAGAAGCCGAGTTATCTCAAATTATCTAAAAAACTTGAGGAGTGGTGGTGGTTTCCACCCCATAACTCAAAGAGTTAAGCATCACAGCATACCCATGTCCAAGAGAAAAAGTTGCGTGACAAAATTTCCTATCAAATGAAAGAAAGAAAATGGAAATCGGTTTATAAACACCCAAGTTATTCAAGATTTTAAGAAACCGACATTTTCCAATTTTCCGGGAAAACCGCCGGAAGGTTTTCATTTTCCTCAATATGGGACTGCCTGTGAAACTAGTCGCATACAATGTCGTATGAATCGTGTCGGTAGGTCGACGATTTCTAGCCATTTCGCCCGAACATACATAAAAAAAAAAAAAAAAATATACGTGACGAATAGATAACCTCTTTCCTTTGGGAAGTCGGTTAAAAATTTCATTCAATTTTAATCAGTAGTTTAAGAATTATATCGAGTCAAAGTTCTAGTCGCAATCGCAAGTTCTAATCGCAATAAACAATGTGATTTATATATAATATATTACTTGTTAGATAGGTACATTGTACTTTACGCGATTGCCAAGTCAATGTATTTATTTAAAACCTTAAGATTTTTAATATTAATATGGTCACTACAAGATGTTGTTAGGTTAGATAATGATGTACAACTTCACGGAATGAAGACGGATCCTTCAGTAGGGACTGAATAAATTAGTAATCGACTTGGTATTATATGGATATCACAACTTTTTTTCGTTGAAGAACTACGAGACTTGGATTCTTTTTTAAGTATTGATTTTTATGGGATCGCACTATTCTTGAAAATGCAAATACGAATATTTGCAAATGCGATTATTTGTTACATCACTTTAGATAGTCTTCCGGGCTATAATAATCTTGTATCCAGTTACGTATTATCTTCGAAATAGGATCGTTTTGTACGAAAAGTGGGCGGGTAATCTTGTTTGTTAAGAAATTTTCTGCCTACTCGTATCTTGAATACCTTTTGTTATCAAGTAACCTATTTATAAAGAACAGGAAAATTGCAAAGTAAGTAATTTATGATGCGAATAAACGAGATTTCCTATAATTATAATACAATTATAGCGTACTCAAAAATTTACATATATAAACACTAATGGAAATACTGAGAACAAGGAACGATTTATTTTAATGTCGGTTGATGTTTTTGTTTATTACTTGCCCTGGTTCCACTGCTTTAAATCATTGTCATTATAATAGAAATTGTAATGACGGTAAAAGAAGTAATACTTAATTTTTATAGTATTCATCTTCAAAGTAATCGTTTATACTGTACATAAACCTGCAAAAGGTACCCAAATCGGCGCTGCGTGGAAGACTCCGGGATCTCCAATAGAACACAACCGGAGTCCTCCGAGCGATGCCCCATTCAGGCTCTTTCCAGTGAGCATTTGTACTCACTGCGCCTCCTGGTGTTTAGGACCAAATTTGCCATATATGCCGTCGTCCTATCCGGGGTCCCTTGGCTGGACGATTCGAGCTCCCACTCTTACCGCCCATAACCCCGGTAGCCCCTTTTAGTCGCCCCTTACGACAGGCAGGGGATAACGTAGCCCTATTCTGGTCCCGAAACTATACGGAAAATTATAATGTAGTACTGCTGTTATATATTTATTTATTTATTTATTTATATATTTATTGCACCTTTACAAAAAGTTACAATAGGGCAAACTTAATGCCTGATGGCATTCTCTACCAGTCAACCCTGGGTGGCTGGAAAATGAGTGGCAGGTGTTAATTTTAACCGCGAACAATAGAAGTATTAATATACCTACTTAGCCATAAATACATATACATATAAATAAATATTTATTTTATAAATACATATAATACACACAATAAATATAAAATACATAAAATTAATATATAAAAATAAAATAAAATAATAGATGATTAGGAGACAGTAGTAGTGCTCAGATAATGCTCTCGGACAAGCTTTTTGAATATATACTTACTGGGCGCTTTCCTGATATCAGCGGGCAAGGCGTTCCATAACAATACCGCCTGAACAGTGAACGAGAAATGAAAGAAACCGCTAGTATGCGATGGGATGTTTGCTCTTAAGTTATAAGACGACCGAAGCAATTTGTCATGAGTTAAGAACCGATATTGGAAAGAATCCTTTAAATAAGAAGGAGTATTGGTATCATTTAAGATAGAATATAGTAGAAGGAGAATCCTAGAATTGCGCCTTTGTCGGATAGTGAGCCACTTAAGTTGACTACGAAACTGAGAAATGTGATCATACTTGCGAAGACCAAATATGAATCGTATAGAATTGTTGAGAAGGCGCTCTAGTTTATTGAGAAGTGCTTCGGTCAGATCCGGGTAACATACATCTGCATAGTCAATAATAGGCAAAATCAGGGTTTTGACAAGCATTAGTTTAGTTTTGACAGGAAGGAAGTATAATATGATAAACTTTTTTTTATCAAGTGTTAAATTGTTAAATGACCTGAGAGACCACAATGAGAGACCTTTGTCTTAATATAAAACTGAAGTAGCAAACAAATAATCAATTACAAATTGAACAGACTCTTTACGTATAGTCATTACAGTCGTTAAATTCTGACGACGAAATGTTGACTTATAGGTACCCAAGTTCAGGGCAAAAACTCTTTGTTGGAAAGAAGATCATAAATGAAACAATATAGGGCAATACAGATGAAATCTTTATCATAATATATAGATATCTAACATATGTATTGATCAAAAATATCCATATTTTGTATCCGTATCCTAAATTTATTCTATATGACAGTTATATAAGCACGCACACACATATTCACACACACGCACACTCACACACACAAATACGAAATCACAAACATACATACTATTATCATTACACATTATGTTTCTTTGTTCTGTGATTGTTGTTCTTGTTGTTTATTCTTTGCTACAACTCGTCTCGGTGGATGAGCGGGTACCCAGTAACACCTACTACAGGGGCCCTTGCAACTGGGCCCGTGTCTTAGAAAATTGTAAAGCAATAAAAACATTTTGATTTTGATTTTTTGTGAGCTATTAATAAACCTTTCTGTGATTAAAATCAACCTTTAATTTTTTCAATTAATCTTAATAAGTTACAAAAACATTTTTTTTATATACGCATTTACATTCGTAACACATTTATTTCGCAAATATGTTCGCGTTATTTACGTTACTTTCCGACTTCGGGAGCCGCGAACAAATAGCTAAATGTATTTGTATAGTAAACAAACAAAAATTCGCGCGCCGTTCACACTGAATACAAACAAGTCCATAATGTTGGATGTAATGAGATTTGCGACTGCGGAAACAAAGAGGACAATTCGGTAGCGCTGGCTGATCCAGGGGTTATCCTTTATCCAAATCCCGGGACGAAATACGAGTGTTTATATCACTTCAAATCTAGTGGGAGCTACGATAGTAGTTTTTGCTGTTCTGTTTGTGATTCCTCAATGCGAGATTAGTATTTGATATTTTAAAGTTCCGCGTCATAGTTTGCAAGGAAGATAGGAGTGTGCAGGTTTTTTCACATTAAAATTGAGAACGAACTATTTTTTACACACAATTCACAGTAGAATTTTCTCAGGAACACCCAGATACAGAACAGAAATCTAAATTCGTCATTCAGATACCTGTCTGGCCAGGAATCGGACTGAGGACCCACTGCGTGTAAGACCGATATGGTGACCGCGTGACTCGGGCCGTTAAAACTTTGCCGTTTCCTCTTTATGCAGGGTTGTTATCGTGCATTTATTGTGAACTAATATATTGTCAAGCCGACGACATACCTCGGGGCTGCCGCGGTAAAGCTATTGCATAGCATTTTTTATCAACTTATGCAATTAAAATTGTTTATTCATGCACTATTGTTTATTTCATACGGATTCAAGTTTTTTTATTTGATATTATATACTTTCTTACAAACAGCTGCTTACATTTCATCCGATTTCCGAGCAGCTCGTCTCGATCCGTGCGAGCTTCGTAATGTCGTACCATATACATACACGTTAAACGAACGCTCGGTCGCGCTACATGGTAGGCGGAGTGAGGGGTGTTAGGTTTTTTCGTTACGAAATTTCTTGATTCGGTCACCGCGCTCGAAGACCGCGATAAAAGCTATGCAATAGCTTAAAAGATATAAGTTCTAAGATTTAAACTATATCCCTGGAGTGGATTAACAAAATAATACTATTACGTTATCGTTCTTTATGCATATTGGCATATAAGTACTACATATAAAAAAATTCATCAAAGCAAAGCATCTGTTACAAAATACATGTAAGTAAAAACCAAACGACGCTAAAAAACTAGCCAGAAAATGTCCCAAAAGCTATCAATTTCCTAACCCTCCATCCCTCGAGCGGTAAAACAAGTGTCGCGGTCCAGTAGTTCCCTGAAACCTTTATATCTAGGCTACGTCAAACTGCCTAACTTTTACAATTTCTCTGTCATTGGAACGAACTTTCGCAGGTAAAGTTACGCGAAACATGAAAGAAAATTGTATAAAAATTTCCAAGCAGCGCTGTTTTAAAACCCGTGCCATAAAAGAAGCAGTACGTAAGTTCATAATTAATTTGTAGTGGGAATTACTGTGAATGAAATAAGTTGAGCTGTAGTTGGTTATATGTATGGCGTCATATTTAAATTGGTTGTTTTGGAAGAAGATAAATAGTGGTTGGGTAATTTTTTATAAAATTTACATTAGGAAATCTTTTAAGATAATTAACATTTCGTAATTTGCCTAAAGTAAAATAGGTACTAAAATAGTTGTCCCTGTAGTTCCGGGACTAGAATAGGGCTAGGGTATGTCCTGCCTGTCATAAGAGTCGACTTAAATTGGCTTTTTTATCTGATCAAAATAGCAAACGAGCATGCAGTCCACCTGATGGTAAGTGGTCACTGCTGCCCATAGACATTTGTACGCAACTTAAAATATAACATGGATTCTGTATGAAGTCAATCACAGATATCCCGAGGACTATGATCGTCGCCTCATATAATAGTGTGCCGGCAATCATAAACTTCTATCGAAATGCAAGAACTGCTTCAGGCTGGAAATAGGTGTGACGTTGGTACTTCCCCGGTCTAATTACACTGGTTCTACCACCTGCGAAAAGGTTTGCGAGCGGCTAGAGTGGGAGATCGAACTGTCCAGCCAAGCTACTCCAGGAAATTCGGACGGTAAAAAGTAGAAGCTGTGGTGAGCTTGGTGGTGGTCATTCACCGGGGAAAAGTCCGAAAGGGGCATCGCGATGTGAGGACTCCGGATTCGTTCCGTTGGAAATCCCGGATTCCTGCAAGCAGCGCTGAGGACGTCCACCAGGAGGTTTTAGTGAGGTAAAAATTCCACATAACCCTACGTCGCGCCCATGGCGTCGGGTACCTAGGTTTCAAAAGAACAAAAAAAAAGGTTAAGTTATATTTAGGTCAGGTTGAAATTAAATCTGTCGCAGTCGATTTTAAATAAATAAATACATACATAATGTAAGATTATTGACGTGTTTTGTCAATGCTAGTAACGTTGTTTCGGTCTTGAATGGCACCACTCCCTCTTTAAGGTTAATGTAAAAGGTGTCAGGATGCCATCCGGAAGATAGACAATAGGGTATTCCTGTGTCATATCAAACATTATTATTTTGTCTAATTTCAAGAATAATTATAAAAACTTATTGATTTTTTTATATTTTATTTTTAATTTTTTTAGGAAGATTATTAGTATTATTTATTTATGTATCTAGAATTGCATCAAATGAAATATTATTTTTTTTTCCTATCAGCACCCTTACGGTGAATAATGCACAAGCCAGACCTTCATTAAAACAGGCCTATTCAGACTTCAAAAAGTTGACAGATACATAAAAAAAATATTCGGTCTCTTCGTGCCTCCTGGCTGTCATAGCCCCATTAATCATAGACGTTTATTTTAAAATGTTAATAAATAAAACTTCATACATCATTTGTAAATCGAACGTGTAATACATTTATATTATAAAGAGATAAAATTTCACATTTTTGTAAATATTAGACATTTTCATACAAACCAGCACAGTAGCTGCTTACACGATTAAACACGTAATTATAAACATTTATCCATTTATCTACAGTTAGCTCGGCTAATGTCACAAATTTACATAAGTTCATGTTCGCATTTAAGCGATCTCCACACATAGCCTAAATTGCGTCACAGTGAAGTAAACTTCAGTAGGTCAACTTCATAAAATAATGTATAAATCGAAAAAGTTGAACAAAAATATGAGACAAAACTTACTATCTAACTATTGTTGGCATATTATTTCCGGTCTGATCATGATACTGACCACGATTGAACAACACCGAAGTTGACCTAATGATTTAATCTTACAAGAATACACCGCATAAAAATCACACCTACATTAATACGTGCAAAATAAACCAACACAATTCAATTATACTAAGATAGATACGGTCAGCAAATTAAAATTCGAATTCAATTCAAACAAATACATAAAATGCATGATATTGAATCGTTTTCTTATATAATTGATACATTTTTATATAATATGGAAACATTAATCATTTTTATTGGACTATATAAAATTTATGATAGATTCTATAAGATTTAAAATTTTAACAATCGTGATTACGTAACTTTTTCTATAGAAATTTATATTCAATGAACGGTTCCATAAATTCTTATTAATAATACTATCTGCTGACTGTATCTAATACACATAAATAACAATTTTGAGAAATTTTCTATATTTATAATGGACTTTCTAGATTATTAGGGTTATTTATATAAAAGAAAATAGACACATTTACAATAGATAACTCTGTAAGGCAAAAGATAAAGAAGAAGGGATGTTTTATAAATTTAAAATAGTATATTTTAATTTAAACGAGTAAATGTAAATGATTGGGATAACCAGATATTTAACGCAAACATTACAAAATTTCACAATATAGGACAAGCAAAAAAAATATAACCCAAAAAATACACATAATGTAAGTTTTACATTGCAAACAACAGTTTTTCGGATTTGCTCTTCACGCATGAATTTTGGAGATCGACCAAGGCTTAGGAATTTCCGACTCTGGTTTACTTGTGAATATTATTCATGCGGAATTTTTAATTCGACAGGTAAACCTTGGTTGGCTGCTTTATCAATGTAAGGGGCAGAGTTCGTGAATTGACTGATTAGAGATTTTATCAGGATCGTAGTGTTGAGACAAATAGGTAGTAGAATATGAGTCAGTTGTAAAAAAATTATCCTGATATTTGTTTAATTTTTTCATATATTATGTATCCTTTTCATCGCTGCTTGCAAAATTTTTCGATGACTGAATTGAACGATCTTGAAGACCCAAGCGCCACAAAATATTTGCTTGACGTTGCAAACGAATTGTGGCAATTTATCGCTGCAATACTGTTTCACATTGAGGCTTGCAGCGTCAAGCGAATGACGCTTGTAAGGATAGTTTCGTGACGCTCGGTAAGGTTGTTAAATTACAAAATACTGCAGATTATTGTTACAGAATATCGTGAAAATCTCATTCATTACTGTTAATACTTTACCGTAAATAAAGTGCAAATCGCATTTCTGTAGATATTGCGATGACGGTATAGCGATTACATGTAAAGTTCAATTTTTGAGTCATGCATATACAATATTCGCATTTTCAGAAAATGACGAGTCTGACAGTAAAAAATAATAATCAATTACATTAAATTGATAATTAATTATTAACATTCTAAACAACAAATTCAAATAAAATGTGTCGAAGTTAAGGAAGTGTTTCGCTGTAATACAATTTATTTACGGAAATACAACTTATAGCGTTACATTTGACACCTCCAGTTTAACAACTGTTTAAGTTGTGTAATAAAGTAAATAACTTACTGCTTCAACTAGCAAACAGAAAGTAATTCTAAACACATTAATATATGATCGTTATTGTCTATAGATAACAAAACTCTTATGCTGGTGAACCGCAAGAAATATCAAAGGTAGATTAGATGGGCAGTAAAAGTAAAATAAATCGTGAAACATTTATACATTTTTTAAAAAAATCCAGTAAAGATGTAGTATAAATCTTTGTTTAGTTACAAAGCTGATGATACATTAGAAAAGACAATTATCAAATTTTAAAAAAGTTCACAATTCAAGTTTTGGTAATAATTTACGTATGTATGTACAAACTCTAATTGGAGTGCTTATGGGTATTATCATATAATTACAATTTGATTATAATAGATAAGAGTAGCCTAGTACATATAAAGCGTCCGAAAAACAGTCCAAAAGAAAACTATGCAATAAACTCACATTGATCTAAGGCTAAGTTTACTCTTGGATTTATCTTTTACATTGTTCATCTTTCTCTATCTTTTACTATATTATTATCTTTTACATTATTAACCTTTTTCTATCTTTTACTATTTTGTTCCTCTACTCTGAGGAGAGTTATTGACGCAGTATTATTATTAACGATTTAATCTCATATTACACTTTATTCATATTTATGTCTGATACAAATAAAATTGTTGAGATGTGCAAATCAGATTATAAATGTCAGATAGTCGGAAGGTATACAAATGAATAAAATATTCCTGCTATTCTTGTTTATATGATAGTGATATCACGTAGAACAAATTAATACAACTGTGTTTACGTCTTACATTTGTATTTATTTTAACTTGTATTTTATGTGAATGTATTTCAGGAGTACAATATATATGAGTACTAAAATGTTTGCATTGTTTGAATTTGTTACGTGTTTTGTATAGAATGTATACGTTCCTTCCACTGTAGCATTTTTGAATTGTTACTTTGTGTCCACATAGTGAGTGAAATATGAGTCCGTAACAACGAAATCTCAAGAATAAACCCAGCGTATACATATCCAACTTTAATACAATTCTAACTTACAGTACACTTAAAATTTTATAAAAGGAGTGTATAGCAATAAGGAAGACATCGATAGCCTGCATGAATTTCTTCATAATTAGAAAATACAGTATGTTGTTAAATTTAAAACATTTAGTGATGTGCTACTGACACGAATGACATTTCGACGAGCTAATTTATTATTTAAGATACTGTTTACTTTTTCACTACTTACCCATTTTTATACGATGGAGGACGCGTCATATAGTTAATCAAATGCGTAGACGTTTCCATACAATTTAAATAGGACATAAGCATGAAATCCAGCAAATGGTATGTGGTCATACTGGGATTGAAAATCTGTGAACAACTTTATACGAAACAGGGGTTCTATATGAACCTGACGACTAATATAGCTGCCTGATATGAAAGTGAGCTAGCAATTACACCCTTCAACCGAAACGCAAGAACTGTCAAACGCTAGAAATAGGTGTGGCGGTGCTACTTTTCCGTCCAAGCAATACCATATTTTTGCATTCGCTAAATCTAAGTCACAAAATAAGTTAAAAGTGATTTGGAACTCATCTGAGATGTGTCAACAAAAAAGTTAAAATAACCCTGCGTCGCTCCCATGGCGTAGTGTACCTTTTGAAGGTTTCCCCTCGATAACAAAAAAAAGGTTTGTTACCTTTTTTTTGTTAACAGTTAAATAATCAGTTCTGGCCATATTATTGGTTTTACATAAGGAAAATGTAAATCTTCAACAAGTTAAAGAAAAGCAGGTTTCTTAATTAAGAACAAGTGATTTTATTACCGTCCATAAACATCGAAGGGCAAAAAGGCAAACTTGAATTTGTAACACACTTTTTCAGTTAAGACAGAATTTCAAATGAGATTGAAACGTAATTATTTCATAAAATTGCTTGATATCAGCAAAATATTCTAAAATATGCGCCAAGGTTAAGGTACAAGGTTTTTAAAGTATAAAAAGATAGTAGGAAACTCGAGTTAACGTCAATGTTATATCAAAATTATTAAAGTTAGTATCATCAATATCATAATGTTGTTCTTAAAATTCGTGCCAAAAATAATTCAAATATTTCTTGCTACAACACTTAATACGATAAAGTTAAATAAATACAGAAAATAATTAAAGTAAGTAACATTACAGAGCTACTTGGTAACTAAATAACTTCTCGACAGTTATTTTAATTTATATATATTTATTTTAATAATTATTGTTATATATATTTTAAAATTTGAATATTCTATATAGATACAATGAATGACTAATTTACCAAAAAGCGATAACAGCATAAGTCTAACGAAATTTTAAATGTTTATTAATTAATCACTCTGTATAACAGAAAATTTGAGTTGATATACAACCGAAATGAAGAGACGAATAACATTTCGACTGCCATATAAAATTCCATTGTCACCAATGCAGCCGTCGGCGAAACATTCGCCAGAATCATTTGCAAGGTTTGCATTCATAATGAATGTATTTCATGTATGAGTGATATGACCATTGTTACATTGAGTATACAAATATACAGGATGAGTTTGAACTGTAACATTTTTAAACTGAGTATTTTAAATTTTACCAATTAATTAACGTTTTATGGGATATTTCATCGTTTATGCCATAATGAAATGAAATGTCTTTATTTTGTATAGGCTTACGAAGGTACTTACAAATTGTCAGTTAAACATTTTTTTTACACTACCACCGGATCGGAACCCGACCTCAACTGAGAAGATCCGGCAAAAAAACACAGCGGGTTTGTCATTTTTGTTATGTTGTATTTTTTTCATTCATGTTTTTTTACATTGTAATGAAAGTTAGCTCCAGTATCTTGCCATATTAGCCCCATTCGAGTTTAAAATAATAACTTAAATTATGTAAGAGTACGATACTGCAGTTCAAAATTGTGTACATTTTCATAATGATAAAAAAAATAAGCGTTTTTTCAATTATATATTTTTTAATCAATATACATAGTTACGATCGCCGAAATGCCATGCACCGTGCTTGATACCTTAAATCTAATGCCCTAAGTTTTATTATATTTATAACACCGACAACAGATAAATGCATGCATTATGCATGAACTGCATCAATAAATTCATGTTTAAATATACATAGATTCATAGAACCGGGATGCATGCATGCAAACTTTGAAACTAAACTCCGTCGTGTTAAATTAGGGTTGCCGTCTATAGATAGAACAATGATGAAAAGATATATATTTTTGATAAAAACAAATACCTAATTGTAATTATGCTATCATATACACGTATACTTTTATTAGTAAGTTTTAAATTAAGTATTTAGTAAGTTTTGAATTAATTGACCACAAATAAATTGACACAACATGTTACCCAGACTTAAAAAATTTCGCAAAATTGTAAGATATGGCAAAATAATGAATTTCTAATAACAGTTCTAAAATATAATTAACAAATGTCACATTGATATGTTCCAGTTAGGTAATGAGTATCTAGTCGAATTGCCAAAAAATATATATAAAAAAAAACGTTGGTCGTAACCACTGCAACGATAAAATCGATGACCATGATTTATTTATTTATTATTTTACCATAATTAAAACGGTTACACCAATTACATTAATTATAGACACTATCAATTATGCTTCTCGCTCACAGAACCTCAAGCATACAGAAAATGTTTTCTGCCATCCATTATCCATTTGCAAGCAAATCGCACTCGAATGATGATTGAGAATCAATCGGCGCCTGTCAAATCCACCAAAAAGATTGCTTCATTCTTATAGTTAGACTGGTAAAAATAAATACATAGCTGTGCTATATAAAAGTAACCGATTTACATGGAACTAAGGATTAGAGCTACGAGTGCGAGCTAGGGATCCGAGACAAATGGTGTAACTAGACCGTAGTTATATCATTTTCCTAACAAATCTAGCTCTTTTAGCTTTGGTGCAAATGGCCGAACAGTTTCGTAGCTTAGCTTCGACCTCATTCTTAAATCTTGGAGTTCAGTGCAAGAACAGAAATACTTAGATCTGACAACCCTACGCTCAATTACACTCCGAGATGTGATGTGTAACGTGTGCTTCTTGAAGTCAAAATTACTTGAATAGAGAATTACGGCACCTTTCCACTATTGTTATATGCTAATTTCTCATTGCATATGTTATTAGCTAGTACAATTATAACATGCGCTTTCAGAAAGATAAAGATGAGCGACATTTATGTTGACTGTCGCTGACATTCGGCGATTAGTAACGTCTGTCGCCAGCGATTGATGCGACTAAAACGTATCTAGAATATCACCTCGTACTGAAACTCAATGCATCCGTATAGAACTTTTTACTAAAAGACAAATATCAAAACATCACATGCTCACATCGTAACAGTTAATTTTGAATATCGTATAATTTACTAGAAGGCGTCTTAAATATTCAAGTTGTGAATATTGTTTTATTAGATAATTATGATATTGATTTATAACTTACAGATATTTTAATATTGAGTTTTATGTAGCAACAGTATTGATATGTATAATTCTACATATACGCTAACAATATAATTAGATGTTTTATTCTAAAATGACGGCTGCAGCAAGATTATGGTACAAGAGGACATTTATAAGTAAGTTTATTTAGTTTTACTTAATATTTGTGTAATAAAAATGGCAATAAATAAGTTACGCCTCTGTTATTCGCTCACATAATATAAGAAAAGTAAATAGGGTGAAGGTCATTTTGGACAGGATCTTCATTGTACGATTAACAAGCCAAAACAATCACTAAGTTTCGTGTTTAAGTAAGACAATACATATTTGAGTCTGCGTTACAATATCCAGAACAGATATGCGAACAAAATATTAACACTAGAAGTGCGGGCGTTCTAAATTTGACCCATTTCGATGTTCTTCCTGCTCTAGTTAATATTTTATTATGCGTTTAATCGTAAGCTTTATGACTTTTCATGAAATATGATTATATTATATACAAGGGACGTCAACCACTTCAATGCAATACTCAGTTTTTTTTTACCTATGGGTGTACCCTCTATGGGTGTCAAAAAGGTCCGCGCTTCTAGTGTTAAGATATGTGCCTATGCGGGGATTGTATCCTTTAACCAATATGCTGATTTAAACGTCTGCGTGCAGCAAGAGCCCTATAAGGGTCACAATTAACAAATGTTATTTTTGTAAGGTTTTTTAAATTGCGAAAGACTTTGAAAATATTGTTAGTTTGAACGAATCTTTATTTAATGTTTTTTTAAACATAGGTGCAAATGTAAGTCGTCCTTACATTTTTCCATTTACGCTACAGTTACTCAGTCATTAAGATTAAAATTAATTGCATATTTTCTAGGTTACTATATACATAATCATAAATAACTGGCGCTAATTTTCTAGATAGATTTATGTGTTTGCAAAAACTTTTAGATATTAGACAGAAAATATTTCTAAAGTAAATATTTCCAAAACCGTCGATTATTATAATTAGGTTTAAATTGAAAAATAAACAGAAAAGGGGACTTTTTAAAAGCTTTTATTTTACTTGCAATGTTTGTGGGTAAGTATGTAAATATGTAAGTAGGTATGGATGTAAGTATGTGTGCTTAGGTCTAGGTTATTGTTATAAATTTAAAATGGTTTTCGCAACAAAATTGCAACAACAACCCACCCTATATGGGCATCAAATGAAAGGACTTGATGAATAAAATATATTGCAATCCAAAAAAAGAATCAAGATGGCCGCCTCAAATTAATGAAAGGGCTTAGTTAACATACAATACTCAATACGCTTTTATAATTATAGAAAATTTTACTATGCAACGAAATGATGGATGTGACTACTACAAAATTTATTTTTTCCTTTTCAGTCATTAAAATAAAAGCTGATGTCAAAATTATATTTTTGATATTATTTTATGAAAGTTAAATGTTAACTACTTTCAGCTTGATGTCAATCAATGTCTAAGCATTTGATACAATAATTATACATTTTTTTCATTTTCCTAAACATTCGTTAAATATTACGTTGGAAATATGTATAAATATAATATCAATCATGTAAGGAGGCATTTTCACCATATTTAGACTAGTTTTGGGTTGATTTGACAAGGGTGCTCGTCGCAACAACAATATGTGACATGGGATGACGTCATACGAAGGTTCTGAATAAGTTGAATAGTTCCATAAACCATGAAAAGCATTTGCGAATAGGAAACAAGAGGAGATAGGGCATAAAAGTATCACGTTACTATTTTCAGCTCCCAAAAAGCGTTAAGTAAATATTATAAATGATATAAAAGTGTAGCATTCGCGAAATATAATTATAATAGTATATCGTCTATCGTCAACCCATTCTCGTCCCATTGCTGGGCACGGATTTTCTCTCGGAATGAGAGAGTTTTAGGCCATAGCCCACCGCGCTGGTCAAGTGCGAGTTGGTGGACATCACACACCTCTGAGAACTTTTTTTAAAGGACCTTCGGATGTGTCAGTTTCCTCACGATGTTTTCTTTCACCGAAAAGCAGTGATAATTAATTTCTAAAGTTTCATCCATTAGGCTATCAATTTTATTAGTACAAATTATAAATTATATGTTATATTGTGATGTGAGTGAACAATCCATTAACTTTGTACCTAGGTATCAACCACAAGTAGGACTTCGCTCTTTTAAGCAGCCCTTTATATTAAAGTGCCACCCATGAACATGTTATGTTTATGAGTGGCATTTAAATCAGTTGGGCTATTTAGTTAGTAAAACTGCATTTAGTATAAGTCAGATGGGCTGCATTTCGATCAAATCAGTTGGGCTGAATTTTATTTAAATCAGTTAAGTTACATTTTATTGCATTTGATAGGACTGCTAACATCTAAATCCATTGCGCTGCATTTAGTTTAAATCAATTGGTTGCATTGCGTACAAATTGTCCTGGCTGTAGTTCAATTGTTGCATCCGTTACATAAAAATGCATGAAGGATAATAAATATTTTTGATCACATAGCCTTGAGAAGATCAAATATCAGAAGAGAGTTGTATTTGGAGCCTGAACCAGCTTTACAGAACAAAATTTTGAACAACCACGTAGTCACTGTATTTGTAAGTTTGTGTTATACAATAAATTATGCGTTATATTTAAATTTATCATAACAATATATAGTAAACATTTACAAAGCGCAATATAGCTTATACTAAAGCAGCATTGACTAAAAAAAATTAATTTACATTTACCCTAAGTATACTTTATCCTATATTTATCACTGTTCAACAGTATTAAAATATCGTAAAAAGGTAACGAAGTGTTTGATTATATTTTACTTAAGGAATAAGTAATTGAAGATAGGTATTCTCTAATTTCTAATATATATGTGAACTAAATGAAATTTTAAATAATAAGAACCATTTTAAAAGTTTTTAGGTTCTTTTTAATTTTAACAAATAATAAATAAATAAATACAAATAATAATACTTTATTGCTGCACAAAATAAATAAATGTACAATACAAGCTTATTTCTAACTTATATAACTTGTGTGCAAAGGGGAAGTCACAGCTTCTGCTAGCACGAGACCTCATGTAGCGCTGTTTTTCAGACTCCCGTCTCCCTTAGATGTTGCTTGGAAGTTACAGACTTCGAGAAGAATATCATATTCTTCTTCCGTATTTTATCGTTAACACATTATTGTGCCATTGCTGGGCATGGTTCAGTTAATAAGAATAAAATAAGTGTAGGCCGTAGTCCAGCCTTCAAATTCAAATGGACACATGGAAGAAGATATTAAAGGTCTCCCCAATATTTCTTCCTCCCATAATTTCCCATCCATTTTTTTTTCTACCAACGCAATAGATCACTGATTAATATTTAATACGAATATAATTATAAACCTTAAAACCCTATACACAATTGAGAGATTTATTTTCAACTTTTAGGTTACCACTGCTAACTTTAATACCACATTTATTATTTTTGCCTTCACTGCAATCATTTCGACTTCATAAATGCTCGAGATCTCAGATACTTTAATTCCATCACGAAATAAATAATAAACTGGAGAATGTCTATAATATAAAACAGTAATCTTCTTAAGAGTGCCCTTCCTACTCCGTCGAACATTTTTCCATCGCACAAAAGGTTATACGAGAGGAACTCGGGGTTATTTGACATATAGATTATTGAAAATATATCTACGTAAGTATCTACGAAAACATATCAAAGTAGATGTTTTTTTTTCAAAGTTGCTAAACGTATTGTTAACACATCTCCAATTCTAGGTGTCATGAACAGACATCCATCCATGAGCTTTTTGAGGTCCAATGTTGGACATAGACTTCCCCTAAATAGCACCATTTTAACAGTTCATATGCCATCAGAAACCAGCGGTTTTCCGCTGTCTTCATCTACATAGAAGAATAAGATAGAATGACACCTTCGGATAGTTCCCCCTTTTTTTATAGTTGGACCTAACGATAAGGCAGACGGGCCATCTAGTGAAAAGCAGTCACCGTGGCCTATGGACATTTGCAACAAACACGACAAAATCTGGTGGAGAACCTGTGCTTCTAATGCCTAAACGAGGTCAGCTCTCAAGGACCTTTTTTTTCTTGATGATTAAAACACATAGGACATCAACTCATCACTTATAATTTCTTTCTTTATTTGAACATGTCCCTCACCGGGAATTGAATTCAGATCTCTTCAAGACAGGTATGCAAAACCCGTTATCATTTGAAGGACCATTGCATAATTCTGTACAACCCGAACTCGATATTCCTCTCGTCAGAAATTGAATTCAAACTGCACATTCAGTATGAAAATCGATTTGCTATTTCCATCTTACTAATTGCATAATTGTACCCAAACGAACTTTAAACCTGCAAAGGATTTGGCTTTCCTCTCCCATCCCTACCGTTTATCCATGTTATACGGTTTAGCATATTCAGATTGTTTACAATTACAATATTATTATTATGTTAATTATAATAACTTGTTTCAATTATTACGCCTGTTAGGAAACGTCAAGCAAATATTAATTTAACTTGTTAATGTAATGTAATTATTATTGTTTTTGTTGTTGTACAAAGTACGTGGAATGACAGAACTTTCGTGGGCTGGAAGGTTATAATAATATAATAGACGATCCAACGTTATGAGAATTCTGTAAATTAATAATACAAATTCGAGCGGTACTTTAAAACTTTGATTAATTTCGTCAAACTAAAAAAAAACGTTAATACCTAATGTGAAAATTTATAAACTCTTCATCATGATTAATTTTTTTATAGATTGAAGAAGCAAACGAGCGTACAAATGATATTGGTTACTGTTGCCCATGGACATCTGTTAGCAACTTCATATTGAACAGAATATTTATTTGAAATCGATCACGGAAGTGTTAGAGTGAGGACAAAGATTGTCACTTAATTTATAAGTAAGCCGTTACCACAACCTTCCACCTAAACGCAAGAATTGCTTCACACTAGTACTACCATCACAACTATTTATAGCGTGAAGCAATTTTTGCGTTTCGATGGAAGGGTGTGGTTGCCGGCACACTTTTAGATAAGGCGGCCATTTCAGTCTTCAGGAGTAGCGAGGCATCTGCAATTGACTTCAAATATAACTCCATGTTATGTATGAAGTTGCGTACAGATAACCATGGCCAGCAGTGATCACTTACCATCAGGTGGACTCGTTGCATCGATCAGGCATGCTCGTTGGCTACTTCAATCTTTAAAAAAAAAAACTAGAAACTACTGTGACACCGGTACCCACCCATCAAACTACAAAATTCTTGCAACCTGGTGAATCACGTGAAACTAACAGAAAAAATAATAATGTCAAAATTTTATATTTGCAATATTTCACCTTTTGTATACCTACACTAGAAAGTGCGATGCCATTCCAATGCCGAGTTTTAACGTCTTATGTGAGGGTCACGAAATATTAGTTTCAATTACCATTCACTCATCACAAGCGGTAGCGTTCAGCGGTTAAAACACATCGCTACTTAGATTTAATAATAACATAAGTCAACAATGCAAAATCAACAGGAGAGCCAGGTGAAAATAAAGCAATGCTTATTGTTTAAAATCTTTTTAAGTTGAGAAACGAAATAAGGGTATTTCCGCATCTAACTACAGTCACATTGTTTGTCATCTTTTAACATTTTAGGCTGCAAATTGGAGTGAAAATTGCTAAAATTGAACACTGACGCTTGCAGCGGGAGAGAATGTTTCAAAGCTTTTTGGGGGTAAGCTTGTGCATACTGAATTTGCGGGTGCAGTGACGAAATATAAATACAAACAAGCACTAAACATTTATATTTAACTTTGAATTCAGCTTTCGAGATTACGAAACAATCTTACAGAATAGCACTTCAGAAAATGAATCCACTTCGACTTGAACGAAGTTTACTTTTAACACCTTATGATAAAAATCTTTTTAACAAGCTCTTTGATTTAAAAAAGTAAAAATTACTCTTTTGTTGTTAATGCTATTTTTATTTTAAGTTATGGCCTTAATAGGATATAATCCTTCTTAATGTGCTGTAGAAACGCAACTTTAATTATCTAGTGTTTAATCTAAACTAATCACTCAGTTTTTATTTTAGTCGCAAATCAAATCTGAATCTATTGCCTTTATGTCAAATGAGTTGTAAAACAAACTAAAAATAAGCATAGAAATGTTTTCTACGAAAACATATTTAGGCAGTTATTTTACCAAATTAAGCCAACAACTTATCGTCATAATTAGGGGCAGATATTCGTAACTCTTATATAAAATTCTATGATTATGTCGAGATAACGTCATTCATGATAAAGTCAGCGAGTAGCAAATAAACGGTTAACACGATAACTTGATTAAAGACCTTCCCACACACCTCCACGTTTTATCGGCTTGAGCCGGATAATAATAGCTTTATGTCTAGGATATATCGTGGACAGCTTTACGAACCAATATATCTATTCTAAAAGAAGTGCATCTCGAACGTTGTCAACGACTGTCCAGCCTTTGCCTGCCTAGGTATATAACCTTTCGGTTATATACCTAGCCTGAAAGCACAACAACAATCTAGAAAAACTAGTGGTAAAAGGCAAAGTAGAAGGTAAGAGACTTCAAGGACGCAGCCCGAAAACATGAGTAGATCAAGTTTCGCAACACCTAGAAATACAAGCTAGCGCAGCAATACACCAGGCCGCTGACCGCAACAAATGGAAAGAGACCATTCAGCAGAGAAGTTACGATCCTCAGCGCTGAGGGCCCGACTGAAGATAGAGAGAGATGTCTAGAATGCTATGATACACAAGATTTCAAATTAAAGTATTTTGAATAACATGATCATTTGACTTCTATAACTTGAACTATAACTTAACTTTTATGATTTTAAAAGGTGGTAGTGTTTGATCGGGGAGGTTCTATCGCCACAACTTTCGAGCGTGACCACGTTTCTAGCAGTTCTTATGTTCGGGTGGAAAGATGTGGTTGCCTGCTCACTTTAATCTGAGACGACTATCTTAATTCTCAGTTTGTCTTGTTCTATTAACACGTTTCATATTTTAATCTGATTAAAAAATCCCAATTGAAACGTACATAGGAAGTTTTTAGTCTGTAATTTTTTTCAGGTTGATCGTTACAAACCTGTAGCAAAACCAGTCGTTACTGCAGATGACGGCTTACGGATTTTCTCGCGTAGTTTTCGCTCGTTTACTTGATGCAAAAATCCGGACGTTGATGAAAAAAATTCGACTAAAGGCCCGTCATACAGATTGCTGCAAATTGTGTACATGATCCGTCCGATGCCTACTATTTAACCACGTGGTCGCTTACCAATCTGTATTTTTAGGCATTTTTTTAACCGGCCTAAACCGATTCCGGTTCTACAAGTATGGCGTGACCCTTACTCGACTTGAACGTAAACATTCCCCGAAATCATGTAAAATAAAGCCGCAATTAATAATAGACATTTCTTTATTGTATGTGTTGAGTTATCACGATATCGCGCACGCTTTTACGTACAATTTTATTTTGAGAATGATTTAAAAGATTTTAAACACGTAAGAAAATAATTTACGAAATGTTTTATTTGGTTAATTTATTTGGTAGAATTGTGTTATTATTAACTCCCTTGCCGGCTTGATGCAATCATTTTGCCCATTACTGTTACATTTTTTTAAGATAAATAAATAACGCTTTCTCTAATTTTAGCCCCACTCTAGGATTTTCTCTGTCGTGGGTGCTGTAGACACATACAAAGACGAATACTTAGATTCCGAACAGAAAATCAAAATTTATTATTCAGAAATTCGCCTGGGGATCGAATCCGAAACCCACTGCCCGTCATACCGCAGCAGGCACTATATAGTGACCGCTACGCCACGCGGGTCGTCAAAATTATCGTCGGCCTGAAATATTTTTAGGCCTCACACCTACTTCCTATTAATATTTTTTATAAATAGTTTCCTATGTAAATTGTATTACTTCATACAATTCATTAATCGCAATAGAAACAATTACAATTGCTCAATGCGTAAGCTTAACATAATGATATAAATGCACGCCTAATTTGACATTCTCTATAGTCTATAAGATAGGCTTAGCCTAAAACATGACCCTTGCCGCATTCACTAGAGAGATTTCATGTCCCCTTTCTTATAAAACTCGCGATTTATTATATACAATTTACTTCCATCCTCACTCATAAAATGATATGTTTAGTTACATCATGAACAACCCGTTCTTATCCAACTATCGGACAGGAATCCTCGCAATATGAGCTTTTGGCCCTAATCCACGATGTATTAAGTAACAAATGTTGTTTAAATATTTTTTTCCCAAATTGAATTGTTCCAAAACATACGATCGTGCTAAAATTCTTGACCATAGAATATAGAAAGTACTTTAAAATCGAAAATGAAGATCTCTCATTTATCTCAATTATCTTTTTCCTTTTTGTTTCTCTTACATGATAGAGATTGAATAACATAAATTTTGTACATATATACAACTGTTAGTTTCTTAAGCGATAATTGATACACTGAATATAAGTGTGTCAATTATCGCTTAAGAAACAATCAACACAGAACATGAAAATTTCTCTGGAAGGAAATACCAAGTAAAACAATTAAGAAGAGAATACGTAAGCAGAGAACCTTCTGGTAAAAATCCATTTTACATGAACCGAACGAAACAGTGAACGACTCATTATAATGGAACAAAGCGCACTCAAATTCAATTTCGATCTAATATGCTCAATTCCAATAAGTAAAATAAGGACAACAGGTAACTGTGCAACTGAAATAAAAAAACCATTGAAAATGATTCCCAGTGTCCTAGTGTGGGTTCATGCCGCCAGGGCTTGAAGTTGAATTCGCTGCCCACCAATTTAGAAATTAAAGTCACCAAAAAAATATAGAAAATATATGTATTTGGCGACTATGATTTCTCAATTTGTGGGTAGGGAATTTCCTAATTCTAGCGTATAACATTTCTTGCGTTTCGATGGAAGGGTGTGGTTGCCGGCACATTTTCACACGAGGCGACCATCATAGTCCTCAGATGTATTATAGTGACCAAAAAATAAGGAAAATAAATAAAAGACGACGAAAAAAGGGTGCCAAATCTAAACCAGTTTCGACACTTGCAAAAATATCACCAAATCAAATTTTCTGCCGCCCCCAAAATGTGGCGCTCGTAGGCAGATATTGAGCTTAAACGTTTTTCCTACCTAATATACCGTTTATATAATACCAAAAATGAAATTTTGCCGCCCCTCCAAAAATTGACCGCATCCTTAATAATATATCTGTTCTATCGTTTTAATTTACAGTGACAAAGATACATTTAATATTCGCACATATCTCTCTATATATTAATACGTGAAGCAAAAAGTTGATCCGTTTTTAACATACTTGCCGCAGCCGGAGGAGTATAAAATTACGCACGCAAATATCAGATATCTTTGTGAAAATACCTGCTATTGCTTTTAAATGCAGCTTAGGTAATTAAAACTTAATTTTACCTTTAACGGGTGCGTTTGGGTAATTTATTTGAATTTGAGAAATATTCGTGCTGCTTTAGACAATATGAAGTTAAGTTTTTTAATGTAAATTTCGGTTGAATTTTGACCGTTGCGACGGGTGACTAGTTGTTTTTTTAATTAGTATAGCAAACGGTGCAGTCCGCCTGATAAGTGCATTGTTTACTTTTAAACGTCTGGCATTGCTGATATGATTGAAGTCCTTCTTTAAGTCGGTCATAAATTCGTTGCTATCCCAGAGGATAAATAGAAACGCTTCGTGCAAGTAATCGTAACCACTTTTACAAAACCAAAATAAAGTAAGTATTCATAAGCATTTTATACTAGTACCTATGTTAAAATAATGGTAAATTGTTTAATATTTATTGTATTTTCTATCTCAGCAATAAACGCTATTTTTATTTTATTTTATTTATGTAAAATTAATGAATTTTAGGAATACCTATAGCAATTTAATAAAAAATCGGCTCTTTGTCATATTAAAAATAATGATAATAATATACTCACTATCAAAGATTACTTCGAATTTAAGTAGTCATTTTGTCTTATAATCATAATTTTAAAACATAATACATTTTAAATCAATTATATTAAGTAATACCATTAAAACCCAAATAATTAAAGACATTAAGTTCATTACAAACACAATTTACTCGTGACCGAATTGACTGTTATATTCAGTAGCGAGAGTTACAACAGTTTGCGAATCCGATGAGTCTGTTGAAAAAGTTGAAAATGGAAAACAGAAAACTAAACATTGAAAGCCTGTATTTACAAAGTTCCCGTTTCCGCATTTGTAAAGGTTAAAAATGTTGCCGAGTTTATTGAACCCTCGTTATGATTTTGTTTTTTTGCTCGTGAAAAAATCTATACGGTAATCTTTCTTTTTGACGGTATTGATGTATTTATTGAAGTGAAACTTCTTTATCGGGGTTGTTGAAGTGAAACTTCTTTATCGGGGTTGGAAAAAAATTTAGTGTAACATTTTTTCGTTACGCGCCATCTTTTTCTTATCCCTACCACGCGTGATATTAGATAGATTATTATAGATTAGATTATTAGATAAAGTTTAATAAAAGCCTTTTATTAAACTTTATCTAATTTAACTTTATTTAACCAATTTCTGTAAAGTTGCATATAGTAAATTATTTTTTGAAAAATAACGTCATAAAGAAGTTTCACTTCTTACGAGTGTACGCTAGTACACGTACACATTTTTTTTATTCTGTATTAGAGTGGGATGAGTGCTCTATGGTGAAAGCAGCGACTAATCAAGAGTCCTGACCCACCTAGGCTAATTATGTGAACGCGCCCCCATCACTTCTGTTACGGTCGGCCTAAAACTAGTATATTAGTTGTGACTTTGTTTACTACTCTCAAAATTTTAACATAATTCACACTACCGATTAGTGATGTGACGAATATTCGAATATAATATAAAACGCATGTATTTAGACATTCGCATTTGCAAGAATTGTGCATTTAATCGAATAGCAGTTTTTCGACCAAAAAAAATTATTGCCAAATCTACATCCACATGCAAGCCAAAAAAGCACGGTAACCCCCTGATCCTTGCGCCCTAGGCTACAACCTAGTAAGCCTAAGGGTTCATCAGGCCCTGGGTGAAAAAAATATTTTACTTAGTATCTCCTGTCCCTTCTCGCAGGTTAGTAAGTTACTTAATCTTAGAAATCTTAGAAATCAATTTGACCTACTTCCTCGTAAAGCAGTCGAGATTGGGTTCGTTTGGATTCTTTTAGTTTCGAAATTGTTCAAGGGAAACTCTAGTGAATATCCACGATCGAAAGAGGAATCCATAAAATTTCCAAAGTAATTTATTAGGTACATTATTTTAAAACATATATGTTTATGTTATCTTTAAAAAATATTGGGTTCGTTGAATAAAAATACATAAACATTGTTCTGCTCATCACAATGAGATGAGCTGCCCAGTGAAGACTGTATGTAAATTCTTATTCTTTCACTGTTTAATACAATGGTTCAGTACACCATATGATTAAAATGAAAAATGAATTAAATATTTTTTTGAGTATTTAATTGTTATGTCGTTTTAGAAAAAAGTATAGTCTATTGAGATAAACGTTACTACTAATAATACATTTATTATTATATATTACTTGAATCTCAGTGCACCTATATTTTCTTTGTTTTATACTAAACATAATGTACAAATTCATTTCATCATATTATTATCATAGCGACAATTAAGAGTCAGCAACAAATTGACAGCCTTTGCCGGATTTAAGGCGTTGTATGAAATTGCTTCTTATAAAAACCGGTATAAGCCGAAATTAATTTGATCTTCACGATATAAAATCCAGTAGGAAGCGGTTTAACGAAACTTCAGTATATCCGAGAAGTTGACAGTGATTAATTTTTGCGAAATATAATTTATTTTACTCTAACCAAAGTGACATTTTGTTTGATGAAAGATTATAAGTGTGTGAAATATGATGTCACGTAGTAAATTGACTATGTTATAGGTATTGTGTTTCATGATATGAAGTTAATTGACTTTAGAACAATGCGAAAAATTAATTGCAAACAATCTCGCAATTATAGACAAAAATGTTAATCAGTGTTTAATAAGTCAAATCGACTTTTAAACCAATATAGAAGAACGGAAATTTATAAATGATATCAATTTTCTTCGTATTTCTAAAACAAGGTCTTTCGATTTGTCAATAATAATTAGATTTATACCTGAGTTCTACATATCGTCTTTAAATCATCTCCAATTTATTGTTGAATCTCAAATACTACTTTAATAAATTTACCAAATTCTTTTACCAACCAACCAACCAACCAAATTCTTTTTCAAGGTGGTAGAACCACTGTAGTACGACCGGGGAAGTACCACCGCCACACCTATTTCTAGCGTGAAGCATTTCTTGCATTTCGATTGAAGGGTGTGGTTGCCGGCACAGTTTCACATGAGGCGACCATCTTAGTCCTCGGGAGTAGCAACGCTCTGTTATTGACTTCAGATGGAACCCATGTTCTGTATGAAGTTGATAACAGATGTCCAGGGGTGGCAGTGGCCACTTGCCATCAGATGAAGGACTGCATGTTCGTTTGCTACTTTAGTCAGATAAAAAAAAACCTTAAATTGCTGCTGATAATTAATTTCTTTTGAGTCGTGTTGTATAGGTCGTTAATAGAACCACTCCTCTTTCCGTAGGTATATAACTTAGGAGGCAACTAAAATATAAAACCTACGAGATGGAAGATAGTGTCTTCAAGCACAACATCAACACAAACTGCGGTCACAAGATGCATGCCAGGCACGTTTTAACAAAAACCCCCATTTGGGAAGCCCTCACCATCAAACGTCAATTCATCTCAATAAAAGTATATTAATATCAAGATCATATTTTTCAAGCGAAAAGTTAGGAAACAGATTATCGTTCATCGTTTGTTGTCGAGTATTTGTTAACAACTTGGAAGTTGGGAATTAACTTTATTATGTTTTGCCAAATTTGATACGGAGAGGAAACAATTGTAATTTATAACTTTATAATTTTACAACTAGATAATGTCTGAATAATCGTGTTGAGAATTTGAGCAAAGAGCAGTTCTCATATATTTACGAGGATATTATTAGACTTTTATTACCAATTTAACCTTACATATCCTATCCTTACTTTTAACAGATAGTTTTTAAGTTTCTTAGTAATGTCTTAATCATCAATGTTGCGTACTGCTCTTATTTAAATGGGGTCTCTTATTAAAATGAGGCTTTAGGCTATAGTCCACTGCGCTGTCATATCTATCAATTCGTAGCTTTAAAGAGCTGGTGTTAAATAATACAGGCATGAGGTATTCCTAGAGCGCTATGACATGGGGTTCTTCAAGAAAGGTGCGAAAAGAGCTCTCCTTCACAGCCGGCGATGCACTGGCGAGTCCTCTGGTGTTGCGAATGTCCATAGGCGACGGTGACTACTTTCCATCAGGTAGCCCGTCTGCCGTTATCGTTAGGTTAAATTTAAAAAAAAATGTAGGATTCCTCACAGTGTACTTTGTCATAATTGCGATGTATGTACTTCGCAATATGACAAGGGATAATTAATCTATATTATATACATGGTTTTGAAAAATTAAAAGTGCGTACCGATGATTCACGAGTGTTTTTACGTACATGAAGAAAAAATGGCAAAATTTGTAATTTATTTCTATCTACCGGTCTAAACAATAATTCTTCTTCTTAAAAGCTCTAATTTGAAATGTCGGTTTATACGTAGCCTTGTCGGTCTGTATGTTCGTTTAGTCTTGTGTACATCTTTATTATATACTCTTGTGATCATTCCTACCCTTCTAAGCCTACAGGCTCACACTGTGCGTAATCTCTCAGTTCAATATAACAGTTATATTATGTCCCATGTCTTGTTGTCATCTATAGACGTTTTTCTCACTAAGCCTTAATAGAAAGGACGAAAACTTCACATATGCATCTTTGTATGTTATTCGTGACGTGAAATCAAACCAACGAAAAATATTTATATATAGTTGATAATGCTGCCACGGATAATTTTGGATTATTAAAAAAAAATAACTCTTATTAGTGATAATAATTAATGGCAAAGGCATTCCTTGATAATTCTGTCATTCGCATATTTTGAAACAAAACAGGCATATAATGGCAATAAAAATTGAGAGGAATACCACGAAACAGCACTATTTAAAAAAGTGATCAAAATTATTTCTAAAGATCTAGTATAAAATTCTAGTTCTAGTACAAAAGTGAAAAATTTGCAGAAATTTAATAGCAAACAATGCTACGTATCTAAGCATTATAAAAGTTAGTTATGACTACGGAAAAACGAGAAAAGCTTAAAAAATACACGTATATTATGGGGTTCCTAGAAAACGTTGGGGCTTTGTTGACGCTATAAAAATCGTATGAAATATTGACGCTAAACAGACCTTTTGTATTGACCTTGCAAATATATGGTAATATAACGATTTATTAAACTGTTAACCGCATAGCTCATTTCTAGTCGTATATAAAGACGAAGATAAGACTTACCACTGAAATATTATCTCTTACCTCACGATGATTTTAGCTTTTTAGGCCAAACAGTTCAATGTACCTGTTTAATACCAC